>CM052896.1:48257829-48297051 GCA_028534135.1 Potos flavus
GGTGCATAAACAATGAATCTTGGAACACTGAAAAAATAAAATTAAAAAAAAAAAAGAACTTCTCATCATAAGATTCCTGATGAAACTGCTACAGAAAATACTCTTCGAAAAAAAAAAAAAAAAGAAAATACTCTTCGATCAAACAAGTATGTCATCATATATAGATCCTTTTTATGTAATTCTTGTAAATCATCTTTTAGAAGATGGTTTCAAATAATGAGGACTAATTAGCATAACTGTCATTTTGCAAGTAACAGTAGTTATCTTTTACTCAGGAGGAAATGAAAGATGTTTTGGAGATGAGGAGGAGATACTGACAAAAGCCACTAGAACTGCTTTCTTTTCCTTATTATACCCCCTTTACCTAACTGTTCAGCTTATAACAAGCAACTAGCCTTAAATAAACATTGTGTTCATAGTGACAGTCACCTTCTTTCCTGCTTTACATTCTGAAATTTGGCCACTTATCTTTCCCAGTTGTGTACATTTGTGAATTTCCTGGGGAACTTGGGGAAAAATCTTCTCATAATTGAACTGAGAAAATTCATAGTACTTTTCCTTAGCCCTAGGATTAAGCGGAAATTGGCAGGGAAAATTGTGAAGAAGAATTCCAGGGATTCCTATAATTTCATTACCACCCATCTCTCAAATGTGTATCTCATCTTTTTTTTTTCTTCTCTAAATTGCCTAACACATGATGGTTTGTTCCTAACAAAGAAAAATGACAACATAAAAGACTAATTCTAAGAGGTTTGGTTTGCCCAACTGATATCATACATTTGCAGTTAACAAACTCCTCTAGCCTAAATGTGTAATAACAAAGAATTAGTCAATAATAACAGCTAACATCTATTGACTATTCCCTTTTTGTAGGGCACTTTTCTAAGTGCTTAAAATATAATTAATTATATCATTAATCCTCACAACAGCCCAATGAGAGGAATGCTATTATTATCCCCATTATACACTTGAGGAAATGGAAGCACAGGGAATTTCAGTTACTACTTGGGTCACACATCTATTTAGAGATGGAACCAGTATTCAAATGTAAGAAGTCTGTCTCAAGTGCTTGTGTTCTTAAATACCACAGTACACATCTACCAGCAAAATGAAATATGCTCATAGATGAGTTGTCTTTTCAAAAAATATCAACCTGTTCTTGAAACTGCAAATATTCCTATTTATACTAAGTTGCCAAATCACATATCTTCTATAAATTATATTGGAGAACGGTATGTATATAATTTGTTAGAAAGGAAACTATTAGTGATTGCCTCTACTTGGTGTGATTATGATTGATCTCTATTTTTATTTGCATATACATGTTTATTTTTAACTGTATTCTCTATTTCTTTTTACAATGAATATATATTAATTGCACAATTAAAACAGTGGGCAGGGGGAAGTAAAAAACAGAATTCCTAGAAGAGACCTCTATACCAGAGCCAGCCAGAAGATAACTTACCACTAAACCTTGACTGTTCCTATTGGAAGTCCCACCTACCTATTTCAATAAAACCTTTCCTCTTGCATAGCACTTTACGATCTGCAGAAAGTTTTCAAATGTTATCTAAGTATTATCCACCAGAATGCTCAGTTCAATTTATTATTCACTGTGACAGAGAAGAGAGGAAGGCCAAGAACAGGTGCTGGTATGAAGGATGTAGAAAAATGTGTGATGGCCAGGACAGGAAAAAGACCCCTTTTGAGTAAGCAGCTCATCTTGGCTGCCTTGGTGGCAACTCAGTCTCAAAGAGTATCTTGACCTGGAACTTCCATTGTTGTCAGGAAAAGGTCAGAGCATGCAATGCTTTATCAAAGCAGGATTGTTATGATGGTGGCAACAAAACTGGCAAGTTAGGAACATTCTTCAGTAAAATGTTTCTCATAAGAAAAAAAAAATACTACCTTAAACTAATTCTATTTAATTCACTATAGTATGAAAATTGCTAAAACGCAAATGGAATGAAACAATCAGCACTGAATTATAACATTCTACAATAGAAAATAGTTTTACCACTAGTTAACATAATCTAGTAACTAAGGAAAGGGGTTCTCTTGTTTCTCTTTTACCAGATGATGCAATTTCTGGGGACATGATCAGAAGAGTGACTGGACTTCCCTCACGATTTAGCTTCTTTGGTGTGGCTCAAGGAAGTGTAGCTAAGCAATGTTTCCCTACAGATATCCTCCTGGCTTTGCTATCATTAAGTCATTCTATAGGCCACACCCGTGGCAATTCACAAGGCAGTGCCACACCAATCCATCTACTCACTAGTCACCAACCCAATGAGAGTGATTATAGCAGAAGGACTGCACTATGTTCTAACCCAGTAGGCCAAACTTTAAGATACATAATAATCTTCTGTAAAGTTTATTTAAAATGTAGATTTTCTAAGCCCTATTCTTGGAGAATTCGATTGAGTTGGTCTGGGGAGAGTTCCATGAATTTACATTTTTTAATAAGCAACCCAGATGATTCCTTCTAGCCTTTATGGTAGACATAAATGAAAAACAGGTGCTCGTATAACAACATTCAGCATATATTCTTGTTTGCCTTATAAATTCTCATCTAAGTATGAATAGAGATGGTCAGGGTGAGTCTTTCAGCTTTGCCTCATTAATAATTCAGCAGAACTGAATATTGTTGTTGAATATATTTGAGTGATTGCAAACTTGGCAGGTCTTGTAGGCAAATTTTCTCCTGTATTTCACATCACCAGAACAGCCTTAGTCATCAGCACTATCATAAAATACATTTACTCGAGGGCGATGAGGTGTGAGGTGATAGTTCAGATAAGAATCTTGTTTGCACTTTCAACTCAAATGCAACTGAGGATATAAAAATACGCATCCATCCTCAGAATAAGAGAATGTCTAGCAATTTGAGATTCACAAATAATGAGAAAATTTTTTAAAAATTACATTGTATAGCAGAAGTTTAAGATAAAATTTGGAGCATTGTGGACTAGTTTGAAGAAAATATCTACTATAGACAAGTAGTAGTTTTGTCAAAATCAGTGTATGACTGACCATGTGTTTGTTTCTGGTTTCTTGGTCCCTTTTCTTAAAAGAATATGTGCCTTTACATTGAGCAGAATAATCTACACATGGTATGCTCAGTTCAAATCAAAATGAGAATAAATACTAGGCCACCTTAGAGACTCTAACAGAAGCTTTTATACACAGAAGTCCTAGAGGTGCTACTTATAGCATGACTAAGATAACATGACAACCTCTTTCTGGAGAAAGAATGTGATTTATGCATAATTATGGAAAACCTGTGCTAAAACACTATAACTAATCTTTAATCTCTTGGGCAGTTTTTTTAAATGTAATATCCTGCAGCCTCACTCAACCTTGCATGTATGTCGTTTGTCATTTTTTCCATGGGATCTGACCGGTCAGAGAGTGACACAGAGTAAGGGACATATAGGAGTAAGTGGGAAAGTTATTTTGACATCAAGGGAGGTAGCAAAAACTAGCCTGAGTTCTCAGGTATAATAGTTCAGGGTCCCATCATTAACGGTCTTTCCTGGAACTGAGAAAACAATGCCACCACCAACAGTGGACTTGAACTTGTATAGTGAGTGAGATAATTCAAAGGGGAAGGCTTATACTTCACCAACACTCCACCAAGTCTAACAATTCTTTATTCACTCAATAAATATTTAATGAACATCTACCAAGTGCCAGGTAATGCTGGGAATGTATAAGCAATCAGTCAGACAAAAATCCTGCCCTTATGAAGCACTGAATTTATGACAAAAGAGAAAAAGTCAAGAAAATAAATGTCAGCTATATGGTGCATCCAATGATGAGGATCATGGAGAAAGAAAAAGAAAGGGGTGGGGAGTCCAAAGGTGGCGTGGGGCATATTTTTAATAGATTAGTTACGGAGAGTCTCACTAAGAAGGTGACAATTAGGCAAAGACTTGAAGAAGTGAGGAAGTAGACCATGTGGGAGTCATCAGGAAGAGCATTCCAGGAAACTGGAATGGTAAGTACAAAGGGGCATGGAGATCATTAGAGACCCTGAAAACATCAGCATCTAAATCTGTGGTGTGGCTTCACAACATAGGCATCGACCCCTATCCTGGAAACTCAAATCTACATACAATATCGGATTGTTTTGTTAAGAGTGTGCTTTCAGTAATTTCACAGCTTTATAAGAGAACAAGGCTGTGGTGAAGTTTGATGTGTGTATATCTTTGAGAATCTTGTCAGGCATACTTTTGTTTCTATCTTTCCTTTTTGTCCAAGAAAAGACAAGTTCTCATATGAATCTGGAGAAGCAAGATGGATGAAATCAGGGTTTTTCATCTGCCCCAAAACAACCAGCTAAGCACAGGACCAGCTCAATTTCCAGGGTGAGGGCCATGTGTCCTTGCCATCAATACTTCTGGTAAATTTACGCTATTTTCTACAGTGAATTCTTTCTATAGCTTACTCAGTGGCTTAAAACAACACATACTATGTTATAGTTCTGGAGGTCAGAAGTCTGAAATGAGCCTCCCCGGACAAAAATCAAGGTATTGGCAGGATGGTATTACTTTCTGTGGAGGCTCTGGGTAGGATCCATTCCCATGCCTTTTCTCTTTTCTAGAGGCTATCCATGTTCCTTGGTTCTTTGCTCTCTTCCTCCCTCTTCACAGCCAGTAAGGTCAAGCTGAGTCATCATATCACATCATTCATCTTGCTCCTTCTCTGACTTTCAGACTCCCTTCTGTTTCCCTCTTCCACTTTTAAGGATCCTTGTGATGACACTGAAACCATCCAGTACTCCTAGACATCCTCTAAGTTGCAACTTAATCACATCAATAAAGTTTCTTTTGCCATGGAAACAACATATTTATAGGTTCTGAGGATTACCAAGTGGACAAATTTGGGGCCATTACTCTGCCTATCGTGGTATGCTTTTTTCTCTTTTTTTCTTTCCTTTCTTTTTTTTTCACTTCTCAGGATCTGATCAAATTTTTATAAAAGATCGCATTAGTCACTGAAAACCTGGCAAGGGGACAGAAAGTCCTCTTACATATGAGCAGAAACAATTTTCTCGGGTAACAGTCCCTAAAAGGGCAGCACATGATTATAGGATCTTAAAAAGAGGGGAGGGAAAGGGGGATGAAGGAATTAAGGCAACCATTGCCTCTTTGGATATTCTAATAATGTGTAAACTGGAGCACATGAATTGACCACTGTGAAGCTCAGTTTTCTTCAAGCAAACTTTAGGGCCGTTATGAAAAGTAGAGGGCCACCTGTAAGCCACATGGACTGACATGGCCGTGGCTGGCACCAGCCACTGATTTTGCTGTTACTGTTCTTGTTCTTATCACCATCAACATATTTTTTCTTCCACTTGCTTACAGGTTCCTCTAATCTGGTCTCTGAATAAAAACCTAGATTTTAAATTATTTTCTATGTAAACTAGTCCTAGATACTGCATTTGATCTAAATAAATAGTTCTGCTTTTTTCTCCTTTAGAGTTTGGGGGACTCTTGAACACACTAGGCAAATAAAATCCACCCAAAAGCCAAATCAGTATGCCATGGCATGAACCCCGAAGCTATTTTTAAGAGAACTGCCCTGTGGTCACTGCCCCTTTTCTTTTCTTCCCTCTCACAGCTGCTGCTGAGAGGGACAGTCACCTGGCAGAGAGTGGCAGCAGCAGCTGTCTGTACAAAGAAAGGCTCAGCCTGGCAACCACGCTCCCACCTCCTGCTGAAGGCAGCCAGTGAGCTCAGATCAGGTGAGCAGCACATTCAAGATCAGACTGCCCCTCGGGCAGCTAGACACCTGCCTGGTGACCTTCAGGGACACCTGCCTCTTCAGGAAAGGCCTGGGTAGAGGGAAGCAAAGCAGCTACCTGTTGTCACTTCTGCTCTATTTCTGATGAGTGTCGAGTTCATCTCTTACACTGGTGTTAAGCTCCAGATGCCTCAACACCAGATATCTAGTATGGCTAGCATCTGACATATCACACATGGGCCCTGAAGCCTCTGCGCCCTCTGGCGCAAACCCATGTTTAGACTCATGTTAGCACCGGAGTTGATGGAGGTCTAGCTGTCACTGTTTACACTGGCTTAGCTCTCTCTCACCTTTGCTGACATGAATCATAGAACCACTGAACACTCAATTTGTGCCTTAGAGATCATTGAATCCAACCACCTAATATGAGGGAGAAGGAAGTAAAGGCCCAGAAGAGGAGAGTGGTTGGCCCAAAGACAAAACTTGGAACCCTGCTGACCTGTCTCCCAATTCACTTCTCTTTCTGTGACACCTCCCTTACTCATACTTTGAGTCTATGTAGCTTGTCCTCTGGACCTTAAGATATACTCATTGCATGGAGGGAGCAGGGGGTTAGCCATGTTATTTTCAGAGCTTACTATTAAACATTCCTGTCTTGCAGATAAAAAGACTGGAGGAAATAAAATGCTGTAGCCCTCTGCCAGTGGTTTAGAGTGATGGCAAAGATCATCAGGAACAATGCTTCATTGAAGATGCAGAGCCATGGACTGGGCTTGATGGTTGCATTACATATAACAGCTGTGTTGGCCTAACTAGCCTTTGGGAACTGTACAGAAGGCAGATGGGTGGCAGAAGGAAAAGTTGGTGAGTGATCAGAGGGAAGGCAAGCAAATATGTTCCTCAACCCACTCTGAAAAATGGATCCACCAATTTCCCTGTGCCCAAACATTCACCTACCACTGATTAATAAAGTGAATCCTAGTGAATGGGAGCCGAAAAAAAGACAAATCTCAAATGTCAAATCTGTCTGTTCTATTAAATGAACACCTAACTATATAAGTAAAAAAGGAAATACTTTTGTAAGATATAAGCATGTGTGTGATCCAGTGGCAGGGACCATGTTTGAGTCAGGATTTTTTTCTTCCTTCTGGTCCTCACCAGGTCTCTACAGACACTCCCAGGACTCAACACTATGCTGTACACATAACAGACACTCAGTAAATGTTTTTTAACTTGACAGCATTCTTTTACACTCACCTAAAATAGGCAAAACTCTCAATTTCTCTTTCTCGTGATTTTTCAAGTGGCCCGGGTTCACTTGGCACTACAGACAATCGAAGAGCAATCAGCCAAGAATAAAATGCCCTAAAGACTGGAAAAGCAGACATTAAAAACACTTGCTGGAGAAAGTCTCAGTATGAGGAAGAGGCAAGCTCTGCAACCAAGCCACGGAGGGCACAGACCAGGCGGAACATATCTGCTCCCAGAGCTTCAATGATACCATTACTCTGCAAGTTTGCTCAGATTAATCAGAATCTCCAAATCTTTTGAGGCTCCCTAACACCCAACTAATAGCTACATCAAGGATAAATTTATGCTAATCTGTTAATGGGCACACCCCATAGTCATTAGGTGAGGAGACTGGCTCCTCTAAATGATTGTTAAGAGTTTCTTAAAAAGAGAACTAATGGAAATGTCTTTAATAATTCTCCACATTAACTCTGTATTGTTTTTAGTGCTCACACATATGTGCCTGCAATTTTTCACCAAGTATCTACAGAATCTTATTATTTTACAAGATGGCTTCTGGTAGACCATAGTTTCTGAGGGAGAAGCAGCTTTTTTAAAAGATGTAAGTTATTCACATGTGTTTAATAGATTCCACAGAGGGTAGGTTGTCATCAAGAATAACAATATAAATATTTTGATTTAACTAGAACTCATTAATTTTTTCCTTACCAGTCCATATTTTGGAGAATGTTCATATAAGCAGAATTTACTTATTTTCATCTTCATTTAACTGAAAGCCTTCCTGCAGTTCTGACTGAAACAACTGTTATTTATTGGCCATGCAGATCAGCTTTAGTTTACTTGCCAAAGGTAAATACCCCAAAGGAATCCAAAATTGTAGTGAATGAAAATTTGGATGGGCACCATTTGTGCTTTAATTTGGGTAAAAACAGTCTTCGAAGGTTATGTGCTGTGAGGGAGACTTAGCTTATTAAGTAGGCTTAAGGTTCCTAAATGATTGAAGTTATTCCAAGTAGACTGGATTTTGTCCCAAACTGGTTATTTCGTGTGGATGTACACCAGGAAATAAAACAATTAGTTTGAAAGCAATAGTGTGTCTGGTTGGTTTGGTCTCTAAAGACCACATGATTCATTCATGTGCTAAGTGTCATAGCTAGACCAGCCCACATGTCAATCTGATACCCACCCAACAAGCAATCACCGCAACATCTCCCATCCCAACCTTCCCTCTGCACCTTTCTTGCACACCCCTGTCTCCTGTCTGAACTTTTCTTCCTCACCTATTCCACTGGTTCATTATGGCCTTGGGCAAATACAGTCTCTCTGATACTAAGGTTTAATGTTATAAAGTTAAGGGCACCTTCAGAAATGCCCTAAGGAATGAATTAGGTAAGACAGGTAAAGCAGCACAATGTCTGAAACACATTAAATGCTCTATTAATGTAAGTTAATATCATCATCATCATCCTCAACAATGGCCACAAAGTAAAGCACAGGGTAACATCAGGGCGATGGAGACACAGAACTGGATTTGGTAATAAGTGAGGATCTGGTTATTGAGAGAGAGGCTAAGGGAACCCTTGCTGATGGAAAAGGGATATAAGACTGAGGCATGAAACATAACCATAATTCGAAGTCTCACCAGCCCTTCAGCCTACTAGAAGACAGATGTAAAAAGAGAGTTGATAAAATATTACGCTGGCATGAGGGGCCATTTCACCACTGGGCAAATAAGAACACAATGACTTCTGTGAAAAGCTTGACGTGAATGTTCTATCCAGTGGATATAATCAAGTCATGAAGTCGTGCTGCCTGGAACTCAATATTGCACCTACTCTGTACCAAATAGTTGTTTCCTGTAGGTAGCTCATACTGCAAGCTGTCTTAAATGCTTTGAGTATATTTTTTACTTCCTCTTTATTAATGTTTACAATAAAGGTTACGTGTGCCCAGTGGGAAAAAGAAACATTTTGTCTATATTAGGCTGAGCTTTGAAATGTCCGAGTTGGTCCACCAACAACCGCACCTAAGTGCTCCACGAAGCCATGTAATGGTAGTCAATGCACAGTCTTCTTCCCAGTGCAAGCTTTGTCTCTCATCTCTGTGGGTCCAGGATAATCTCCTGCGAGCCCTTATCACCTATTCCCATTGCTTACTGATACTGCCTTTTTCATTAACTATCCCTTTGACAGTGATCCTATTAGAGCATAAATCAGATCATGTTGCTCCATCTACATAAAACCATTACACTTTAGAATAAAATCCAAAATTCCTATGTATAAGCTGTAAGGGACCAGCATGCTCTGGCCCTTCTTTACAACTCCAAACTCATCTAGGACTCCTTGATCCCTCATTCCAGTACCTCTACTGGTTTACCTTCTGTCCTTACAATATACCAACCTCTTTCCTACCTCATTTGTGTGTGCTTTCCTCTCCATGTATAAATGTTTTCTCCATTGTCCCCTCATGGCTACTTGTACTCATCTCAAATGTCATCTTCTCAGACGGGCTTCCCTGATCATCTGATAAAAAGGAACACTTAGCTAATACCACTGGCAACTCTCTAACTCAACAGTATTTTTACTACCTTTAGAACTTTTATCACAGTGGGTACTCATTTTGTGTATTTCTTTACTTGTTTAGTAAGAACCGTGGTTCTTTGTGAGGATGAACTTCTAAATCACTGCTATATCCATAGCACAGAGGCCAGTGCCTGGAACAGAGTATGCAGATTAAGAAGTTAATAAATGAATAAATGAATGCTTCCATCAAGACTTTCCCATTTTATGAAAAGCAACATGATGGTTCATAATTATGCTCACAATCTCTTTACAAACATTTTGGTGGGATAGTTATAATATCGCATAGAATAGAATGCGAAGGAAAAGAGATAATGGGTTCTATAAAAAGGCCAGAGAATCATTGATTAGAGCTAAATCACGTGGTGACAGTTGTTTAAAAGAGAGTTTCTGGAATCTTGTACAAGAAACAAAACTGAAAACTAATGAATATGTGTAGCTAAAATGTCAGTTTTATAGAGCAACTGAGATAACATAGAAATGTCTTATCCCTTTAGGACCTAAATATTTCCAAGACAAACACATATTTTTAAATGCTATTTATTCCTTTTTAAAGAACCTGATTCAGAGTTCCACTGTGCATCACTGATGATAACCTAATCACCAAACTGGCTTGCAAGGGGGATTCTGGCTGAGGTTTGTGTGCCCTTGAATAGGGAAAATACCTCCTTTCTGATGATTCAGTTTGAAAAGTGAGAAGAAATTCTCAAAATGGGCTGAGAACTGTTTTGGGGGAAAGAGAGGGCTGTGTTATAATTGCAGTCATTTAATTTCCTTTTTACAGACAAAAATGTAAAGATGATTTTTTAGAATTCCATTTGCTTCTCTCCCTTTCCACCCAGCCACATGCCTATGAATTCCCCTTACTGAACATTGAGCTTTAAAGGGATGCAGGTGTTAAAGCATATTCATATGGAAAATGTTCCTCAAACATGGTCGTAAATTATACTTGGTGACCAATTGTGTGAATATTTATGGCAGAGTTTGCTCATCCATTAAAGGATAGAGTATTTTTCCATCACAAGTTTTGTATCTTGATAAAACACTCACATTATATTCTGCCTTTCTAAAGGAATCCTCTGTTGGACAGTATATCTAGTATGTATCTTTACCTTTACATTGTTATAAAATACGTTCAGGTATATAAACTGTTTTTTAGTTAACATTCCCTCTTGCTTTACTTTCTGTTTCACCTACACAAACTTCCATGGATGTATAAATGTCAGCTGATTATCTGGACAGGCCCAGCTGCATATGCAGCCATGGGTTTTTGTAAGTGATAAATTTTCAGCATGCTGAAGTTCTATCTAGTTTTCATAATGGTATAAAGCAAATATCTATTGAAAAGGAGGCAACAGGGGTGCCTGGGTGGCTCAGTTTGTTAAACGTCTGCCTTCGGCTCAGGTCATGATCCCAGGGTCCTGGGATGGAGCCCCACATTGGGCTCCCTGCTCAGCGGGGAGTCTGCTTCTCCTTCTTAGCTCTAATCAATGATTCTCTGCATAAGAGAATGAAACGTTTCAGATTGTGTTCCACTCTGGGCAGAGGATAAGAGACATGAACGTTGTCAAATATTGAGATGGCTGCTTCCCACCTCTGTCTTTGTCAATTGTTGGCAATAGGTAAGAAGAAAAGAATAAAAATTTAAGCAATATACACATTCCACCTTATCCCTAGCCTTTCAGCTAGAAGCAGAAAGGAAATGAAGGTCTCTGCTAAGTACAGAGATAAAGTCCTACAGGAAGATACCCTGAGGCATTTTGCCAAAAGAGTGCATTGAGTTTTATTTTTGTTTTTTGTTTTTTTGTGCAAGATGGAATCATCTCATGATTTACAACAAAGGATGTTATTCCTCCTACCACAAGAAAAAGCCAGAACATGAGAAACAATACTAACTCTTTCTATATAACATTTTTAATTTTATTTTTTAGTTTTGAGATAGAGATTTAAAAGAACTAGCATTGTCACAAAGCAGGTGGAGGGAGAGAGATTCCTACAGTCTTTTTTTCCCCTCGGAACTATAAGGTTCTTAACTTCTCCAGTAGTATAGGGCTCTCAAAAGTACTTTAAGAACACAGTTCCAACATTTCTTTTCAGGCAGTTCTTAAGAATGTTGGAATGTGAACAACAACAACAACAAAAAATGTTGCTTCAACTGCAGTCTTCCCTCTGCATTTGGCCCACAAGCTCTGCTGATGTTGCAGAATAAATAACAGCGACACCATGAGCAACTTCAAAAAAAAAATTTCTTTTTGGACTGACAAAGTGCATGTTATGCAACACTTAATTACATACACTTCTTTACACAGAGAGAAACAGCACAATGGTCCCAGGACAAAATCCAATGGATTGAATACACTGGGCATTTTAATTACAGAAAACTGGGCATTCTTACCATAACTGTTTATAATAACCATATCCATTGTGCTGGATTAAACCAGTTCTGATTTTAGGACTTAAGCAAACTAGACCCAGACACACAGACTGATTTCCAACTCCCCATTGCCATTGCAGACTAAACAACTAGTCTACATCAAGATGAGATATAAATATACATATCCCCATCTCAAAGGTATCATGGCAAAGGCCCTTACACATAATAAAACTGTCCACTGCATCTCTTTTGGAAAGATAGAGTGCAACCATTGTGCCTATCTGGGACCTAGAGAGTCCAGCTTTTATTAATCCAAAGCCTAGGTCACTAAGCCAACTCTCAACA
Organism: Potos flavus; assembly: GCA_028534135.1. Lineage (NCBI taxonomy): Eukaryota > Metazoa > Chordata > Mammalia > Carnivora > Procyonidae > Potos > Potos flavus. The sequence continues at coordinate 48,270,127 of CM052896.1, forward strand.
CCAAGAAAAGTGGTGAGTTTAGGCCTATTCTGATCAAAAAGACAAAACACACTATTGTAAGGGCAGATAGCCCAGAATAACGCTGAGAAAGCTCAGTTAGGATTTAGAACAAGAAAGAGAGTGAAAAGCTACATCAGAGCAGGAGACTATCTAGGGTGGAAAGTGGATGCTCAGAGGCCAGTGTGATGGTGAGTTCATGAGGGGGAAGGACTGGGCAGGCAAGGAGGCATTTACTCTGCCTCTATTACCGGCATGCTCACACTCAGCTTTGATGTTGTGAACCGGAAAAAAAAAAAAAAAAAAGGCAACCACCAGGCTCCCAAATTAGACATTTTTCCAAGAATTGAGTTATTCTACTCTAAGATTGGATTCAGTAATCTCAGACAGAGATGCAAGAAAATCAATTTCCTGATAAAGAAAAAATATCTCATCAAGAGCACTCTTGGGAGACAGACTGCATGGCCAAGCGAACGGGTCCTGAATCAAAGGAAACAAAGATTGCCAAGCAACATGAAATGAATAGCAAATATTTAAATTGGTATATCCATCCACTCGGGAAATGGGATTTTAATGAAAAAGCTATCAAAACTAATAAATATTTTCTCCATCTAAGTCCAGTCACCCTTCATTGCTCGCCCTGTAGACAGGACCCAGACCCTGGCTTAAGCTGCCAGTCTTCATGGAACTACGGTTCACTACTCAAATAGTGCAAGGCTTATGTTTGCCCTCATTACGTTTGTTTGTCCGTCTGTGTGCATGGAAATACCAGACCTTCGAGTCCCTGCAGTGTTTGCAGCAAGCTAGCTCCCAGATCTCAGGGCCCAGCTCATCAAATCCATGGTTTACAAGCTTTCATAAAGGTCCTAAATGCAATCATTGTTTTAAAAACTCATCTGCTTAAAATAAAAAAGGAAAACATTGCCAGGAACTGCTTAAAGGAAAACAAAAAGCTCATTTGATATTTTTTTTAACTTTGCCCATCAGCTGCCAAGTAAACTTATTAAGTTTTTGTTTTATGAGGAATCATGAAACATGTCCAAAAGCAATTTTATATAGCCAGTAGGTATCAACCAAATACACTGCTATTCACTTTTACAGGTTTTTTTTTTTCCCCTACATCCCACTGTAAACCTTTCAAAAGGAAGGTACCATATCTTTTATATACTGCTTTATTTTCTTTCACAGTTTCCTGAACACAGGGGCCTTTTAATCAATATTCAATGTTCAATCAGTGTTTCCAGGAGTAAAACATTGCATCTTCCAATCACACATTCATTTGTTTTACTAAAAATAACGTGAATTATTTAATCCATTTTAATGTGTCCTTCCTACACTATAGAAGAGATTTCTTCACAAATAAAAAGTAGAAATTCTGTATGATGTGTGCACACACACAAGATTTCTTTTACAAAGGTATCAACAGGTGGAGTATAACAACTTAATTTCACAGGAGAACAGAGGCCAAAATTTTGCTTACTATTGCATATTTTGTTTTGACTTGGGATAGAATGAAAAACAGAGAAGATATAGCTAAAGACTGATCTAGCTTTGATAGACATAATCAAACACAGCAAGAAGCCTATCATGATATTAGGATATTATCAAAAATGATAATAGTAAAAATAACTTTCTAAAACAATGTCAAATGTGTGAGTCGTAGAAGGTATAGAAAGAAAACTATTTAAAGAGCTATTCATATTGGGGGGACAATGGAGTGGCCTATAAGGCAGAGTTAAGTATTTAAGAATAAAGGACTGAGGGTTTTGGGGGGCGGATGGGCGAGCCTGGTGGTGGGTATTGAGGAGGGCACGTATTGCATGGAGCACTGGGTGTGGTACATAAACGGTGAATCTTGTAACACTGAAAAAATAAAATAAAAGTATTTGGGGAAAAAAAAAAAAGGAGTAAAGGATATTAGTATAAAAGGAAGAAATCCCTATTCCCTAAAATTGTCTTTGGAAGAAAATCAGGACAAGTGCTTCAAATAAAGGCAGTTCATTAGGAGAGGAGAAGAGGGAAAAACAGACAACGATATGGGCTTAATACCATCTCCTATCAGGTTTTCCCTCCTATCTTAGGTGCCATCTGTCAGTGAGAGTCCTGTGCTAGAGTTGTTGGCCTCCACCCTCAGTCTTCATTTCACAGGAGTGGGTTTGGGAATCATGTGTGTGAGGGGGCTGGAGAAGATATTGAGGCTTCAGATAACAAACGTAAGACCTTGGGCATGAGCCCAGCTTTCTTCGGTGGTTGCAATACATGATGCAATATGTGAGAGAAAGAGGGGTTGAGGAAGAGGGTCGGCAAAGGTTGGAGCGGTCTCCGGGTCACCTTTGGTGTAATTCTGTATTTTTATTTGTGGTACTTAGAACCTGTAGATAGAGAATAAGGAAGGATTTGTAAGGTGTATGGACACATTGTTGAGTGGATGGATGGACTGTCACAATCCCCTGGATGTGTCTCTACCATAAGAATTTTCACATGGCATTACTCTTTTCACTAGCCCTCCTCTCCATGAAGACAGACACCCTATTCATAGGAACAATGCTTGACTTAAATAAAACATTTAATCATTTAAATCATTTATTTCAATTCACTAATTTATTTACTTTATTGTGACCAGAAGGCTCTGGGATCACAAGAAATATTTGAAAATGGCAGACACAAGTTGGGGATGAAGATGATGGCTTACGAACAAAAAATACCTTAATGTGGATAATATCAGAGGTGCCTGTGCACTCTGATATTTTAGGAAAGAGTTAAAGGGAGAATACTCTAAAGTATACAACTGTATTAGTCAGCTTTGCTTTGCTAACAAACAATCCCCATACAAAATACAGGTTTTTTGCTCATTCGTGTTATAAGCTGCCCATAGTTTGGCTATGGCTCTACTTTACCTGACTCATTTGAAAACTGAAGAAGTCACCCAAATCTGAAACATGCAGAGGAAAAGAGCAAACATGGTGGCAGAAACACAATGCTTCTACAAGCTTCTGCACAGAAGTGGTGTGGGTCACAACTACTCACAGTCCATTGGCTAAAGCAAATAATTTGCCAAACCTCAAAGTCAATAAAGGTAGGAATGCATAGTCCTCTTACAGGAAACTGGAGAGTAAATACTTGCAAACAGTAATATATCTACTACAAGATACTTCCATAAGATATAAAAGAGGCTATGAAGTTCCTCTGGTTTCCTGGATCCCAAATGGGACCAGGCTAAAGAATGGTGTATTTTACCGTATAGCCATCCAGGTCCATAAAGTTTGCATCTGAGTACCAAAAAGGCCAATGGAAGATCAATCCAAGTCACTGGGAACCACAATGTCCTTCTGTTTCTTTTGAGTCAAGACAGAATCATCATTAAGTAAATTCAAGGATTTCTGGCTTCAGAAAATGCTGTAAGTCACCACTCAGAGTGTATACATTCTCAATGATCGATTCCTCTGGTGGTTTTATTCTGTACTGTGAAAATTGGGAAAGAACTGGGCACAGTAAGTGTCTCGGTTCCAGCAGTCGGTTCCTTCTGAATTTCTCCTCCAACCTTGTGTGTAAATATTACCTACAAGGGACAACTGCTGAAGCTTGTAACCAAAGGCAGTTGATCAATTTTGTGCTTGGAAGTCCTAAAGTACTTATTACAAATCACTCGTAATATCATGACATCGAAGCACTGCATGTTTTCAAAGACATGGAGATAATGAATCAATGCTCCAGTATTCAATGATTCAATGATTTGTGAAGGGTTTTGATCTAAATTTTTAGGAATTACCTCTTTAATGTGGCATCTAAGGTCTATCTTGATGCTGAATTATTGTGTGTTTAGACCTAGTTTTTAATATGAAGAATATTATCTTGCAGTCCTTTCTCCCAAGGCTCTGAGTGAAAATGTAAAACGAATGGAACAAATGTTTTACTTACTCTGTGTACATGTGTGAGTGTGTATGTTTTTTTCTGGTCCCACATATTGGCTACATGTATTGGAAAGAAGATGACTAATGGGAGTGTTAATTCACGAAGGTGTGATCATTTTTATTACCTTATATTGATGTCTCAGTCACTTTTTCGAATAAGTGAAGTGTCACTAGCATGGTAGAAAGGGATTCAATTTAAATTTGAATACATAATATACAAATACAATATGTATTTATATGTAAATAAAAGCTTATAAACATATATTCAAATACATATGATGTTATATATTTATAACTATTAAATATAAATCATGTCCAGTGACACATATATAATTAGTATCTATTTAATTTTAGATTATAAATGTTTTTATTATTATTTATGAAAAGACATATAGTTGTTTACATTTCAAGCATGTTAGTCTTCTATTTACATAGAATTGGGCAATTCTCAGCCTCTCAGTTTCTGCATCTCTCTTTCATTTCACTTAAATTCTCATGGACTAGAGGTTAAATGAAACATTCTCATTTTGCTTACAGAAATAAAGAATATTGGGACACCTGGGTGGCTCAGTTGGTTAAGCAGCTGCCTTCAGCTCGGGTCATGATCCCATGGTCCTGGGATCGAGTCCCTTATCGGGCTCCTTGCTCGCCAAGGAGCCTGCTTCTCCCTCGGACTCTGCCTGCCTCTCTGCCTACTTGTGATCTCTCTCTCTCTCTCTCTGACAAATAAATAAACAAATAAATAAATAAAATCTTAAAAAAAAAAGAAATAAAGAATATTGCATTTTTTTCAAATCTGGATTAGTGCTTGACATGCTAAATGTGACATAATGACCCCAGTGAGCTTTTTTGCAAACATTTCTGCAATTTCTCTTATGTATAGGCCTCAACCTGAGGTGTGAATGTATCCTTGTATTTTTTAGATGAAAAATACCTATGTCAAATAGGCAGCATGTTGTAGACATATTGCAGAGATTCTAAAGAGAAACTCATTTCTTAACCAAGATCACAAGGAGATTTTTCTTTACTTTTGGATTATTGTGCTGCCCTTTCCTTTTACACTCAGCTAATGTATTTGAGATAAGTCTGTTTTTCCCAGGCAATTATTTCATTCCTCCCAGGACAAAGCTATAGTGGCCCATTTTCTAAGGATCAGCCTAACATCATCAACATTCCCAGGATTGATTATGGATAGGGATGGGTATCTAGAATGTATGGGACTGGGTCCTGAATGCTGGCATTCCATTTCCTCTCTTATCTTTGGTACCTGTACACAATGCCCAGGTTACCCCCTACCAAGGTTTTATTTATTTATTTATGTGTTTGTTTGTTTATCTATTTATTTACTTGCACCTCTCTACTATTAGTATTTCCTGTGAGATCTAGCATCCTGCTTTGTGTTTCTGAAGTTTCTGCAAGGTTGAACACACTCGGCTGTTTCATCTACTTCTACAGAAACAACATAGTCATCCCAAGGGAAAGCTGCCATTTCACAACCACTCTTGCTTTCCCCGAAGCCACACTTTTTTTTCCTTTTACTCAACATTTAATCCCCTTGGCTCTTTGTTGCCACACTGCATCAGAAGAAAAATTTGATTATGCTAAGAATATAAATACTGAAAAACAAATGTTCTAAGCCGAATTTAACTCACTTTTTTAATGTTCACTTTGGAATGATCTGTTTGTGCCCTAAAATAAATCCTCTCTGACATTTGATTCCCATTTAATATTCACCTTGGTTGAAGCTTCTGGGTCTCCATCTCTCGCCAACCTCCCTCCCTTCAAGTCTTGGTTGCCCAGCAACCTCAAACAGCTGGTTGCCCAAACTGGAAAAGTAAATGGGATTAACTCTGGAGGAAACTAATTGAAGGAAGCATTAGTATGCTCCCAATCAGAATTCTTTCAATACTAGCTGATTAAGTTGCACTTTGCTGTCCTAAGTAAGAATGTGGACTGTGGAGTGTACAAGTGGAAGAACTGTCACAGACTTGAAGACACACGGCAGTGGTGACAGCAGCTACTTACTATATAATAGCACTTAACAGGCCATAGTTCTCTACCTGCAAAAAGGCGTAAAATTATATTACAAGTCTTTTGCCCACTCTTCCTCTCATTCCTGTATTCATGCATGAATTCATACATTCATTCACTTACTCCCTTATCCAATCAAGTATTTATTGAGAGACAACAGGCTATTACAGAAATTCCATGGACTCTTGGGTGAACTTGACATTGGTTTCAATCCTAACTCTACCACTTTCTAACTGACAATGAACTAATTTTCTTAAACTCTCTAGGTCTTCATTTCAACATTGGTAAAATCAAGTTATCAAAACCAACCTCAGTGGCGCCTGGGTGGCTCAATGGGTTAAAGCCTCTGCCTTCGGCTCAGGTCACGATCTCAGGGTCCTGGGATCGAGCCCCTCGGCAGGCTTTCTGCTCGGCGGGGGGCCTGCTTTCCCCTCTCTCTCTGCCTGCCTCTCTGCCTACTTGTGATCTCTCTCTGTCAAATAAATAAATAAAATCTTTAAAAAAAACAAAAACAAAGAGATATTGTGAGGATTAAGTAAGATAGAACATGCAAGAAAACCACTATAGTGACTTGGCCAGATTAGACCTTCCACTAATTCACTTTTCCTTCTACTACATGACATTGGAATGTGGGAGAAAAATGGGAAGTGTGTTAGCTAGTTTGTGGCTATATTTCAAGCATAAAGCCAAGACAAGAATGGAATTTTAGCAGTAGTAATTAAGAGGACTGGATAGATATGAGACTTTTTTTAATGAATAGAATACGGTGAATGATACATCAGTAGAAATTGTCAAAGGAACCTCCAATGTTTTGAGACTGGATAATCTCAGAAATAGGTAGTGTCATTAAGGAACTAGCAACCAAGGAAGGGAGGTAAGTCTGTCAAACAGTTTAGGTGTACATACTAGAGGCAGAGCTGACCCTGGGGTAGAACAATGAAGGGCATCACCGTGACTTCTATTTGCCTCATTTCCACTCTGCTCTCAGACACAGCTAGCTAGAACAATGGAGAAGGCAGAGGCAGGTGAAGAAACAGGTGTATTCAGCTGGAGTTGAAAGAACCTAGGCTGCTTACATGAACTAAAACTCTGATATCCAAAGATTTAGCATCAGCCTTTTAAACAATTTTCAAGATTTCTTTTCCTCAGAGGAAGAAAAACAATTGACAACTACTTTCTAGACCAATTCATATTGGCCATATATAGCCCCTAGAACTTCTGTGTGCTGGAAAATTTCCCTCAGGGGATGGGGTTCTAGAGTGTCTGTAGACGGGAAGCACGCACTCAGAACCTATGTTCTCATATTCTCTGCTGGTCAGACAAGTGGATTCGGGGACTGGATAAGGAACCATGAAGGCCAGACTAGTCCAATCCAGAGTTTTAAAGTCTAGGTAAGTCCTTTTAGGGACACGTATTCTGAGTGAGGCACAAACGCTGATATGTGGGATGGAATGATGTAGCCATGAATAAGCCCAGCATGGTTGTTGTTTATTATCACTCATAAAAGTGATCACAAAAACTGCTTCTTTTTGAAAATGGTCATCCAATGTGTTACGAAGTGTTAGTAAAAATTAAAGAGGTAGTTAATAGGAAAAGGATAACTTGAAATGTAAAGATAGGATAGAAATGAGACTGGAAAGAAAGGCAGAAACCTGTGCAATGATTTTCCCATTTGCAAATTTGGAGATGCTTGAAGGACTTCTGAAAGAGTGATAAGGTGTGAAGAAGTGGCTGCCTGGTAATTTCATTCCTCAGGATGAGTGATGCTTTTTGCAATTCTTCTTCTCTTATTTACCCTTCAAAAATGCCCTTGTTAAGTCTATGCACTTTCATCTGAATAATAATATATAAAGTTCCATGGGGGAGGGGGTGGCAATAATATGCAACATAGATTTCAAGAAGTCTGCCCAATTTCAGGATCTGCCCTTGTAGCAGGATGTCCTATTACCGTCTCTTTCCCTTTTTCTCTTTTTTGAACATCTACATCCTCCCCAATGTTTTCTTGTATAAATAAAAAAAAAAAAATGTGAACTCCTCTCCAATACAGTAAGAAGCAAGGTTTGTTACCCATATTCGTTTTCTTCTACCCAAGACAAAGGCCATCTTTGTAATCTGACTCTGCTGGAGATTATATATTTCTTCCACTCTGAATCAGTCACTAGAAAAGTAGAAAAGTTAAAAAAAAAAAAAAAAGGGAGGCAGAAAATAGGGATGTTTAAACTATACAGAATAAATAAATTATTCAGTGATATTAACCTCTCAACTACCTGCAAAGCTTTCTTTGTAGCTCGAATGGTGAGCTGGCCTTGTAAGAGAAACAGTGTTTATCATTTATTTAATACACATGGCTGCAGCCTAAGGAAGAAAAGTTTAAAAGTAATGTCAACAGGCAAAGGATCACACTAGGAGTCATCGAACTCACCTTGCATTTCTCCCTGAGGCAGAGCTGATGTGAATTCATTCAGGGCCATTCTATTATTCATGCAAAGAACTGTCTATCACAAATGCAATATGAAAAGGAGGTGCGCCCCATGTGAGGCATGAAATATCATCTCTAATAACTGGCAGTTTAATTCCAAGATTTCGAGCCTGCTCATTTAAAAGTACCTGAAGCAAAGTTCTAAAGCACAGAATGATAAAGGAAATCATTGTTATATTTTAAGAAACCATGTCTTATGTCTGCCAGAAAATACCAGAAATTGGGTTAAAAGAAAGATATGAAAAATAATGCAAAAACCGACAATGGAATGTCATGGCAGCCAGCAGCTGAGAGTAAGAACTTTTCGTAACTCTAGAACACATTCACTATATAGTCTTTGAATTATCTTGGAAAATTGGTCTTATTTCTCTCTAATCATAGGGCAATTGGAAAAGAAGTCACAAAATTTATAGCAGAATCTAGAATTTACAGGAGAACCTAGATCTTAAAGTATAATCATTTTTACCTGCTGATAAGACTAACAGCATTGCTGACTCATATCTAGAAAGGACCATAAGAATCACCCACTACAATAAACTTTTACTAGTGGTTAAGAAACTGAGACCCAGTGACACACATAAAACCAGAACTGTAGACTCAACGTAACCTGGTATTATGTCTACTAAACTCCATAAATTTTTTAAATTATACTAAAAATAATATGATGTTAATAGTGTTTAAATGTCCACTTTATAAATGTTCTCAAACCCCTTTATGTCTATAATGCCATATGCCCTGCTTAATGGATGCCTCTTATTTTTGCATTAAACAAGGAGGATAACTAACACCCCTGAGTTAGATTGTTGTGGTGGCTTGGGACAATAGGTAGTTTGTGGGGTTCCTAGGGTCAAGGTTCTATAGGAAAACCAAAATTAGAGCAATGGGTAGAGATGATAATAGAAAAGGAAGCCAAAGCCCACTCAGCCAAAGGAGTTAAAAATAGGAAGTCAAACAGAAACCAGGGCTATGGACCCAGGACTTCCTGTCCCAGGGAGACAAGTGCAAGAGCAGCAGCAGATGTAATCAGGACCCCGTCTGGGGCAACAGCCTGGAGCAGATGCTGTCTATGAATGGTCTGTATGTGCCAGCTGTGGCAGGGTGAGTGGGTGGGCTGATTATGACTAAATACAGGATTGAGACAGGCTCACACATATGGGAAATGTTAAGCTGGTTTGCTTGCTATATTTCTGGTCTAGCCCCAAATTTTCTCCAGCTGGACACTTCTCGCATAGTGGGAAAGCATAAGCAACAACCAGAACCTCAGCCCACCCACTACGGATGAGGCTTAACTTTCTTCTTAGAGTCAACAAGACCCCAAGAGTATCTCTGACGACTTCCAATAGAATGTGAAAGTCACTGAAGTTAGGGATTTGTAGGTGAAGAAAATGAGAGTATGGGAAGAAAAGTAGCAGAGATTGAGTGAGAGAAGACAGATGTTAGCTATATGTAAACACCTAAGTCTCCAAATGAAAGTCAAAGAACAATTCAACCTATTAACCGGTCTTTGCCTACAGTGCACAATGCCAAAGAGCTGACTCTTGACGATGTCACAGCCCCCATGCGTGTTTAAATTTAGTGATTCAGGACAGGGCACGTACTTGAGTGAAAACACACACACACACATACACACACACACTTTTCCTCCCACCAATTTTGCTCAGTGTGTTTGCGAAACAACTACATTCTGGGTCCTGCCACTTTGGGGTGTAGAGGACTTTGGACTGTAGGACAAAAAAAAGGTAGGGTGAGGTAGAATATGGAGCACTGCTGTTCCTCAAATGAGAGAAAGGAAACTTGCGGAGGATTTTCTCTCAGTTTGGCCTCTGAGAAACCAGGACTGAAATTCACTCTGGGCTCTAGAAATTTCAGTTCCTGTTATGTTCAACAGCAGGGAACCATGGTGAATCGACAGAGAGGGTAGGACAGTAAGGATTTGAAAAGGGCTGAGGAAATGAGCAGAATGGACAGAGAAATAGCTTAAAGAGAGGACTTAGTGAGATCACATAAAAGGTGTAGTTTGCTGCCCAAAAGCATTAATATGAGTCCACACAGAAACAAAAAAGTCATGGCTGGAAACTTGGAGCTGATTTGGGAAACAATGGGGTAGGAAAGATATGGACAAGAATCCATAACATCATCTACCTTGAATGTTGCCAGGAAAGCATCTGACAGAGTGTCTGTCACATAATAGATTGTCAAAACATGTTAGCACTTCTCCTTTCTATAAAATTTCCTTGAGTAGTTTTTTTTTTTTTTTTAAGATTTTTTATTTATTTATTTGAGAGAGAGAGACACAGCGAGAGAGGGAACACAAGCAGGGAGAGTGGGAGAGGAAGAAGCAGGCTTCCTGCGGAGCAGGAAGCCCAAAGAGGACTCGATCACAGGACCCTGGGATCATGACCTGAGCTAAAGGCAGACGCTTAACAACTGAGCCACCCAGATGCCCTTTCCTTGAGTATTCTTGGTGATGGGTGGGTCATGACAAGGAAGGTTTCTGGGGAGTTGATGATGTTCCTAACAAGGATTGTTATTTCAAAATTAGCCAATGCCCTGCTTTTAGGGAGAACACAGACAAGCATATGCACACATGTATTCTTTGTGTTTAAAGAACAGGGCACTAGGCACTAAGCACATTATTATAATGTAATTTAGAGTAACAGGATAGATTAACTCTTCCATGGCAGGCAGTATGGTATTATAATGGAGAAAGGATAGGGTCTAGTGTTAGAGCTGAATTAAATCATGACTCACCTCCTCATTTGTTCTGCAGTTGGCATAAACTTCTATGTGTTTTAATTCTCTTGTTTGTAAAATGGGGATAAAAAATACCTATATCATAATATTGTGAAATTTAAGGAAATCATAAATGCTATGTACTAACAGTGACTGTTAATAAAAACATTAATTTCATTTTCACTTTCTCAGCTTATACATATATATGTTTTATATATTATATATATATATATATATATATATACACATTCTATTTTGTGACATAATCATAAGTGCACTTTTCAAGGCTTTTGCACCTCTTGTTCACAGAAAATGGCAGGCAACCTTTAAACAAATCCCATCTCTGGAACACACAAATTGTTCGTATCATTTCTTCTTTTTAGACAACCACTACCATGGTTTTTGAAGTTGGATGTCGATGGATTCTGTTAACGTTTCCTTTGCCTATTTTGCTTATAGTTAGTTGATTGTACTTAGTATATGTAGCCTGACTCATTCTCATTCATGTCTGCAAACCTCACTGCCCTCCCCAATAGATCTAAACTACAACTTCAGTGCTGGTGTATAAAGTGCATCCACAGGAGAACCTGTCCTCTACTAGAAATTAGGTATAGTCAGCTAATGAATGATTTCCCCTTCTTCATAGGCAAATCCACTTGCAGGGACACTGGAACATCTTCAGTTATGCAGAGCTGGGGGCAGCGATGGAAGAGATGAGACAGGAAATGAAGGTCACTTCTCTACTTACTCTCCCTCCCCTGCTTTCCCTACAACTTCTGTATATTCATAACAATCCCATTACCTAATTTCTCATCCCATTTTCTTTTCACACATCTTACCCTCTCTCCCTAATTCTCAGATTCCTTTTCAATTTTGCCTAGTTTTATGTTTCTATTTCTCTATCAATTCAGATTTTGTATTATATATTTACTGAGCCCATAAACAGCACTCATGCCCCAGAGGAACATCCTGAAAAATTAAATACATTGTATTCAACTTATTTTGAAATTAGTATGACAGCAAGTGAACCAAAATTTTATTTCTTTATATACTGGTTAATGAACCTACATTTTGGCAGACATGAAAGCTTCTTTCAGTGTTTTCCCCTCCTTCTTTTAAAGGTTTTTTAAAAAGCAGCTTTATGGTCAAGTTTCAGTAGGGGGGTAAGCATGGAATTTTGATACTACAAACCTTCCCTTTTCTCTCAAATCTCAAGCTTCCCTTCTTTTGCTGAGCATCTTAAACAAGCAGGCGGATGTTTTTCCTCTTTTATTTTTTAATTGCTTATGTTGATGTGCAAGACAACATTTTCAATGAGATGCGAAAGGAGTTGCCCACACAGTAATAATGGGGGCTTTGTGGGCTGCTCAGCATGTGCTATGTTTCTCTGAAGCCTTTAGGTCCTTATCCCCAGCTCTACAAAGGGGTCAGTACATTTCAGCTTCCCTCCCTCCCATACCAAAGAGATGCTCTGACTGTGAGAAAAACAGCAGGTAGAACAGCCAATAACCCTTCCCCCACTATGCATATCACTTCTTTTCCACGGACAGTCAATTATTACATTTTAAATAATCAGTTGTACTTTATGAGGATTTAATGCAATGCTGCCATGATATGGTAAGCCAGAGCTGACTAAAAGAGCTATTTCACTCAAAGATTTTTGCTATTCAATTAGCTTTTCTGTTAATACATCATGATAGCTACCGTGATTAGAAAAAATAACATTCACTAATTTACACCTGAATGACATATAAAAGGTTGCTAAGTGCTTTGGAAGTATAACAGGATTATTTTTGATGTGGGAAGTAACATATTTTCCGTCTAAGGACAGAATTCTGGCCAAAGTCTACAGAGAATGAACAAATAGAAATTACCAATCTTGATTTAGTGTTATTCTAAAGGCCAACTATTCATTTACGTATTTAGGTAAGGATTTTTGCTCTCTATATAATTATTAGTACTTTTGACAGCTTTTATTCAACATGGGCAGCACGGACTGTTGGTATCTATCCTTTTTCAGATCTTCTTCACATAAATTATAAGCGTCAAACCCAGGAAATCTCTATGAAAATTAACGTTATGGGAGAAGAGTGCAGATGTTGTCTGGGTAACAGACTTGGGCACTGTAAGTACTAGAGACTTCTGTGGGCCTATTTTCTTAAGGCAGGACAAAAGAGGGTCCCCCTTCAGAAGGGTTAGCTCACTCTTAAGGCATTAAAATTGGAAATGAAGAGTGAAACTAAGGGCACATTTTCCCTTAGAATTCCCTAGAAGACTCACAGCAATGGTACTTCCACAAACTAGTGAATAAACAATGATATACAAACTTAAAAGATCCTCAGCCTCACAGGGCGAGTAAGGAAGGTCATGTTCTGGCAGGCTTAGATATTGCTGAGACCTTGAGAAAAAAGGAATTCGCCCAAACTTATAGTATGATAGGGGAAGTCAAGTGGCAAGTTTTTGGCTTGGCCTGCTATTTTAAGAGGCTTTTAAAATTCCAATCTGAAATTTAGGTCTTTAATCCATTTTGAATTTATTTTTGTGTATGGTGTAAGAAAGTGGTCCAGTTTCATTCTTTTGCATGTGGCTGTCCAGTTTTCCCAACATCATTTGTTGAAGAGACTGTCTTTTTCCCATTGGATATTCTTTCCAGCTTTGTCAAAGATTAATTGACCATATAATTGTGGGTTTATTTCTGGGTTTTCTATTCTGTTCCACTGATCTATATGTCTATTTTTGTGCCAGTACCATACTGTTTTATAGCAGTATTATTTACAATAGCTAAATTATTATTACAATAGCAAAATTATGGAAGCAGCCCAAGTGTCCATTGATAGATGAATGGATAAAGAAGATATGGTGTATATATACAATGGAATATTATTCAGCCATTAAAACGAATGAAATCTTGCCATTTGCAATGACATGGATGGAGCTAGAGGATATAATGCTAAGTGAAATAAGTCAGTCAGAGAATGACAAATACCATATGATTTCACTCATATGTGGAATTTAAGAAATAAAACAAAGGAGGAAAGGAAAATAGAGAAATAAGTCAAGAAACAGACTCGTAACTATTGAGAATAAACTGATATTACCAGAGGGAAGGTGGGGGTGAGTGAAACAGGTGATGGAGATTAAGGAGTGCACGTGTTGTGATGAGCATTAGGTGATGTATGGAATTGTTTAATCTCTATATTGTATGCCTAAAACTAACACAACACTATATATTAACTATACTGAAATTAAAATAAAATTTTAAAAAAGAATCCAATCTGAGATTTCTTATGAAAATTTCCCACAAAGCAAATTTAAAGTCTTTATAGTAAATTTTACTAAATTACTTGGCCTATTTTTTGATAAAAGAAGAGTGACTACAGAGAGAAATGCTGTGTTTGATGGAAAACTATCCATCATCACTAGAACACTTTTCTGGGTTATCAGAGTCCAGCCCTGTTCAATGTCTCTTGAGATATTTCGCAACGCTGTAAATTGTAGGTAACTGATATGCAAACTTTGTCTTGTCTGGTGCAGACCTCATTTACCTTTTCAATGGTACAAAAAAGATCACTTTTGGTACCTAGATATAAATTGGACTAGATTTTGTTCCTTTGACAAATAAATAATAAAATTACCAAATTTTTAATTATTTTAGTTTTCTTCAATATCTATCTACGATCCTCAAGCCAACTTTAGTTTTTCTCCCTCCTTCCTAACTTGGCATCACCAAGACCTAAATTCTAACTGCCAGATCCCTTGGCTGCCTTGAAGTTGGCCCTGTTACTCAAGATCTAAAGAAGTCCTGCAAGTGGAAGCCAGGCAATTTGGCATAAGACCTAAAAGACTCAAGACCACAGAAGACCATGCATGAACCAAAATTCTCCTTGAAAAGAAAGTCTGGCAAAATACCTGGGTCATACATGCCCCATATAAGAATGTGGCTAATATCATCAAGACCATCAATATCCCAGCTTGAGAATTTCAAGAAAACCAATAATGGTGCCATATAACCAAAACATTTTCCTCTACTCACATCTTACCTTCAAGGATACACTTCTGTTTCTTTACTCTAGTACAACTTTTTATATTAATATTTTCTCCTTTTTCATTTCGGGCATCCCTCTTTTAAAATACGTGATCTCTAGGACTCTAAAACCACTGACTTTTGCCACCAACTCTCAAAAGATGATCGAATTGATTATACAGAAATGATGTCAACAAGAATCCTTGAGAAACTATTTCTTAAACCCTACTTTGCTCCATTTAGGATACTTATTATCTCATACAGCCACAAAAAAACAGTCTTCTTAAACAAAAGTGGAGACTGACAATGTTGAATTTTACCTGAGCCCTGTGTTCCCCAAAATCAAAGATGGTTAAGAAATTCCTTCACCCTTTTTCATCTAAAAACAGCTAACTGCCAATGACCACCCTGCCCTCTAATATTCCCATATAAGACTATACTTCCTCAAAACTCCCAAAGACTTGTGGATGATTCCCATTTACATAGTTCTATAAAACCCTAAGCCCACATCCTTTTCTTTGAGATACTCCTCATTAATGAATATTTCCCCTACTGCAATAGCCTGAATAAAATCATCTCCTTATTCGTCCAGTGCATTTTCTCTTCCACAACAGGGGCTAGATTACACAGGTTCATGCATTTGGGCTGGGTTACACAGGTGCATGAATTTGTCAAAAAATCATGAAATGATACAATGTAGGTTTGTGTAGTTCATTAAAAATAAATTTTACCTCAAGAGATAAAAGGAGAAATGTAAATTAGCAATGAACCATAGTTAATATTATGCATGCTTAGTTGTTTTGGGGTGAGGCAAATGAATGCCTGCAACTCACTTTGAAACATACTCAAAAAAGGAAATGGATTGATGCATCATTAGATGGATTGCTAAATAGTTTGTGATTAAGCAAATATAGTAAAAGGTTAAGTACTGAATGTCAGTGGTGAGTTTATTATTGTACACATCAAACTTTATAATGAAATATCGAATTATTTTCCTCTAAGATTAGGACGAAGGCAAGGATATCCTCTCTCACTATTTCTGTTCAAATTTGTACTACGGGTTTTAGTGCAGTAAGGAAAGAAAAGAAATAAAAGGCATAAAGATTGGAATAAAGAAAATAAAACTGTCTTAATTTTCAGATGGTAGGATACATTTATGTAGAAAACCCTAAAGAATCTACAAAGCAGTTAATAGCACTGGTTAATGAACTTAGCTAATAGGATAGAAGGTCAATATGTGAATATTAATTACATTTTATATACTAGCGCAAATACTAAAAAGTAAAGTTTTAAAAATAGCATTTACAGGGCGCCTGGGTGGCTCAGTGGGTTAAAGCCTCTACCTCCGGCTCAGGTCATGATCTCAGGGTCCTGGGATCCAGCCCCGCATCGGGCTCTCTGCTCAGCAGGGAGCCTGCTTCCCCCTCTCTCTGCCTGCCTCTCTGCCTACTTGTGATCTCTCTCTCTCTGTCAAATAAATAAATAAAATCTTGAAAAAAAAATAGCATTTACAACAGTAACAACAAAATCAAATACCTAGGAATAAACATAATGAAAGATATTCAAGATCTCAACTTTCTAAACTATGAAACATTTCTGAGAAAAATAAAGATCTAAATAAACTAATCGATACCATGTTCTTGAATTAGAAGACTCAACTTCTTATGACATCAATTCTCCTCAAACTAATTCATATATTCAACTAAATTTCAAGTAACCTCCGGCTTATGATAGTAAAAATAAAATAAAAAATTAAAATATACGTCAGATATTCAAATTCTAAAAAGCTTTAGAGACTTTTAAAGACAACAGAGCTAGTTTTTACTTAACAAGGATTCATCTAATTTGCTGATGTTGCAAAGTATCATTAAAACAAGGCGTTTTATTTGAAAGAGCATGAAATTAGTGAAGTATCTTAGATTTCAGTGTCATCTGTGTCAATTTATCTAGTCACTGACCTTAGACATATTACTGAACCTTTACTTATTAGATATTCAGATGGTAGACCTTTGTTAACCCCAGGAAAACCTTACTAAAAACTGAAAACAACTCAATTAAAAGACATTTACATAATTAAAAAATAGAGGAAGTGGGATCAAAAATAAAGTAAAAATAAAATATTAATGTATAGTAAGTATAAATGACTTAACTTATTATATACTAACAAATGAATTTAATCTGTAATTAGATTCACTTTGTTTTTAGGAATCAATAAAGGTGTTTTAGCTCTTCTACCTTAAATCAAGCTCTATTTTTTTTTAAGATTTTTTTTTTTAAGATTTATTTATTTATTTATTTATGAGAGAGAGAGAAAGAGTGAGTGGCACAAGCAGGAAGAGCAGCAGGCAGAGGGAGAAGCAGGCTCCCCACTGAGCTGGGAGCCTGATGCGGGACTCGATCCCAGGACCCTGGGATCATGACCTGAGCTGAAGGCAGGGGCTTAACTGACTGAACCACCCAATCAAGCTCTATTTTTAACTGTAATTTTTTTTCAATAATGAACCACATTTTAATTTAAGTAGCAAATCAAATTTATTTATGCTTGGATAGATCTCATCTGGTGCACTGACAATAGCATTAATATGAACACTCCTGAATATGCAGGTACCCCTATTTGAAAAACAGGTTATTTTTACATATGTGCTATAGTGCCTATACAGAAACACAAAATATTTATACGATTTAGAAATAGGCCTGTGTTGCTTGAATAAACTAACAATGATTTTTTAATTAAGGCATAAATAATAAAAGCATTTTATAGAAAGCTTTTAAAATCAAATATAAAATGGCTGATACTTAAAGAAATTTTGACCGGAGTCTACAGTTTACAGCCTAATGTATGACAAAAATGCCAAATAATTTTGCTTAAAATACAAACACAAATTTAGTTTGTACGAATAGCCACATGGCATCTAGATTAATGGCATAATTAACGGTGACTTTCTAATCAATGTCTCTAATGAAATGAAGGGAAAAAAGAGTAAAAATTCACCACCAGGAAAAGGATAGAGTGGAGACAAACTTGAGCCATAAATATTTTTAAATGAAACTGAAAATTCTGTTATGAAATGGCTTAACATAACTCCTAACCTCACCATCAACCCACGAAAGTAGTACTAAGACAAAAAGATTAAAAGAAAAAATAGCAAAACAAAATCTAAGAATTGTTCACTAATTTCCTGCAGCATAGGAAGAAGCAGCTCTGGCCAGAAGGTGCATAGGTGGTCCTGAGATGAGTAAAAGAATGACCCTTAAGAGTGAAAGCTCCCAGCATTCCAATGGAATTGGTTTAACCTCCTGCCATTTTGAAAGATCACATCCACAAGAATTCAGATGAATCCCTAGCTGCAAGTTAGACATTTAATGGATATCAAAAGAAGGATCTGAACCCAGTTCCACCATTCATAACTGAGCTACCCCTCCTCTTCTTCCACCCTCCAACCTCTTAATACTCCCTTCTCACATCACAGAATAAACAGAAGGCAATACCAAGTTTGCTGGGTATGTACAGAGGTAGGTAAAATGGAATGAATAAATGACAAACTAAGTAAATAGAGAAAAATGACAAAACGAAATAAACCACACAATATCAGAAATAAATGGAAGGTTTAGGTCAGTGATTCTCACACTTTGCTGCATTTTAGAATAATTCTCATGCCTAGGCCATATCCCATACTGATTAATTCAGAACCTCAAGCATTAGTATTCTTTAAACCTCCCCAGTTTACTTCAGTGTGCAGTGAAGTTTGAGCAGTGTCTCTCAAACATTAATGTGCATAATGATCACCTAGGGATCTTGTTAAAATGCAGCTTCTGTTTCAGTAGATCCTGGGTGGGGTCTTTGATTCTGCATTTCTAATAAGCCTCTAGATGATACCAATGTCTCTGGTGTGAAGACCACAGTGTAGGTAACAAGAATCTAAATAGAACTGATGATGTAAAGTTAAGAAAAAATTAAAGGAGAAAAGCACGGAAATTATGCAAAATATATATTTTTTTTAAAAAAAGAAAAAGAAGACAAGCAAACAAAGAAAGATAAGGAACATAAAATCAAAGACAGTTAAAAAAAACCCAGTTGCAAAAAATACAATCAAAGAAAAAGTAGCAAAAACTGAAAAGTTGTTATGTGCTCCAGGACTTAATAAGAATTTGAAAGAAGTAAAAAATCAGCTCAAAATTAAGGTAACAGGACAAAAGATTAAAAAAAAATATATAGAAAGGGAGAATACCAAGCTAAGTAGAAAGATGGACAACCAAATTGCTCTCAAATTATTGGAAAGGATAGAAAAAAAATAACAGATTACAATTGCTAAATAACAAGAGTGAACCACCAAAAACCAGCCAGAAGATTAAAGCAAATATTGAGAAGATGATGGATCTAAGGAATATAGATAATTCAATATGGATAATTGGTATTTTCTAATTAAATAATAAAATAAGTGGATCAAAAATAAGCACAGACATATGGGAAACATAGTCTTTTTAATAAGGGGGGAAAGTGAATCTGTAGCTTGAAAGGGTACATCATACATCTAAATGTAAAATAGTCAAAGTTAAAATATATCCTCAATAAGTTCTTTAATTTTAGTTATAAAGAAAAAAAAGTTTGCAGGAAAAAAATGAAATTGCTTCCAAGTACAAAGAGCCCAGACTATACCATAACATCCTTCAATGTCAAAAGACAATGGAAGAGGGTCTACAAATTTATAAGAAAAACAAAGGGTCAAATCAAGAATATTTTAAGTGGCTAATCTTACTAAAGTACAAATGCAACAGGGAGATATACTTGATCATGGAAAAATTCAGAGAATACACATGAACACTTCCTAAAAAAAATTTATTTAGTGATGATATGGAGACAACTAAGGCATAAAGCAAAATGAGGATGTCAGAAATGGAGAAAGCCATGTTAAAGTTACTGGAGCTGGTTCCACTTCTGGCATGACACAGAGAAGAGCTTTGTGGATCTGCTTCCCAGTGAAAATGGTGAAAAGTATTTTAAAATAACAGTTTAAGCCTCTGGAAATGATTTTAAGTGCATGCAAAAAATGAGGAAACTTTTATTCAAGAAAATCTATTAAACCTTGATAAGGACAGCAGGATTCTGGGTATTTCAACCACGAACTGTTCCCTCTCTTTTCTAGTCCAGTGCAACAAGACAGAAACTCTAGTCTAGACTTGGTATAGCCAAGAACACAAGCTCCCAGCTAGAGTGGTATCTTTCTGGGAGTTGGGGAAAACATCAAGATTTCTCACTCTGAACCAGCTATCTGTTGCTAAGGGCAAGTTGTGGGTGAATGTGGATGAGAACCAAGGGTTTCCTTCTTCTGTGTAGCCCCAACTTGTGGGATAGGCTCTGTCTTGAACATGGTGTGGCTGAGAACGTTGGGGCCCAAATTGTCCTCACCCCAACTTGTAAGGCAGTAGTTCTATGCTGGGAGAGCCAGGCTAAAAGGACTTAAGGCTACTGTCCATCCCAACACACACTCAGCATCAAAAGTAGGGTCATCACCTAAAAGAAGCACACCATTGTTCCCCCCACCAGCAGCTCCAGAGCTGTGGCTTAGAGATTTTGCCCAGGAGAGAAATAGCCCTAAAACAGATAGAATCTAAACTCATCCTAAAAACAAACAAACAAAAAACCTAACTTAATTTGCAACAGAGTGTGAAGTTTAATTTTCAGGGGGTGCTGGAAAAAAAAAATAATGTTATGATGAAAGGCAATTGGAAGGAAATTAGATTCATTGGAAATATAAGCTAAACAGACTGGATGATTTGACAGAGATAATGGGGAAAAGAGATAGCTGAGAGGAACCCTCCAGGGGTCAAAACCAATCTCATATACTGACCTCAGAAATTAACCCCTCAAAGAAGCACACATTTGATTGGGTTCATTTGTAGAACAATTTATTCCATATGGCATTAATGAAAACATTAGAAAAACAGCCAGTAATTTGTGAAGCTTCACAACTGGACATATTCAAGGATTGAGACAGTGATGAGAAGCCCTACCAAAACCACTGTCACCTCAGGGTGACTGTGGTCATACCCATGGCTGCACCACCTAAAGAGTAATATCAGAGAGATATAGGCTCCACTAAAATAATCCAGCCAGTTGCTAAATGAATAAACAAGCAAGTAACAATAGCAAGAGTTACTAATTAATAGTTAATTGGTTAATTCTAAAAAAAGAATTAAGAAAAATGAGCCTCAGAGAAATGTAGGACGGAATTAAGAACATAACAATACATGTAACTAGAATGCAAAAAGGAGATGGGAGAGAGATAAGAGCAGACAAATTATTCAAAAAATTAATGGTTGAAAATTTCCCAAATTTAATAATAGTTAATTAGTTAATAGTTCCCCCACAGTGGGAGACTAGTACTCAGAGTGGCTGCAATACATTATCTAAAATGTTTAGCCACCAACAAAAAATTAGAGGACCTACAAAGAAATAAGGAAGTATGATGCACAAATTAAAAAATGAAAAAGCAGACACTAGAAAACTACCTGTAAGAGTAACCAGATGCCATATTTAACATAAAAGTTTTAAAAGTAGTTATAATAAATATGTTCAAAGAACTAAAAGAAACTATGATCAAAGTAAAGGAAAGTATGAAGACAAGTTCACACCAAGTAGAAAATATCAATAAAGAGATAGGAGTTATTTAAAAAACAAGCAAACAAAAAAAAACTATATCCACAATAACTGAAATGCAGATTTTACTACAGCAGTTTCATGGTAGATTTGAAATGGCAGAAAAATTAGTAAACTTGAAGATAGGTCCCTAGAGATTATATAATCCAAAGAAGAGAGAGAAAAAAAAAAAAAAAGAATTAAGAAAAATGAACAGAGCCTCAGAGAAATGTGGGACTCAATTAAGAACATAAATACACATATAATAGGAATGCCAGAGAGGAGAAAGAAAAAAAAAAATCAGACAAATATTCAAAGAAATAATGGCTGAAATTTCCCCAAATTTGCTAAAAACCATTAATCTACATAACCAGGAAGCTCAACGAATTCCAAATAGGATAAATACAAGGAGATCCACAAACAGACCCATTATAATAAAAATGTTGAAATACAGAACAAGAAGAGGGGAGAATCCTGAAAACACAAGAGAAAAAGGACTCACAAATTGCATAAAAACCCCAAAAGATTAACAACTAACTTTTCATCAGAACAATGGAGTCCAGAGACAGTGTCCTAACATGTTCTAAGTTCTCAAAGAAAACACTGTCAACCAAAAATCTTATATGGAAAAAAAAAAGTTATCTTGCAAAAAGAAAAGTGAAATAAATGCATTCTCAGACCAAAAAAATAACAACTGAAAAAATTTGTGGCTAGCCAACAGCATACAAGATATACTTGTTCTTATATCTTGAAAAAAATTTCTTCAGGCTGAAAGCAAGTGATTCCAGACAGTACTGTGAATCCAAATGAAAAAGCAATGAAACTGGTAAGAGTCATTACATAATTATAGAAGATAGTGTAAATGCATATTTTTCTCATTTCTGATTTAGGAAACAGCTGTATAAAACAATATGGAGATAATGTATCACTGGGTTCATAACATGTAGAAATATATTTGCCAATAACAGCACAAAAATTATGGGAACAACACTGTATTGGGCTAAGGAAATAACTCCAGATGGTAACTTAATTCCACAGAATAAATAAGGAGAACCAGAAATGCTAAATAAGAAGGTTAATGCAACAAAAGCTATAAATACATACTTGTTCTCTATTCTTCTTTCAGTTTCTTTAAGAGACATTAAATTATATATAGAAATAATTATAGCAATGACTTCTTGGGTTTTTAACATTTAGAGATATAGTACATATACAATTAATGCCACAAAAAGTAAGAAAAGGAATAGGTCTATATAGGAGCAATATTTCTATAGCTCTCTAGAATTAAGGTAGTGTAAATCTAAAGCTGATTCTGAAAAGCTAAGACGTATATAATAAGCACTAAAACAATCACTAAGGAAATAACGCAAAAATATACTGGAAAAAATCATTATCAAAATTAAAATGCTGGGGTGCCTCAATGGCTCAGTTAGTTCAGCATCTGAGTCTGGATTTCTGCTCAGGTTGTGACTTTAGGGTCGTGACATTGAGCCCATGTCAGGCTCCATGCTCAACATGGAGTCTGAGATTCTCTCTCTCCCTCTCCCTCTGCCCCTCCCCCAATCACATTCACTCTCTCTCTGTAAATAAAGAAATGAATAAAATCTTTAAAAAAATTAAAATGCTACATTAGAAAATATTCACTTAATGCAAAGGGAAACAATAAAGGAGGAACAGAAGCACAAAAATATAAGATATATAGAATACAAAAGAAAACTGGCTGATATAAATCCAACTATTCGATAACAACATTAAATGTGAATGGATTAAACAATCTGTTTGAAAGGCAGAGACTGTCAGACAGGATTTAGGAGAAAAAAAATGGCCCAACTATATGCTGTCTACAGAAGAAACACTTTAGATTCAAAAATACAGATTAAAAATAGAAGGATGGAAAAAGACACTATCATGAAAACAGCAACCACAAGAAAGAGGGCATGGCTATGATAATATTATAAAGAGTACATTTGAAAACAAAAAATGCTAAGACAAAGAAGGACATTTTTATAATGATAAATGGGTAAATAAATCAGAAAGGTGTAACAATAACGAACGTTCATGCACCTAATAGCAAAGCACAAAACTATATGAAGCAAAACTGCAACTATACAAATAGAAAAGTGACCACTTTCTGCAGGGTGGGAGGTGTGGTGAAGCAAATCTGAGGCAATATATGGAAAGATAAACTGCAAGGGTTAGGAGCCTCAGCAAGCCAGCCCTAGAAAGTGATATAGCAGAGGAGCACAAAATCAGAACTTTTACAAGTCTGCTCTGGTGACGGACATCCTTGCCTGAAAAGTGCTTGGGTGGCGAAGCAGGGCAGAATCCAAGGTGGATCAGTGTGGTCTCAGGATTCTCAGAGTCACAGGTAGACCAGGGATGCCAGTAGAGATCCCCGGTATGGGAGCAGGAAGCTGGCTGCAATCAGTGAGCCCAGGAGTGGGCTCTCAGCTCGAGGTTGCCATATATCTCCAACTGTGGCCCTGTCAGGTGACTGCTTTCTGAGCAGGGGCCCAACAAGCAGGGACCCAGCTAGCAGCAGAACCACAATGAGACCCTCCCTCCTCCCCCAGGGAGGAGCAGCTTGGGTGCACACTGCAGGTGTTTACAGGATTTGGAGACTCGAAACTGGGTTGTGTGCCTGAGATAAATACTCGGTCACAGGCTGAGTGAGCACAGAGAGTACAGAGAGCCAGGAGACAGGAGTGATTGACTGCTTTTCCCTGAAGGTGCACTATGGAGTGGGGACTGTGAGCTTTCAATTCCAGGGCTGGAAATTGGGAGCCCACCATTTTCATCCTCATCCTCTATAGCAGCATGGAAAGACTTCAGAGAACAAAAGCCACAGAAAGCAATCTGGAGCCCCTTACTTAGCCTGGCTCCTGACATGGGCAGTGCAATTCTGCTCAGGACGAAGACACCTGAGAATCAGTACAACAGGCCCCACCTCAGAAGATCAGCAAGAACATCCAGCTAAGACCAAGTTTACTAATCACACAGAACAGGATGAGGGGAAAAGAGTATATAGAATTCGTGGTTTTTTGCCCCATGATTCTTTAGATTTTTAATTTTAATTTTTTTTCTCTTTCCTTTTTCAACCAACTTCTTATTTTATCAACTATTTTCATAAAATCTTTTTAAATTTTCAGGGCACCTGTGGCTCAGTGGGTTAAAGCCTCTGCCTTCAGCTCAGGTCATGGTCTCAGGGTCCTGGGATCGAGCACCACATTGGGCTCTCTGCTCAGCAGGGAGCCTACTTCTCCCCCTCTCTCTGCCTGCCTCTCTGCCTTCTTGTGATCTCTTTCTGTCAAATAAATAAATAAAACCTTTAAAAAAAGAAGAAGAATGAAATCAAACCATTTCCTTACACCATACAGAAAAATAGACTTAAAATGGATGAAAGACCTAAATGTAAGATAGAAACCCATCAGAATCCTAGGAGAGAACACAGGCAGCAACCTCCATGACCTCGGTGACAGCAACTTCTTGGTAGACACATCTCCAAAGGTAAGGGAAACAAAGGCAAAAATGAACCACTGGGTCTTCGTCAAGATAAAAATCTTCTGCACAGCAAAAGAAACAGTCAACAAAACCAAAAGAAATCCAAAAGAATGGGAGAAGATATTTGCATGTGTCATATCAGATAAAAAGCTAGTATCCAAAATCTATAAAGAACTTACCAGACTCAACACCTGAAGAACGAATAATCCAATTGAGAAATGGGCAGAAGACATGAACAGACATTTCTCCAAAGACAGGCAAATGTCCAACAGACACATGAAAAAATGTTCAACATCACTCAGCATCATGGGAATACAAGTCAAAACCACAATGAAATACCACCTCACACCAGTCAGAATGACTAAAATTAACAAGTCAGGAAACAACAGTTGTTGGAGAGGATGCAGAAAAAGGGAAACCCTCTTACACTGTTGGTAGGAATGCAAGCTGGTGTAGCCACTCTGGAAAACAGTATGGAGGTTCCTCAAAAATTTGAAAATAGAGCTACCCTACCTCCCGGCAATTGTAGTACAGGGTATTTACCCCAATGATACAAATGTAGTGATCCGAAGGGGCACCTGCACCCCAATGTTTATAGCAGCAATGTCCACAATAGCCAAACTATGGAAAGAGTCCAGATATCCATCAACAGATGAATGGCTAAAGATATGCTATATATATTCAATGCAATACTACTCAGCCATCAAGAAATGAAATCTTGCCATTTGCAATAATGTGGATGAATGGAACTAGAGGGTATCATGCTAAGCAAAATAAGTCAATCTGAGAAACACAATTATGATCTCATTCATATGTGGAATTTAGGAAACAAAATAGAGGATCATGGGGAAGAGAGGAAAAAAATAAAAAATCAGAGATGGAGACAAAGCATAAGACACTCTTAATCATAGGAAACAAACTGAGGGTTGCTGGAGGAGTGTGGGGTGGGGACTAAGGTAACTGGATGATGGACATTAAGGAGGGCATGTGATATAATGAGCACCAGGTATAAGACTGATGAATCATTGACAGCTACCTCTGAAACCAATAATATAGTAACATGCAAATTAACTTAATTTAAATTTTAAAAAGACACTGGGGGAAAAAAACTATAAAAGAAGTAATAATTCTACTCTGTTAACATAGACATATATTTGAGTCCCTTATACGCAATCTAGGAAGGAAACAAAATGGTTGCACATCCAGAAGAGAATTAAGCAGGATGACATGTTTGAAGAAATCTGAAGGAAAGTAATTTGAGGGGAAGGACTATAGTCATCTTTAAACTAGTTGATGGCTGTCATATAGAAAGGAAAGTAGGTATCATGTATTATGTTCTAGAAACAAGAGCTATGAGTAGACCTTCCATAGCAACAGACTTCCTCATAATCAATCTGCCTCACAAAGTACAGAATGAGTTCAAGCAGAGGCAGGATGAACTTTATGCCAGAAAGGTAGAAAGAATGCCTGCACAACAGACACATGAAAAAGTGCTCAACATCACTCGGCATCAGAGAAATACAAATCAAAACCACAATGAGATACCACCTCACACCAGTCAGAATGGCTAAAATAAGCAGGTCAGGAAACGACAGATGTTGGCGAGGATGCG
>CM052896.1:48297551-48338934 GCA_028534135.1 Potos flavus
TCTGCAGAGCAAAGGAAACAGTCAACAAAACAAACAGGCAACCCACAGAATGAGAGAAGATATTTGCAAATGACACTACAGACAAAGGGCTGATATCCAAGATCTATAAAGAACTCCTCAAACTCAACACTCAAAAAAACAGATAATCACGTCAAAAAATGGGCAGAAGACATGAACAGACAGACACTTCTCCAAAGAAGACATACAAATGGCTAGCAGACACATGAAAAAATGTTCATCATCATTAGCCATCAGGGAGATTCAAATCAAAACCACATTGAGATACCACCTTACACCAGGTCAGAATGGCCAAAATCAACAAGACAGTAAACAACAAGTGTTGGAGAGGATGTGGAGAAAGGGAAACCCTCTTACACTGTTGGTGGGAATGCAAGTTGGTGCAGCCACCTTGGAAAACAGTGTGGAGGTTCCTCAAAAAATTAAAAATAGAGCTACCCTATGATCCTGCCATTATATTACTGGGTATGTACCCCAAAGATACAGATGCAGTACAAAGAAGGGCCATATGTATCCCAATGTTCATAGCATCAATGGCAACAATAGTCAAACTGTGGAAAGATCCAAGAGGCCCTTCAACAGACAAATGGGTAAAGAAGATATGGTCCATATATACAATGGAATATTATGCCTCTATCAGAAAGGACGAATACCCAACTTTTGTATCGACATGGACAGGACTGGAAGAGATTATGCTGAATGAAATAAGTCAAGCAGAGAGAGTCAATTATCATATGGTTTCACTTGCATGTGGAGCATAAGGGGAAACATGGAGGACATTAGGAGAAGGAAAGGAAAAGTGCATTGGGGAAAATCAGAAGGGGAGACGAACCATAAGAGACTGTGGACTCTGAGAAACAAACTGAGGGTTTTAGAGGGGAGAGGGTGGGGGAATGGGTGAGCCCGGTGGTGGGTATTAAGGAGGGCACGTATTGCATGGAGCACTGGGTGTGGTGCATAATCGATGAATCTTCGAACGCTGAAAAAATAAAATTAAAATATATATATATTTTTTAATTTTTTTAATTTAAAAAAATTTAATAAAAAATAGGATATAATACTTTGTTGAATGATAGCTGTTGTCTTTCCTTTATAATTTTTAATTTTGTTTTTGTTTCTAAGTTGCTAAAGCTTAGAACATGGGAAGCCAAAATTCATTTTTAGTAATACATAAGAACAAATAGTCTCTGGTTTTCACTGGGCTTATATTTTATCATCTATTTTTGCTAAAAATGATGTCCAGTTTGCATTCCTTTGGCATCATGGCTATCTTGAGGCTGTAAGGTGGCAGATAGCTGAATCACAAGTATTTAGATGTATCGGTATTTGTATTTTTTAGAACAATGTCATAGCTTTGAATCATCTGTTTCTCGTGCCAGTCCTGTGAGTATCATTTCATATATTTTATAGATGAGAACTTTGAGGTTTAAAAGGTTCACATCCCCATAGTCAATATACTGGATTAAAATTTCATCCCTTGCCTCTTGACCCCAACGCCCGACACAGTTCCCAGCATGCTACACTCTACAAATGTTCTGGTCTATGAAAAATGAATTGACCCCACAGGGTCTGATAATCTCACAAATGATGAAATGGCTATGGAATTTTTAGATTCACACTATTTCTTCTCATATTTTAAAATCAAATCTGAACCATTAATCTGGCTACACATGGGTACACATAGATGTTTGGGAACTAGAAGAAATTAAGCAATGTCAAATGAAACCAAAACATGAGCAAGTATTAGATGGTTAAATAGGTAGAGAGAGACATAAGTAAAAATGGAAGTATGTTTATAGCGATTACATTTCCTCCATCATTCAGTGAATACTAAATAAAATTCCTAAGTAACTCAAGTGAAATAAGAAACATAAGGATACTTTGTAGGACACTACACATTTTCACAGGTTTGCTTGACAGTTAATGGACGGCACTGTTATTTATTTTTATTTTTACTCTTACTACCTAGGAGGTACAATATATGCAAAATGACATACTTTTATTCCAGCATTTTTTTTTCCTTTCCTCTTCTACATTCTTGGAATACTTTCTCCCTTTTAAAAACCTCAATCAGGGGCGCCTGGGTGGCTCAGTGGGTTAAAGCCTCTGCCTTCGGCTCAGGTCATGATCTCAGGGTCCTGGGACTGAGCCCCGCATCAGGCTCTCTGCACAGCAGGGAGCCTGCTTCCCCTTCTCTCTCTGCCTGCCTCTCTGCCTACTTGTGATCTCTCTCTCTGTCAAATAAATAAATAAATAAAATCTATATTTGTACACTTTATAGAAGAGATGGGGATGTCAAATTGCCTTTGTGCTAACTATTCTTCATTTATTCCTCTCCACACACCCATATCTATTTTCCACCTCTCTGCTATGTGCCTTGTGAGGGACACCCCTGTAGATAACTGTGGTAGACAAAATAATGTCCACCACTCCCCTATCACAAGATGTCCATTACCTAGTCCTCAGAACCTGTGAATATATTAGTTTATGGCAAAAGGGACTTTGCAGATATGATTAAGGTTAAATATATTGAGATGAGGAGATTATTTTCGTGGGCCTAATGTAATCACACACAATCTTAAAAGGAGGGAACCTCTCCCAGCTGTGGTCAAAGAAAGAAATGCGGTAACAGATGCAGGGTCAGAGAGATATAACATAAGGACACAACCCTGTTGAGTCACTAGTTTTGAAAACAGAGGAAGTGCCATGCACCAAGGGATGCTGATGGTGTCTAGAAGACAGAAAAGGCAGGGAAATTGATTCTTCCCGGGAGTCTTCAGAAAGGAATGCAGTCTGGGGACACCTTGGTTTTAGCCCAGTGAAAACCATGTTGAATCTGTACCTACAAAACTATAGGATATTTAACTTGTATGGTTTAAGCCAACAAGTTTGTGGTGATTTGTTACAGCAGCAACCATGGGAAAGGATTATAACTATGCGTCTACTTCTAGCTGGATCTCTGTTGGATTCAGTCAGTGAGAGGCACATGTAGGACTCTATATTTCTACAACGAGAAAAGAGCAGTGAATGGATTTCTTCCCTGCTCTCTCCCTATTTCAGCCCTATACCGTCAACCCTACCTATGTCCCTTCTGACACTAGCTGCAACTGGCTGGATCTTCTTCAATGCATCCAGCTCCCACTGGGCTCTGGTAATACTATTTTCTTGCTTCATCCCTTCATCTTTAGAGATAGTAATGGTTTCCCACTGTTTGCTAGTTTCTGGAGGTGTCTCTACCCCATGTTTATCACTTAACTTTGTCCACACCTCTGTTAGTGGTCCCCCATCGCACAATTTTTATTTGAACAGTCCAGAGTGAATCTGTTCCCTGCTAGGGGCAGCCTTGTTTCCTTAAAGTATTGTGAAAGGTTGCTAAAAGGTCTTGTGGACTTGAGAGAGGAACACATATTAGAGAGACAAGGGTAAGGGTCATGAGAAACCATCTGACCCCGAAAGAAACTTGAATTTCTTGACTTTTCCATTCCCATGAGGCACATCCATGATTTTTTGCCTTATTTTGTGATGTCCCCATAGCCTCACAATCCCAACTCTCACCTCTCCACTACAGCCATATATACACAAATATTTTTTCTTGATGGGTATTTACTCTCTGTGTTTGCAATTTCTTGTGCTTAAAATCCTCTTTCACCTTTTGGTATTTAATGTTCAGAACACAAACACATCTCTGAAAACAAGAAGATCAAATTCTCAGAATAAGCATCACAAAGATCATCAATTTGTCTGTGCCCAACTACATTCTATATTTAGCATGGGCAAAATTGGCACATTCATGAGACAAAGACTCTAAATAATAAGATGGAAATATAACAGCAGAGCACCTCTCTTATCAGTTCAGTTATCCAGGTGTTCTACATCATTCTGAGCTGTGGCCAGAAGCTGACATTCCCGAACAACCATATTCTGGCCCCGTCCAAATGTCCTGGCCTTACTTCTCAGGTAAAACTACTTCTCTGTGTTTATGTACCATAAAACATAAGAATGGGTGGTGATGAAGGAACATCTGCTCCACCACCTTCATTCCATAAAGGAGGAAAGGAAAGCCCTAAGAGTTTGGATCATGGAGCCAGGCTTCCTGGGAGTTTGAAACATGGCTCCATCCCTTAACTGTGCAAACTTGGGCAAGTTACTTAACTTGTCTGTGCTTAAGTTTTCACATCTGTATAATGAGGGTAATAGGAGTATCTACCACAGGGTTATTATGAGGCTTAAATGAGACAATATCTATAAAAAGCTTTACAACACGGGCCTACAACCAGTAAATGGGTTAAGAATATTAAAAGGAAAATTAAGACATGTATTTTCATGTATAATTAATCTTTAACAACTCTGCAGAAAAGATATTTTCTTTGCAGATGATAAAACTGAGGCTCACAGTGTTTAAGTAACATGGCTAAAGTCACAAAGTTCCTGTCAGTAGAAAAGATTCAAACCCAGATCTCCCTGAGCCTAAAACCCATGTTTCTCACTCATATGCTCCCATGACCTCTTTATTCTAAACAGTGAGTTTGTCAGCTCCTCCCATAGCCCATCAATCAATATCCCGAGGTTCATTTTCCTGAGGTTACTGGTGGCTCCTCTCTCCCTTCTATTTCAAATATACCATTTAAACTAACACAGCCACACACTCTCTAACCCTTCTTTTGCCTTATTTTTCTTTATTCCACTTATCACTACCTGACATCATGTTATATATTCATTTGCTTATTTTCCATCTTCCTCATTGAGATTGTAAACTCCATACAAGTAAGGACTTTGGTCAGTTTTATCTATTTCTGTATCCATGTATACATAGCATGTAAAATGCACTCGAGAACATGATAAGTGTTCAAAATATTTTTGATTAAATATGAATGAATAAATGAGTGAATGAATGAAATTCTGTCTCTCAACAAATGCTATATAATAAGTACACTCAAGAAGAACATTCCACTTAGTTAATGACTTCCTTTCTAGGCTCATAGTCACAATCATTTACCAGGACATGAAATCCACATCTCAGAGATATCCCCTTTCCTGGTCTCTGCCATTTAAAGTCATTATCCAGGGGTACCTGGTTGGCTCAGTCGGTTAATGCATCTGCCTTCAGCTCAGGTCATAATTTTGGAGTCCTGGGATCGAGCCCCAAGTTGGGCTCCCTGCTCAGTGGAAGTCTGTTCCTCCCTCTCCCTCTGCCACTCCCCCTCCTTTTGATCTCTTTCTCTCTCTCTGTCAAATACGTAAATAAAATCTTTAAAAATAAAAAAAATAAAGTCATTGTCCATATAAAGCCATTGTACACCTAGCAGTGAAAACACCTTCTGCCAGGGGGGCGCCTGGGTGGCTCAGTGGGTTAAAGCCTCTGCCTTTGGCTCAGGTCATGATCTCGGGGTCCTGGGATTGAGCCCCACATCGGGCTCTCTGCTCAGCAGGGAGCCTGCTTCCCTCCCTCTCTCGCCTACCTCTCTGCCTAGTTGTGCTCTCTCACTCTCTGTCAAATAAATAAATAAAATCTTTAAAAAAAAAACAACACCTTCTGCCATTTTAATTATGCTCCATTACTACTTCCTGTGTTTGACATTTGCTACGATGCCTCAACTCTAACCTGCTAACCATGGCACTTCTGGCTCTTTACTAGTTTCCCCATTTTGTTTTAAAACTAACTATTCTCATTTCCTGCTATGTTTCAAGTTCTAATTATTATTAGCTGTTTTATTTTGAACATAACTATGCGGACTTAAATTTGCCTAATGAAAACTTCCATTTCTTCCCATCACATAGCTATTCAAGTTCAAATCAATTCTTTCTAAAGAGTTGGGTCTGCATAAGATCATTACATCATTTGTTTATTTCAGTGTGGTACTATAAAAGGGAAAAATTAAATTGTTCCTGTTCTACCTTCCAGGTTTTTAAAATTTTAACACAAACAGTGCTGGTGTAAGAACACATGTAAATAACTAGTTCATGAGTTGAGGCCATGAGAAGTAAGGGGATCTTCTTTAAAATTTCAGTTCAAGTACTGGGTGCCTGGGTGGCTCAGTTGTTAAACGTCTGCCTTCGGCTCAGGTCATGATCCCAGGGTCTGGGATTGAGGCCATATCGGACTCCCTGCTCCTGCTCTGTGCTGTCTCTCTCTCTCAAATAAATAAATAAAATCTTTAAAAAAAAAAAAAAGTATTTCCAATCCAGCACATAGTTGACCATAAGAATACCAATAATTTTTCTCTGAAATTTTTTTCTCCTTCAGATCCCTGAGCAAATCACCATTAGTTTGTAATTTAACTCAATATTTGTTTTTTGCAGATTTAACAAAACTTCAATCCTGACCCTCAAGTTTGCATATATATGCATATGCCCTATGGCTCCTTCTTCATCACATACCAACCAAAGTCATTAGCATGAAACCTTGCTTGATTAAGCTTGACCAAAGTCTATAAAGCATTATGCAGAATGTGAAGGAACAACTGGGAGAAAATTCTGATTAAGCAGCTCAGCTTTGAGAACCTTAAAAACTTCATAAAGCAACTACAGAAAGCAAAGCCAAAAAACCAGGAAAGAATGGGTTGACACCTCAACATACCTAAGTCCATGTTAAGTATAATAATAATTATGTTAAGTACTCAATCTGTGATAGCCCCTGAGTCAGGTTGTTGTCACAACATTGTGGCAATGTTGGGAAGCAGATACGATTTTTATGCCAATTTTAAGGGTAGGTTTAGGGTTCTAGAGTGATTAAGTGACTCGCCCAAAGTCACACAGGTGGTAAACAGCAAAACTGGAATTCACAGACCCCTCTCGCTGACTCCTGACCCTAGTTCTTTTCTTTACACTCAGCCGGTCCATACTGGGGAATCTTGCCCTGCCAGGAAAGTCAGAGCATCAGAGCCAGGAACACAAGGAAGGAAGCTAGTGTGTCACAGAATTTTCTATCCAGTGATGGTGTTCAGGACTTGCCAAAATATGGTACTTTAGCATATTGAGTATCTTAAGCTGAAGAAGTCTGAGAAAATGACAGAAGCAGGAAGGTCACTCTGACTTTTCCACCTTGCCCTTCCGTCCCAAAAGGCCAGAGATAAATCTCCCCTGCAAAAGTACCCTCCTATACCACAAGGGAAGGAGACAGAGAGAGAGGGAATGGTGGTTGAGAAATCTGCGTAAACTAACCTTTATCTTCCAACTTACTTCTTCCCCACTTACTAGTAGCCCAAACCCCTTTGTATTGTCAATTGTTCATGCTTCTATTGTTTTCTCTTCTAAAAGGTACAAAAGCTTCTTGCTCTTGTGAAGGTTCCCATGTAAATGTAAAAATTTAGGAAAATTCATATGCTTTTCTCCTGTTAATCTGTCAGTTTAATTTTCAGACTTAGCCTGGGACCCTGAGAAAGTTGAGGAAAACTTTTCCTCCCCTAAACCAATTAGCCTCTATGTCTGCCCAAGTAGATTCAAGCAGAACTAGAAGGTCCTTATGAGCCAGCCACACATTCGGTAAGCAATGCTTTGGGTCACAAGTTGATTTTAGAGAGTTCTTTTTTCAGCATTTTCTTCTCTCCTCCCTCCCTTCCTATCCCCACCCCATTCCTGCTGGTTCCACAATCTAAATCAAGCCCAACTTTGGGTCATGTCTGCAGTATTTCCTCTCAATGCGCTTGGCCTTAGAATATATTTGGAACCAGAATGCGCTGAAAACAGCTAGGACAGAGAGAGAGGGCACAAGAATCCTATTGCAGTTCTGAGCAAACAAAATAAAGCTTTCAGGATTTAAAAAAATATATATATACAGGGGCACTTTTTACTCTGTAGGTGGTGATCACTTACACATAGTCTAGCTTTGCTATGGGGCCACTGTCTCTCTCCTGTTGCTTTCAATCGTTTCCTTTGTGAAATCTGGGAGAGAGACTCTGATTTCCAAGGCCCTCTATATGTTCAACATTCTGTGGTTCTTCTGGGGCCTACAAGAGCTAAATAGGAATGGATTATTGAATAGTAAGAGGGAAAATACACTCCAACAGAACCATTTAACACTAAGAATGTCTTTTAAATATACATTTTGGGCTGCACATTGTTTTACATAAGTCTGGATAACAGTGCCATTTGCATGCTAATCCTGGCTCTGTCCCTGGAGTGCCAGGAGATAGATGAATCTCTCATTCTTTTTGTGTTTTAATTTCCTCAGTGGTTAAGCAAGAACGATACTTCCAATCTACCTTTCAGAATTTCTGAATGGATTATAGCAAAACCCTTCATAATGTTTTGGCTTAAAAGATTTCTCTCTGAACCATATTTATGTTTTCATATTCTATTTTCCCCAAACAGTCATCAATAGGGTCACAAAGGAAATATATCCATATAATTGTATTAATTTCCCTAAATCCTTGGATGATCCCAAAATGTTTGGCCGTGACTAATCAATGAATTTGAATTTTTGGCAAATACCAATTATTATGTACATGTTTCAAATATCTGCCCTTTTCTCCACAGTCAGGGAAATCTGTTTTAACTGTTAGAACATAAATATTAATATTCAACAGCATTAAAATACTGTTTGGTTGGAATAAAATTACTCTGGTGACATGAAAAATCAAGATGCAAAAATTCCATGTTGATGCCAAAGCATAAAATACACCAAATCTATAATATCATATTGAGATTGAATGCTGAAGTTGGAAATAATCTTAAAAAGGAAAAAAACTAGTCGAAAGGCTTGAGTTTTTATACGAAGAAAACAGGGAAGTAGAATATCCTGAAGCAGCCAGAGGTATTACGCTAAGTGTTTTACTCTCCCAGTGCATTCAGTCCTACCCTCCTCCACCAAAGTTTTACCTAAGAGTAATCTGAATGCCAGCAAGATGAGATAACTTACCCAAATTCAGGGGTATGGCTATTATCAAACCCCAGAGTATCTACCAGAGGTCCTAGTTCAGAGATCGAACCAAAAACCTGTAAGTCTACTTCGATAGCAAAATACCAATAAGCCAACCAACAAATTTTCCCCTCTGGAGATCATGGTTAAAAGCTTGTACAGTGACAACTGGGAAATGCTAAGACTAACTGTGTGCCCCTCTTTGGGGATGACACATCACCCTATATGTAGGAGAGTATCAGGCTTATTCCAACTACACATCATATAACGGAGATCAAAACTTACAATAGTCCTGTTATAAAAATAACAGTTCCAGGGGCACCTGGGTGGCTCAATCAGTTAAGCGTCTGCCTTTGGCTCAGGTCATGATCCCAGAGTCCTGGGATCAAGTCCCACGTCAGGCTCTTTGCTCAGCAGGGAGCCTGCTTCTCCCTCTCCCTCTACCTGCCACTCTGCCTACTTGTGATCTCTCTCTCTCTCTCTCTCTCTCTCAGGTTAATAAATAAAATCTTAAACACTAAGAGCTTCAATTTATTGAACACCTATGACATGTCAGGGACTTCAAAAAATGTTATTTCAAAGCCTCATGTAAACTTTGAAGGTAAATATTACAACCTCATTTGACAGATGAAGTAACTGAAGCTTAGGTGGAATAACAGCAGTAATAATAACAGAAAATATCTGTATAGGATATACAATGGGCCAGGTGATAAGTTTTTCCTTACATATATTTTTATAGCTTACATATATAATACCTTATCTTCATAATAAGTCAGGGAGGCAAGCACTAGTATCATACCTATTTGTCATACGAGAAACTACTATACAGAGAGGCGAAGTAACTTCCCCAAACCCAAGCAGTCTGACTACAACGGCCAGGCTCTTAACCACTGTTCCACACTCAATATCAGACAGAGAGTAAGTTGCCATAAAAGGATTTGAACTTGGCACCTGAACTCCAAAGCCAGCATTTTTTTCTAAGCTTTCATGTTTCTCAGCCCTGGCTGTTCATTAAAACAATACCGGTAGCATTTCGGGGGCAAGACTTCCACTGGAGGGATATGATCATTTTATCATGCAGGCAAACTGAAGGGTCTTTCAGCTGTGTTGCCTACTCTTTCCTCAGTGAGGAAAAAGTATTGATGAGCACCTTCCCTGTTGCTTGGAATGAAAGCTCTCAACAGTTCTCAACTGATTCCTCATGTGACTTGTGGGTAAGTGCTGAGGCAGG
Organism: Potos flavus; assembly: GCA_028534135.1. NCBI lineage: Eukaryota > Metazoa > Chordata > Mammalia > Carnivora > Procyonidae > Potos > Potos flavus. The sequence goes on from CM052896.1 coordinate 48,307,658, forward strand.
GCCTGGCCCATTGCCACTGGCCCCAGCCTAAGCATGACAACCAATAAACCAGGATCAGAAAACCTGCATGGTTTCTGCAGAAATGCTTTTAAGCCTGAAGATGAAATTTTGATCTATATCTCACCTCTCTTAACTTTTCATTTTGGCAAACATGTACTGAGTTATAACTATGGGCAAAATGCTATGAAATACTATGGTAGGCACTTTAGGGAACTCAGATTTCTTGTCCTTAAGAAAAGCACAATCTAGTGGGGGAATATAAATATTGGCAGCTAAGTATAATTCATATTCTAGTACTAAGAAGCCCTTTTGGTTCTGTACCTAAGTTCAAGTTTCTGCTAGGTGTGAGAAAATTTGAAAAGGTTCAGATACACTCTGGGGGTCAAATCAAGGCACATAAAGGTGAGATATGGTGCCTTACAATGTGCTTCACTCTCATAAATGAGTTTAGACAACTCTGTGTGCTTTTAATGTACTCTGGAGAATTAGGTAGATCATTATTACTGTTGTATGAGTTTACAGCATCTTTTCTTCAGTGGTTTGTGTCCCTGAAAGCAAAATAAACTCCACATTTTCTTCCTGCAACCTCTCATGAATATTAATGCTGTCTTTATTTATTGTTTGGCAAAATATGACAAAAATAAAAATGCACTACAGCAAAAAAGAACACGCATACACCAAAAATATCTGGTTACTGTCAGAATACTTGTCATCATCATTATCAATAAATTGCACACTTGACAAGCATACTCCACACATTACATCGTCCCACAGTTCCTTCTAACCACTGACCTTTCTTAAAGGGTGCTGCTGGTTCTCTGGTTGCTACTTGTACAAATCCCATTAATTTTAAAGTTGTACAGTTTTGTCATGTTTAAGCTAGAAACATGGAGTTCAGTAACACTCGGCCAAGGAGATTTGTAAGAGACTTTCAGAGCCTCAGAATCTTCCCTCAAAGAGCTTCATACCCAGAAGCTCAAATCTATAAAATAAACAATAGTAGGACTTTTCTGGTTGAAAGGGGGATGGTGATGACATCCTACCTGTTCAGACTATCCTCATAGCCTTAAACAGCCTGAAGCAATTCCACAGAGTCCTTTGAGTTCTGCACATCACACTTGGACAGCCACTAATCCAGTCCACTTTATAGATGCAAGATCAGAATAATAAGCCAATTAAAGCAGCTAAGGCCACAGAATTAGCTAGCAGCAGAGATGGACTAACATTCCTATCCCCTCTGTCCTAGTCCAGTGATCTTTTTATGCAACTCCTTGCCTCCCTATATATTTCGATTTGAAGGAAGGACAAGGTGGGAAAATTATTAGGAACGTTATCATGACTGTCTGTTTTCCAATGTTGACAAGTTAGAATTCCTCTGAGGTCTGCCACATACTCCTGGGATAACTAATGCGTGTTGGACTAACGAGTACAGCAGACAGCTTCAAGATGTCTACCCTGTGTTCTTAGACTTGGAAAAGAACATACGAAAATATTAGTAACCTTGAGCCCTAGCAGCCAAAAGGAAGTTGGACTACACTGAGAACTTGACCAAAATTCTAGATAGTATGGTTATCCATCTCTAGTTCAAGCTTATTTCTAAGAGTGGCGTAGAATTATATAACCTAGCTATTGCCATCGAACCACTCTGATAAAACCTTGTTCAAGGGCACAAAAATTTTTTCAGGCTAGAGTTATTTTGTGGTATAGTATTCATTTGATTCAACAAAAGAGAAACATTATCCAGCAGAATGGATCCAATGTCATTGTCACCTGTTTGTAGCGTAGGTCTAACAAATCCCTTCCATAACTATATAATAAATTGAGCTTTATAGAGTATTAGGGGCTATACAATAAATTAGTGATACTCATGATTTCAACTATATCCTGATTCCCAGTCCAGTGCTGTTTGCCAAAGCAACTTCATAATCTGTGTTCTTCTCTTTTCTATAGGAGATGTTAGCTGATAGGCAAAGAATTCCTAAGCATTTTCTTATTCCCTTTTATAGAGAGGAATAACCACACCTCCAGCAAGATTTTCTCCATATAACATGTTCTCAAGCAATTAATTTTTCCAGTAGCCTTCGGCAATAGAAGAATTTATCTGAAGACAGCCTGAATTATTGTCTCATCAGTATATTTTTATCCTTTATGTTAGAAGATTAAAAATATATCTCCTTTACACAATATGGTAGAGATAAAAAAAATAAACTGATAATATACATGACCGTTGCTAGTGTTTTAAAACACTATAAATATATGATTTGGTTAATTGTATTATTACTGATATTGGTCACATTTAGTGTTGTGAATCATAATATTAAATACTTAGAATACTATATATTCCATACTGGATTAATACAGATGCACAGGGCTAGAGAGGACCCCATGTGAATCCTCCTACTTGTGGCAGAACTAAACATACCCAGTGTGTGCAATCCATTTCTCAAGCTATTCAGGAAAGAGAGGATCTCATCTTCCTTCAGGAATCAATTCTCAGATGTTACAGAAAATGAAAAATTAAGGAACTCCAAAAGTTTGCCCCTGCATAAAAGCAATGAAAATTATGGCAAAAACTATTGGAATAAACCTTTTCAGAACTCTAGACTCTAACTGAAAGCTTGCAGCAATCCAGATAACATTTGGTAAAACAGAAAAATGGGCTAACTCTCAGTAATAAGTGCAGTATCAGTTGGCATCAAAGGAAATACAAATCAAATACAAATCAAAACCATAATGAGATACCACCTCACACCAGTCAGAATGGCTAAAATTAACAAGTCAGGAAACGATAGAATTTGGCTAGGATTTGGAGAAAGAGGAACATCCTACACTGTTGGAGGGAATGCAAACTGGTACAGCCACTCTGGAAAATAGTATGGAGGTTCCTCAAAAAGTTGAACATAGATCTACCCTACCACCCAGCAATTGCACTACTGGGTATTTGCCCCAAAGATACAAACGTAGTGATCTGAAGGGGTACCTGTACCCCAATGTTTATGTCAGCAATGTCCACAATAGCCAAACTATGGAAAGAGTCCATCAACAGATAATGGATAAAGAAGATGTAATATATCTTATATACACACACACACACACACACACACACACACACACACACACAATGGAATACTACTCAGCCACTAAAAATTAAATCTTGCCATTTGCGACAACGTGGATGGAACTAGAGGGTATTATGCTAAGCAAAATAAGTCAATCAGAGAAAGACAATTATCATATGATCTCATTCATATATAGAATTTATGAAACAAAACAGATGATCAGAGGGGAAGAAAAGAAAAAATGAAACAAGATGAAACCAGAGAGGGAGACAAACCGTAAGAGACTCTTAATCATAGGAAACAAATTGAGGGTTGCTGGAGGTGAAGAGGGTGGGGGGATAGGATGACTGGGTGATGGACATTAAGGAGGGCACATGATGTAATGAGCACTGGGTATTATATAAGACTGATGAATTACTGACCTTTTACCTCAGACACTAATAATACATTATATGTTAATTAGTTGGATTTAAATGTAAAAAAAAAAAAGAAGTGCAAACTTATGTCTTAATTTACACTAGCTAGTCCTATCCTTCAATATCCAGCTCAACAGCAGCTTTGAAAATAACAGTGCATATTCCAGGTACTAATATCTGAGGAAGCAGAATGCAACACATTAGCAAAGACTTCTTTCATCTGTCTTATGGCTCCCTGAAGACCTGCTCAAAAGGCCTGTCTTTATATGGAAAATTCACAAATTTATAGAAAAAAAACACTTCTAAATAACTAATGGATCAGAGGTTACAAGGGAAATTAGAAAAATACTTTAAGATAAATAAAAATGAAAATACAACATACAAAAGGTATGGGATGTAGGACTCAGAGGGAAATTTACAGCTATAAATGCCTACTTAAAAATATAATAAAGATCTCAAATCAATAACTAAAAGTTGCATCTTAAGAAATTAGAAGAACAAGAGCAAACCAAACCCAAAGCAAGTAGAAGGAAGGAAATAATAAAAGTTAAACCACAGAAAGGGAACAGAAAAATAATAAAGAAAATCAATTAAACCAAAAGTTGGTTCTTTGAACAGATCAACAAAATTGGCAAACCTTTAGCTTTACAGACATAGTGAAAATGAAAGAACATTCAAATTATTAAAATCAAGAATGAAAGTGAGGATGTTACCACTGAAATCAAAAAATATATATATATGTAAGAGTATACTATGAGTAACCATATGCCAACTAGATAACCCAGGTGAAATGGATAAGGTTGCAAAAATATATAAACTACCAAATCTGATTCACGAAGAAATAAAAAATCTGAACAAAACAGATGAATATAGGGGATGGGAAGGAAAAATAAAATAAGATGAAAACAGAGAGGGAGGCAAACCATAAGAGATTCTTAACTCTAGGAAACAAACTGAGGGTTGCTGGAGGGGAGGTGGAGGGGGATGGGGTAACTGGGTGATGGATATTAAAGAGGGCACTTGAAGTAATGAGCACTGGGTACTTATAGGCAACTGATGAATCACTGAATTCCACCTCTGAAACCAATAATACAGTATATATTAATGAAATTGAATTTAAATAAAAATTTTTAAAAAACAAGCAAAAAAAGTTAGTAATCAAAAAGTCAAGAAAATTCTAGGATTTTCTTTTCAGATGATTTCATCAGTGAATTCTACCAAATATTTTTAAAGAATTAATACCAATCTTTCTTATACTCTTCCATAAAACAAAAAAGAAAGGAATACTGCCAAATTCTATCAAGACCAGTATTACCCTGATATCAATGTCAGACAAAGACATCACGGGAAATAAAAGCCTACATATAGATATCCCTTATGAATACAAATGCAAACATGTTAGCAAACTGAATCCAGCAGCTTTAATGGGATTACATACCATGAATAATTGGGATTTATTCCAAGAATGAAAGTTTGGTTCAACATATGAAAATCAATAAATGTAATAAATTCTATTAATAAAATTTTTTAAATGATCATCTCCATAGATGTAGCAAAAGCATTTGGAAACATACAACACCTTTCCATGATAAAAAAAAATACTCCATAAACTAGAAATAGAAGAGAAATTCCTTACTGATAAAAGGCATTGGGGCACCTGGGTAGCTCAGTGGGTTAAAGCCTTTGCCTTCTGCTCGGGTCCTGGGATTGAGCCCCGCGTGGGGCTCTCTGCTCAGCGGGGAGCCTGCTTCCCCCTCCCTCTGCCTGCCTCTCTGCCTACTTGTGATCTCTCTATCAAATTAAAAAAAAAAAAAAGGCATCTACAAAAACACATAGCTAGCATCATGGTTAATTATGAAAGAATGAACTTTTCCCCTAAGACCAAAAATAAGTCAAGGTTATCTGCTTCAGCCACTCCTATTCAACATTGTTAACTATGCTGGAATTAAAATTAAAAACTTAAGAAAAACAAAACAAAACATTGAACTAGAAGTTCTAGCCAGGGCAATTAAGCAAGGAAAATAAATAAAATAAAAAGAATGCAAATGGGAAAGGAAGAAATAAACCATTTCTATTTGCAGATAACATGATATTTAATATCCTAAATCCTGAAGAAAACACACACACACACACAACCATAAGCAAGAGCTCATAAAAAAATCTAGCAACGTTGCAGGATATAAGATCAATAAACAAAAATCCACAAAACTCTTTTTTTGAATTTTTTTTAATTCCAGTTATTTAACATAGAGTGTTATATTAGTTTCAGGTATACACTATAGTGATTCAATAATTCTATACTCCACCGATTTCTTTACACTTGAAATGGACAATTTGACAATGAAATAAAGATAATTTCCATTTAAAATAGCATTTAAAATTATTAAATACATAGGAACAAATTTAACCAAGGAAGTACAAGACCTATACAGTAAAAACTACAAAACACTGTGGAAAGAAATTAAAGAAGAGCTAAACAAGTGGAAAGATATCCCATGTCCACAGATTTGAAGACTTAATATCATTAAGATGGTGTTACGCCCCAAATTCATCTACAGATACAGTGCAATCACTATCAAAATTTTAATTGCCATTTTTGCAAAAATGGACAAGCTAATCCTAAAATTCATATAGAAATTCGAAAGACCCCAAAGAGCCAAAATAATCTTGAAAGTGAAAAATAAAGTTAAGACACATTTCCTGATTTCAAAACTTACTACAAAGGTTCAGCAATCAGAATAGTGTGGCACTAGCATAAAAATAAAGAGATACGAGGAATAAAACTGAGAGTCCAGAAAAAAACTCGTATGTCCAACTTCAACTGATTTTCAACAAAGGATGCCAAGCCCATTCTATTGGGAAAAAATAGCACTTTCAATAAATGGTGCTGGGACAACTGAATATCTATATGCAAAAGTATAAATCTGGACCACTACCGCATGCCATATGTAAAAATTAACTCGAAATGAATTAAAGACCTAAAGGTAAGAGTTAAAAGTATAAAACTCTTAGAAGGAAACATGGCAAAGCTTTATGAGCTTGGATCAGGCAGTGGTTTCTTAAAAATGACACCAATAGCACATGCAACAAAAATAAAATAATAATAAATTGGACATATCATAATTAAACTTTTTTGCATGTCAAAGAACACTATGGACAAAGTGAAAAGACAACCCACAGAGAGAAAATGCTTGCACATCTGATACATAAAATGGAATATACATATATGTATATATTTATACATATATATATATATATATATATATATATATATAAAGAGAGAAAAGAGTATCCAGAACACATAAGGAATTCTTACAACTTAATAAAAACATAACCTAATTTAAAAATTGGCAAAGGATGTGAATAGTCATTTTTCCAAACAAGATACACAAATGAGAAACATAAAAAGACGCTCAACACCATTATTTATTAGAGAAATGCTAATTAAAGCCATGATGATAATACCACTCCATAATCACTATGTTGGCTATAACAGTAATAAATAGATAAATAAATAAATAAAATAACAAGTGTTAGAATGTGAAAAAATTTCCTCATACATTGCTGATAGAAGTGTAAAATGTGGCAGCCTCTGTGGAAAACAATTTGACAGTTCCTCAAAATTTTCAACATAGTTACCATACAACCCAGCAATTCCATCTGTAGCCATACATATACTCAAGGGAAGTATCCACACAAAAACCTCACCACTAAGATTTACAGCAGTACTATTCATTATATCAACTGATAAAAGGATAAGTAATATGTGGTATATTCTTATAGTGAAATATTATGCAGCCATAAAGAAGACTGAAGTACTGATAAATGCTAAAACATGATAAACTATACTAAATGAGAGCAGCCAAACAGAAAAAGTCACACATTTTTTGTTCCATTTAAATGAAATATCCAGGAAAGGCAAGTCTACAGAGACACTAAGTATCTCAGTGGTTCCAGGGGCTAGAGGAAGGAAGACACTGGGACTGACTGCTGTTACGGGATTTCTTTTTGAAGTGATGGAAATGTTCTGGAATTAGTGGTAATGGGTAATGTTTACACAATATTGTGATTTTACTAAAAACCACTGAAATGCATATTTTTAAATGGTGGATTTTATGTAAAAAAATAATCAATTGCCAAAGAAAGGTTTTTTTTTGTTTTTTTTGTGTGTCTGTGTGTGTGTGCCAAAGAAAGGTTCTAATTTCTGTCTAGCCTATGGGTTATGCTCAGGCAGGTTTTTGTTTTTTTTTTTTTTGAAAACAACAAATGCAGGATAAGAATTAGGAAATACTTCTTGTTTTAACTGACATCTCCTGAAGGGATAAACTGCTGGGGCACAGTTTCATGTAATAAGAAATAGAAGTATTGTCCTATGTAGGAAACAAAAGTAATTATGAATTAGATATATAGAAGCTCAGTGAATGGCCAATTCTGGAAAGCATAAGCGACAAATTTCATTTCCTCAATTATGTGTGTGAATTTAAAAGCATCCCTGCCTGGAAAAAGTGGGAGTAATGGTGATGAAAAGTGGATTTTAGTGATGGTAATGCATAGTTCAAGGGGGGATTGTTTGTTGGGTGGTGACTTGCTAGAATAGCAAGCAGTAGCTGAGAACTAAAAGATTAAGGCAAAGCCAAATGATAAGAGAGAAGTGTATAGAAGCTACAGAACTAGAAGGGGGCCAAGCAAGGTGGTTAAGAGCAGCCAGTTTGGGTGAGCTGAGAAGGAGTTTTTAGCATTACTAAAGAAGATGCTAGTCCAGGGTCATTTATGTGAGTGGGAGAAAGGATGGGGAATTACTCAAAGGATTTCAGTGGCTAAACTGGAAATTTCAATCAAATAGAGAGGAAAGAAAAAGGGGGAGAAGAGGGAAGAGGGAGGGAGTGAGGAAGAGAAGGAGAAGGGGAAGAAGAGAGGAAAGATGACCAGAACTTTTCTTGTCAACATACCTACTTGGTAAAAGTTAAGAAACAAGGTTTACTTTGTGAGGAAGAAAACAAATGGGAGGAGAAAAAAAAAACAAAACAGTAAAACAGAGGAAAAGCCTAGTAAAATCAGACTAGTGATTTTGATTTATTTGTATCAACTACATGTAAGCAGCGTGAAAATTACCCACATAACCATTATCTGCATTTTATACATAAGAACATAGGAAACCATTTGTTGTCCTAGAGTCTCTTTAAAAATGTGTCAGAATTACCCAGAGGGCTTGTTAAAATGCAGACCATTGATCCCTCCTAGAGCTTCTCAGGCATAGGACTGAGAAGGAACCCAAGACTCTGCATTTCCAACAAGTTCCCTGGTGTGACTGAGATTTGCTGGTCCAGGGACCACACTTTGAGAATCACTAACTTAGAAAAGTGGGGTGCAAAGGAAGAAATCTTGATGGCCTGTGACTCTATGTCTGTAGAAGGATGGATGAGAGGAGAGAAGGTAGACCAGAACCAGTTATTTACAGAACATGGGCTACTTTGTGCTAGGTAGTAGAGATGAGAGACAGAGGGCAGCACAGGAAAATGGTTACCCTCACAGAGCTGACAGAATACTAATGTTTAGGCATTTATATCTCAATTTTTGGCAGGGGGGTTATTTTTATTTGAATTTTACATGCTAACTGTTCTTATATGTAATCATGGAAATACAGGATTAGCAAAACATATTGTGAATTTCAGTCCAAGATATACAACTTTGTATATAACAGATTCTGTATAAGAAGAAAATACATTGTAATAAATTCTATTAAATGAGGGTGTGAGGATCAAACAGCAAAAGCCAGAGCAGATAAATCAAGACATATGCTCCAAGGGTTAAAAGATAAAAGCTGAGTTAGTTGCTTAATTCCCAAATAATCCTTTTTTTTTTTTTTTTTTGACAGAGAGAGAGAGAGAGTGAGAGAGATCACAAGTAGGCAGAGAGGCAGGCAGAGAGAGAGGGGGAAGCAGGCTCCACGCCGAGCAGAGAGCCCGATGCGGGGCTCAATCCCAGGACCATGAGATTATGACCTGAGCCAAAGGCAGAGGCTTTAACCCACTGAGCCACCCAGGCGCCCCAATTCCCAAACAGTCCTTATGCCAAAGAAGAATTTCTTTAAGAGATCTGAAGTGAAAAACAGATCCAAGTTAGAGATGCTAGAATTAGCAGATAAAAATATAGGATCCCAGTTAAATGTGAATTTCAGATACACAATGAGTTTTTTTTAAATGTAAGTTTTGTGTATTATTTGGAATAAACTTATACTAAAAATTTTTTCGTTGTGTATCTGAAATTCACATTCCCCTTGGGTATTATGATTTTATCTGTAAACTCTAATCTAAGTGGACTTTGACCAAACAATCATTCAGTGAACACTTAATATGTCATCAGTCTTACAAAGAAGATAGAAGGATATAACATATCCTGTACCACACATGAGACAACGAAGAATAAAATGATGTCCAAACGGCAAAGGCTTTAAGTACAGCGGAGAAGGAGACCAATGTGACTAGAAGAGTCAAGGAAGGGGAGCTCCATCAGCAAGTAGGACTTCATCTGGTACTGAAGGTAAGTAGAATTTGATAAAACAAAAGCTGGTAACAAAGTTATGGAAAAGAGATAAATAGCACGAATATGAAGTGTAGCATCTGGACCAAGGACAGCAGGCAAATGGGAAAGGAATGAGATCACTTGTGATAGACTGAGCCAATTCCCTCACCAGCTGTATAGGGTAAGACCTCGTAGCACAATTACTGACCCTCATCAATATTTCAGTATATATCCATGACCATCAACTACATCCCCATTTTGTTTCAATTTCACTAGGACCACATGGAGGGATTTGAATGCAAAGCACACCATAGGATATCCAGACAGTCTGAGCTTTTAAGACAAAGAAACAGAATCTGACAGTTGGGGTGTTTTTAATTAGAAAATAAGTGGATCTTTGGTCCCAGGGCATTCTCCGATTTTAGTTTGAAATGAAGGTCTGGGCTGTAGTGTCGTGGAGTCAGTAGATCTGGGTCCTCGTCTCTTAGTATGCTCACAAGTGAGGGTCTCTGGGCTTCAGTTTCTCAGCTATAATGTGACTGTTTGAGATTATATGATCTTTCAGGGCCCTTCCAATTTAACATTCAGTGATTAATTGAATAAATCATCCATTCATTAAACACTTAACTGAGAGCTTGCCATATGTAAGGCAATTTGTTAGGAGTGGTGATAGATACAAAGAGAGTTATTTATTCATAGTTATTTATTCATCACTAGGCAAAACTCTGAAGCAAATAGTTTGTCCCCTTTCCCCATCTTTACACTGAGAGACCTACTTGGGCACTCCATAGAAGGTCTGGCCTCTGGCCCACTGAACTCAGCTTGCCAGGATTTGTTCTGTTGCCTCTCCTTTATCTTTATTTTAACCCTCTCCCCTAAGTCTCCTCAAGGAAACTCCACCGTCTGCATTTCATTCACTAGGGAGGGGTTCCTGGTCTCAGCTTTCCCAAGTGAGAATTTATTCATCTCATGAACTCCAAAGTGTCAAAACCCTAAACAAGGAAAGGAGGAACCTACATCAAAGTAACCTGAAGGGAAAGGTAGCCTTACATCTTTTTTTTCTATGTATTAGTGACATCAATCAGAAATTGATTCAGATTAAACAAAGCAAACAAAGAAAATAAACATTTATCAGAGCTTACTCATGCTAGGACAGAGCTAAGTGCTATCATGTATCACTTTATTTGATCTGCGTAACCATCTTGTGACAAGTTTATTATCTTATAGATAAAGCTGAGGCATGGAATATGCAGTAAACTTGCCCCAGGGCAAAAGTGCCAGGGCCTGGAGTAATCTAGATTTGTCTAAATTCTAAATCAATGCTCTTTCCAGTAAACTGGCTAATCCACAGGCATGCGTCCAGGTAGCCAGTATGTTTCACATAGTTGTGTAGCATATCAACTAGTAATAGCTTAAGTAACAAACGGTATTTAAAGAATAGGCCAATTTTTTTTTATAATAATGTCAACTTCAATGGTTCCATTCCAACATGCTTTTGTCGTTGTTGTTCGAAGTAGATCTATAGCCCAAGGTGAGACATTATATATAATCCTGCCACGGCAGTCTTTGCTCACACGATGCCATATGTCATTTGTACTAGAGCTGAAACAAAAATTGGAAAGTACTAAATGACAATCAGGTGACTGTGGGAATTCTTTTGGGCAAGTTAGCTTCGTTATAGTCCTGTCTGTGTCATTTGTAGGGCAGGCCCCACATGTTTAAAGGAGGGGTGTGTGTGTGTGACACCAGTGGGAGAAGAAGTGAGAGCAGGGGAAGCAGAAGGAGAAGGAAAAAGAAAGAGAGAGAGAGAGAACACAAAACAGAGAGAGGCAGAAACAGCTCTCCAATACCCATAGGAGTTAATTCAGACGCCATGACTTTAAGGCAACTGAGCTTTTAATGATTTCTACAACGAAAGTAGAAGCTTTTCTAAGCTGTATTATTATCCATGTAGCTGTCTTTTTAATATTTTTATGACCCAGGGTCACTGTGATAATCATACAGTACTTTGTAAAATATAGCAATGCCCTTGAGGATAATCATGTGTTCCAGGATGTATGCCTCTACCCTAATGAGCTCCTGATCACTTTGCTTTTTGTGGTCATGAGCATTTTAACAAATGAGTCCTATTTCCCTTGGCTGGCAGGAGGAAACTTGGAAGAAATACTTGTTTGGGTGTAGGATACCTACTGAACCACTGGACTTGCCAGGTTAAAAATTCAAAAAGGAGAGCATGGTTGAGCCAGAAAGGATAATAAGAAAAGTGAAACCAGAATATAAGTCTGTATAACAATACCTGGTGCAAACCAAGGCAAAGGTAGGGAATGGGATAAAGGAATGGGCTCTGGAGAGTTAGAGAAACGGAGACTCCAAGGCAAAGTCTCTGGACAATGAGCCAGGCCCTCCCTGCTCCGTGTCCAGAGTGTGGCTTCTTTATGTGCAACAATGTTCCCTGATTGTCTCTGACCCTGTTTGTTATTCTTGGGTTCTCTGACTTCTCCTCCCTTTCTATCTTATCAGTGTATATTGCTACCTTCCAGGTCAGGGTCTAGGTGGAAACTCCTCTTAGCCCTTTGAATCATTTGTTACAGTTATGGATTGAAAAACAAAAACACAGGGGCGCCTGGGTGGCTCAGTCGTTAAGAGTCTGCCTTCGGCTCAGGTCATGATCCCAGGGTCCTGGGATCGAGCCCCGCATCGCGCTCCCTCCTTGGCGGGAAGCCTGCTTCTTCCTCTCCTCTCCCATTCCCCCTGCTTGTGTTCCCTCTCTCACTGTATCTCTCTCTGTCAAATAAATTCTTAAAAAAAAGAAAAACAAAAAGACAGCTAATAGAACCATACGTTAAAAATGAATGTGAGGGCCAGGGTGCCTGGGTGGCTCAGTTGGTTAAGCGGCTGCCTTCGGCTCAGGTCATGATTCCAGGGTCCTGGGACAGAGCCCCACATGAGGCTCCCTGCTCAGCAGAGAGCCTGCTTCTCTCTCTCCCTCTGCCTGTCGCTCTGCTTACTTGTGATCTCTCTCTATCTGTCAAATAAATAAAAAATAGAATCTTTAAAAAAAAAAATTAATGTGAGGGCCTAAAGGAAACATAGTACTCATGTTTGGGTCTGTCCATGACATCTATTGTAGCTACTTAGATAACATCTTGGTTTATTTCTGGATTTCATCTATGCTCTAGACAGGGAGAGGGCCAAATATAGATAGATAATTGCATTCATTTCCTCCGACTTCCATAATGAAGTGCCACAAACTGGATGGATTAAACAACAGAAATTTATTTTCCACAGTTCTGGAGCCTAGAAGTCTGAGGTCAGGATGTTGGCAGGATTGACTCCTTCCGGGGGCAGTGAGGGAAAATCTGTTCCATGCCTCCCCTCTAGCTTCTGGTGGTTTGCTAGCAGCCTTTGGTGCTCCTCAACTTGGAGATACAACTCCTAGATCTCTGCCTTCATCTTGCCATGACATTCTCCATAGGTGTGTCTCTGTGTCCAAATACCCCCTTTTTATAAGAACGCAGTCATATTATATTAAGGCCCACCCTAATGACCTTGACTATATGCAAAGAACCTATTTCCAAATAAGGTCACATTTATGGGTATGTGGGTTAGGATTTCAACATCTTTTGGGAGTAGGGAAAGGCACAATTCAACCCACAACAATGTTTCTGTGTATATGTATTTTGTAAAGGAAAAGGAGCTCTACTTATGCTCCTACATAAATGTAACCTCTGTGAGGTGAGCCTTTTCTTAGTCAAAGCTCCAGAGACAATGGAGTTCCCAGTTATAAAAGGCAGACCCATTAAATCTAAACAGACCACATGACTCAGGGGCTTGGTGTTCTGCTCTGCTCAAGACGAGAAGATGCGAGGGGCTTTCTAGGCAGGTGTGATGGGAGAGGAAAGAGTGTACTCAGGACCGCAGAAATCAGAATAAGGACCTTCTACATAACCAAGAAGGGTCCCCTCCAACATCCCTACATCTCCACTGATCAGCAAGAGGGGGAGAGAACACCTAAGAAGCATTAAGAAAAGTAAAAGTAATGGGTTGGAGCGACAAGAAATAGAAAGTCAAGATGAGACTAAATAAAGATAAAAGAGGTATTTTTTCATGAGTTGCAGTTGTTAGTAGGTCCCAGAAGTAATTTTAAGTTTAACTGAATAATTACTGGTGTGAAGAATTACCTTTCACAGTTATTTATTTAACAAATACTCATTGAGCACTCTACCATGTGACAAGAATTTGGGTGACTGGGAATAAAATGGCGAATAACCACAGTCTTTCTTTTAAAGTAACAGTCATGAGTGGCTGCTAAGTTTTTAAGGTTAGAGACCTGAGATCAAATCCCATTTGTAGTTTGTCTGCACTTGTTTCCTTATACATAAAATGGAGGCAATAATATTTAATTCGCAGTGTTATCAGAATTAAGCTAGCTATTATATGGAAAGTACTTAGCACAGTGTCTGGAAGTGCCAATGAATACAATTATCACTATTATGATATATTTATAATTAGTATTCTTATTTTATCTATAGCACAGGGGAGTGAAGAATTAATTCTCATGGGACTAACATAAGAATGGATTGACCAAGGAATGAATTCACCAAGGAGATATTCAACCTGGCCCTGGAAGTCTGGGTTAGGATGAAAGTGGAAGCAATGGATATTTAATAACAAATAGTGTTCCATCTTTTCCACCATAGGCACCAAATTTGTCCAGAATTAAAATGCTTTAGCATTTTAATCACAACCTTATAGCAAACTTTAAAGAAAAAAAAAAAAAGAATTTGCTGCTATTGCTGAGATTCACAAATTATACATATCACTTCAGAGGGTAATAAAGAGAGAATAGAGCAGGGGAATATAACTGCAGACATAAAAAGAATAATTCAAAAAAATATGTGCCATTTGTAAATCTAAAAATTACATTTTACAAGACAATATCCTCTGCTGAGCTATCTAGAATTTTATCCACCAGACAGAATTTGGGCTTCACAATAAGAGTGACCACCAAAAAGAGCAAGCAGAGGGACATGATCACATCATTTATCAACAGTTAAATTGCACACACAGGAAGGCAATCTTTAAGCCTCCCCCTCCAAAGCTGAAGGGTAACTTGGAGCCCATCTGATAGAAGGTGACAACACACAAGTTTAATGTAGGAAAACTGGCCATGTGAAGAATAATTCAAAAACCCTTAAAGAGCGTTGCCACAGATGACAAATAAAAATGAAAATCAAAGGGAGAAAATCTGAAGAGAACTCAGACTTCAGTAAGACCCTCAAACATCGCTGGGGGAGAAGAGACAGTAAATATCTTTGGGAGAAAAAAAATACTAGACATAAAACAGAGAGACAAGATGAAAAGTAGAAAATATTCTTCAAAGGGTAAGTGTGGTAGGAAAATTAATTTTAAAAGATAAAAATAACTTATAAATTATGACACTATGTATGATTCCTAATACTTTCATAAGATAATTTTAAAACAGAATTTTTCATATTTCAAAATACGAAGTTTGGTTTAAAAGAGGGGTGAGGGAAATGAGAGAGGGTGGTTAGCCATGAGGGAAAACTGTGGAATATTTATATACGTGTGTGTGTGTGTGTATATATTATGATATATAACATATAGATATGTGTTAGCATTGATTTATATGGGAACAAAAAAAATTAAAGATAGTCACAACCCTTGTGAAGATTTTGTAATTACCTACAAAGAAACAAAATATTTAGGGACAATGGTCAGCATTGTAGTTTATCTCTTCAAAGGGTTAATGTCTTTGAGAAACACAGTTGGAACCCACAGTCATTGCCCAGGCAGTAAACAGCCCACACTATGCACATGTTCCTTAGTGGGTCTAATGACCAATAAACTATGAATTTTTTAATCACCAAACCTGTTGACAAAGCAAACCCTCCTTGCCTGGGCTTAAAGTTGCATCTCATTTATTTACCCAATAAGCATAATCAAATTCCTGGTATTCAGACCTGAGAATACTAAAATAAATAAACGGAAACATTGCTCTCAAAGAGCAAGTTAATGGAGAAGATCATGCATTTGTAATATCACACTAGTGGTCATCTCTAGCTCTTCATGGTTAAACTGCAGGTGGGAAAAATGTGTGAGAATGTTTGACTATCCTGACAGGACTAAATTATGTTTTCAGTGACAAAGGCAGAATAGCTAACAGATTTGTTCCAGGTTAAAAATGAGTTAAGAGGCTTCTTGGTGCTATTGGATGACTTTTGTTTTGGTGTGTTTGGCTATAGCCAATGTTGTAATCCATGAGTGTGTTCTCACCATGGGAATGAAAATGGATGGTCTGCAAAATAGGGTTCAGGATATGGGAGAGGGTTTCAAGCAGAGACTCTCACGTGAAAGGGGGTAAGTGACAAGAGCATGGGACCAAAGAGGAAAATAAGTGGCATCTGGAAAGGAAAAAAGCTGGGGAAAATTTAAGTGGCAGAGAAAGACTGAGAAGCCTGAGTCCTGTACCCAGTGGGACTTAAAGGGCAATGGTCCCTTTCCGAGCAGACGTCTCCATGCCTGATTGCTCCTATCTGGAACTCTCATATAATGGGTCATTCTTACATAGGATATCTTTTTCAAGTGTGTTTTGTGAAAGATCAGTTCCATGAAATACTAATCCATGAACATGAAAAATGAGTTTCCTGGCTAAATACATTGGGAAGCTCATGCTCTCTCAGTCCTGGTTCTGCAGGATACATAATTCACTCAGATGATTTAGGAGTTCTTAATCTCATGTGTGTGTATGGGTGTGTGTGTGTGTGTGTTTGTGCACGCATGTATTTATATGTGATTAAACTCTTTGGAAGTCTGGTGAAGCCCATGAAACCCATTTCAGAAAATACACAAAACAAAATACATAAAGATTATAAAAGGATACCAACTAAACTAAAATACAGTTAACAAAATATTTTTTTTAAGATTTTATTTATTTGAAGAGAGAGAGAGATCATAAGTAGTTAGAGAGGCAGGCAGAGAGAGAGAGGGGGAAGCAGGCTCCCTGCTGAGTAGACAGCCCGATGCGGGGCTCGATCCCAGGACCCTGAGATCATGACCTGAGCTGAAGGCAGAGGCTTTAACCCACTGAGCCACCCAGGCGCCCCAACAAAATATTTTAAAAACGAAGTTTTAGTATAGGAATAAGTATGCTTCTTTACTAGCCTGTTTAAATAGTATGATCTAGTATCGTGTCTCATAATGAATGTAGTTTCAAACCACTGATATTAATGAATAATATTTCCAGATAGCAATAAAACCTGCAGTGTGATATGAAAATATCTGTGATATGTGCTGATAACAAAGTCAGAGGTAATGCTAATGTCTTTTACCTAGATTCATAACTGAAGGAAATGCTAAATTTCTTTCAGGTGTTAGTGAAAATAAAGGGATAATTTTTTTACTAAGCAAGTTCAGAGCACAGTTTTTTGTTTGTTTTTTTTTTCCCCATTCAAGTTCACTAATCCCCTGTTTTCTATCTATAATGTCATTGAGGTTCTTGGACCCCAGGATAAGAAAACCCCTAGAGACAGACTCTAATGATACAACTTTTTAAGGAAGTACCGGCAGGGTTAATAAAACAATCAAGGGATGCAGAAACACCCAGGGAATAACAATAACACAGAAGCCTGCGGTTGGGTGGAGGAAAGAGAAATAGTGTTTCTAGAACCCAGGGAGGGTTGGAGAAATGGGGAGAGCCTGCCCTGTAAGAGCTATCATCATAGGAGAAGCCAGCCACTGCCAGAGAACTGACACCAAAGCAGAAAAAAAAAAAAAAAAAAAAAAAAAAAAAAAGCTGGGAGGAAAAATCCATTTTCCTCCTGCCCTTTTTATCTTCTGGAGATCTTCTATTGGCCAAACCCCACAAAAGCAGTGGGCACAAAGCCTGAGTGAGACTTTTCCCAGGGATTAGCCTCCAGGGGCTCCACAGCAAGGCAAAAAAGACTGGAAAATGGCTGTGTAGGAAGGAACATGAGAAAAACTAGCACACTACCTATGTTTCTTTAGGGTAGATTTTTCTAGATAACTTCTATATACTAACATGCATTGTGCTGACTCAATACATGTAATAATTATTAATTTAAAAAGGAGTGTTTATCAAAACTATCTTATCTCAGGATCCATTTTTCAAGGAACATCATGGAGGATTAATATGTTGTAGAACAGAAGTTTGTAGATGCTGCTCTAGGATATTCTGGAGAAGTGTGTATTTTATAGCATCGAGTTCCTTAGCTATCTAGCCAGGGTTGCATATTAGTTAGCAAATACCTGTGAGAAACCAAAAAGACCTGATTTCTGGAGAAGCTAGAATTATTTGGCAGCAGTAAGAGTTAAGAATGAGCACTGTGGCAGGGTTATCAAGGTCTATATGACCTTGATAACTTACCCTGGGTTTTTTTGTTTGTTAGTTGGGTTTTTTGTGTTCTTGTCGTTGTTTGTTTTGTTTTGTTTTTACTGTAAGAGATAGATGAGAAAGCGTCCATTCCATCATGGCAGTATGGAAAGTCTATCCCCTCATACCTAGCTCAGGAACTCCAGATTCCTTATGTGGCAAGCGGTTCACACATCCCAAGTGGTCAGCTTGGGTCCTGGGCAGATGAGAGTGTATATTCTATAGCCTTTCCGCTGAGGACATCAGCTTGTGGTAACCACTCTGATCACAACATATCTTTTAAACATCATGCATAAACCATTGTGTACCTGTCACTGCAGCTACCTAACTCACTAGGATAGCACCTTGGCAACGATTAGCCAAATGCTAAAAATTACTTTGTTGAGGAGTAGAGAAGAGCAATAAAGAAGGAAGTCTTGGTTGATTGCTTGAAGAAAGGGCCCCAATTCTCCACCCCTTCCTGCATCCACACCATTTGCAATGTGGCTGTGCAGCTCCTCCCTTTAAGGGGGGGGAAGGGGAGAGTTGGTTTCCAACTTCCTATAAATGGGGTGCCCTCGCAATCTGCTTTGGACAGTAAGATATTGCAGGGAATACAGTATAGCAGGTTTGAGCCCAGGCATTATGAGACCCTGTCTGCATCTGCTTGCTCTCTTGGAACACTGCCCCACTGCCATGTGAACAAGCCTGAGCTAGCCTGCTGGAGGATGAGAGACCATGTGGATCAGAATCAAGTCAGACCATTTGTTGTAGCCAAGACTTCAGATGTGTGAGAGCCAAGCCAAAATCAGTAAAGCTGGTCTACAGCTGACCTGAGCTGACCAGAAATTAATAAAGAAGTCTAGCCAAGACTAGAAGCAGTACCCAGTAGACTCCAAATTATATTGCTGACCCACTCAAACATCAGTGAAATAAATGCTTGTTGTTTTCGGCCGCTACTTTTGGGGATGGTTTGTTATGCACCAAAAGCTAATTGATAAAGTAAAGCACAGAATATAACTCCATCTGGGCTCAGTGTAGTTCACAATTTTTAAAACCAAGTATTGAAAGGAATGTGGGTAGCACAAAAACGTCAGGTTTCTTGTCCTTGGAAAATGAGGATGAGATTCTGACAGGAAATACAAAATGGAAGTCATGCAAAAATCCAACTCTGAACACTCCACATTTGCACATAGGACTAATGCTGAAGGAAACAGTTACAGACCTGGGTCCGGTACAGAAGGAGTGAGGTAACTACAGTCCATAAAGGAAGAAGAGTAATAAAAAACACATTCTTAAGGATCCTATATCATGTTTTCTAAAACCTTGAATTTCTCCATGCGAGAGCAACAGTGCTTATGACCTGGCAGCCTCCAACTTCCCCGTGGAATCTTAGTGGATGTGTTTTGTGTATGGGCAGGGGTTTCAGGGTCGGTCCACCTCTGGCAACTGAGTGGTGACCATCCTGACACGGTACACTTCTAGAAAATCCAAGTGCTTTTAGCAAGTACATGGGCAACCATACAAACGATTAAGGACTCCTGCCAACAAAAAAGTATTCTTCTCTAAGACAGTCATTGAGAAACTGCCAATCTACCAAGGTCAGAAAAGCTTTCTTTAAATAGCAAGTTTAAAGCTGTACAGGAGGACTATGAATGGATTAAATGTTGTAGTGCCAATGCTGACAGGGAAAAAAAAAATAATAAAGAACAGCTATGGAAGCAAGAAGTACAAAGCTTTGGAGTGCACACTTCAATCAGTTAGCAACACTAGTAAAAACCACGAGCTTTGACACCAAATGAACCTGGCTTTAAACTTCAGTTTTGTCCCTTACAACCTACATGGCCTTGTCCATGCTGGTTACCTCTCTGAGTCTAGTTCATGTTTTAGAAGAGCAACGTTTGCCTCAGAGAGTTACTCTGAAGATTAAATGAGATAGTACATATCAAATAATTGACAAAGTGTCTGGCATATAGCAAGTGCTCAACATCCATACATTGTTGGTTCCCTATGTTGAAGGCAAAGTATAATCTCCATGAATATTTTGCTTTGGCTATCATAGTGTTTAAATTGAAAGAGTTTTTATCAAGAGTTCACACTCTTTGGAGGCAGTGAAAAGCATAACTGAGTTGTAGATAATAAGCAAAATGGAGAAAGAATGCATCTTTGTGTGATGCTGTTAGTCACAGTCCAGACACCCTCCAATTTTCAAAGGACTGCATTCCAAAACTAAATTTGTGAGTCACTTTCTGGCAACAATTTTATAGACGGTGGTTTGATTCTCAAGCCACCTCAGAAGAGTATACTTAACCCGTAATATGGCTGATAAAAGTACTTTAACTCTGAGTCCTGGGAGCCGAGCCTCATGTGGTAGAATAGAAAGTTGTCATGAAGAAGGGAAGGGAAATGTAGAGGAAAAAAACCCAAAGCATTGGATGAAAGAAAAACAAAAACAAACAAACAAAAAAAACTGGCATTTATGGTGCATCCTTCAGATTCCAGGCATTGAGCTATGTGCATAGCAGTTTTATTGTCTAATCCTTATAGCATCTCCTTGACATAGGCATTTCCCCAATAAACATAAATAAACAGCAATAAAAACAACAACTAGAAGCACAGAAAGAGTAAGTAATTAATCCAAAGTCACATAATAAGCAACCAATGAAAGAAGAGCATCTTGAATGCGGTAAAGTCAGTGACTCATCAAGAAGTGATCAGAAAACAAAACTTTAGGGGCACCTGGGTGGTTCAGTCCATTAAGCATCTGCCTTCGGCTCAAGTCATGATCTCAAGGTGCTGGGATCGAGCTCTGCATCTGGCTCCCTGCTCAGAGAGGAGTCTGCTTCTCGATCTCCCTCTGCCACTCCCCCTGCTTGTACTCTCTCCCTCTCTCTTTCTCTCTCTCAAATAAATAAATAAAATCTTTAAAAAAAAAACCACAAAACCTCAGCTAATAGATTCAGTTGGTGTCATCTTCATATGTGGAATATCTTTTCCAGCTATTGGCTAAAGAATCCTTTACAGAAGTGTGTGCCTATACATATGCACATGTACATACACATACAGTGTAGCTCAATATATGTAATTAAATGAAATCTAGACAAATGATATAAAATTTTTCAAATAGTACAGGAAGGTATTAAAATGAAAGTTGTGTATCTCCCACCACCTAAAGTTCTACCTGTATTCTTCCAGTAAAGCATATGACAATTGCACATACACAAAGGAGAATTTATAGTACATGCTGTGTACATTACTTAAGGATACAACTTAAAGTTCTCTCTACATCATCATCAATAGATGAAACTCATTCTTTTCACAGATGAAGAATATTCTGTGCAAAACCTTAATTTATTGGCAGTTGCTGTTAATGGAGAATTTTGTGTTTTCCAGTTGTTTGCTATTGCGAGGTACATTCCATTCAGATATGCTAACATACTTGTGCAAGCATATTATTAGGGTAACTCCGGAACTGTGAAGATACTGGGTCAAAGGTCTTATGAATTAAAATTTTTTACTAACAATGCCAAATTTCCTTTCAAAAATGTTGCACCAGTTTCTAGTTCCACTTATTTTATCTGGGATAGCTTCTTTCTCCACATCCTCACCAATGCTAAATATTACTGGATTACCCTTTTGCCAAACTCAATATAAAACTCATATTTTATTTTGACTTTCATTTAATTATGTGTGATATTCATCATTTTTATATGTTTACTGGTTATCTGTAGTTACTTTTCTGTGAATTGTTTTCACTTGTTAGGTATCTTTTTGCCCATTCTTTTAATTGACATTTGTTTTTCTTTCTTATTGACTTGTACAAGTTCTTTGAAAATTAACAAACTGGCTCTTTGTTTTTCATGCCTCTTGCATATTTTTTCTTTGTAATCATCCACCTCTTCAACTTCAATTTCATCTTGTTAAGCAAATTTCTGATTATGATAGGACTCTCTCTTCAACTGTCTTACAGGAGAATATGTTCTGGTTTTGCTATTAGGGATATTCTGGCATATGTAAGAGTTCTATTTCCGCTAATGAAGTAATACACTGGCAATCTAGTTTTAAATACACTGCTCAGAATTATGTATGTTTGTGTGTATACGCTTGTTTTCAATCTTTGTTATTTTGAGTTCTCCCTTAGATAGATAGAACTTAGATAGAACTTAGATAGTTCTTAGATAGTATCTTAGAACTTAGATAGTTCTCCCTTAGATAGAGCCAATCTTTCTTTCTTATTTTTTAGTAATTCCAGTATCGTTAACATACAGTGTTCTATCAGTTTCAGGTAAGAAATCACTTTCTGGGGCACCTGGGTGGCTCAGTGGGTTGAGCCTTTGCCTTCGGCTCAGGTCATGATCTCAGGGTCCTGGGATCAAGGCCCCACATCGGGCTCTCTGCTCAGCAGGGAGCCTGTTTCCTCCTCTCTTTCTGCCTGCCTCTCTGCCGACTTGTGATCTCTCTCTCTCTCTCTCTCTCTCTCTCTGTCAAATAAATAAATAAATAAATAAAAAGAAATCACTTTCTGATCCTACAAGATTGAGAGCAGAACGTGGGGTCATGCTTACTGCCACATTCATGCTAACCCTGCAAGGTGGCTCAGCATGTCCCATATACCAGCCAGTCAGTTTCTTCTGGCAATTTGGCAATTTCCCAACCTCGCCTTCACCTCTTCATTCCAACTTTTACAGAGCATTCTGGGCATCAATAGAAGAAAACTGTAAAGGTAGGGCTTGGGTCATTGTTGATCTTTGTTAACCAGGAAGAATTCTGGGGAGATGGATTGCCCAGGAGCATGAGGCAGCTTTTAACATTTAAAGAGAAGATGAGATGCTGCAGTGGGAGGATTCAAGGGATTTGGAACACTGACCCTCTAAACTCTGTGTTCCTCCTGAGAGCCTTGTAAAGGTTCACATTTACTCATCTCGGCTCAAGATTATTAATGATTCGCATTGATTACATATTTTACAGCTTCAAAACCATAGTCTGTCAAACAAATAATTACTAAATACATAATTTGAAACCTTGAAGTCCTATTGAAGTTCAGTCAAAATTTGTTGTATTTTTCATCTGTTGTATTTTTTAATAATTTTATTTTAATTTCACATTAAAATCTTTTCAAATAATAAGGTAAATCACCCTAGCACTATTACAAAAAAATGACCATTCAACATTATCAGTTACCTCTGCAGGGTTGTAAATTAGATTGTAAATTATGACACTAATTTTAGTCCTGAGTGTCATGAGAGAAGAACTTCCTGTCATTTCACAAATTATCTAATTACGTTTGAGGAAATGCCAGTTCTATGACTCTATAATTTTAAAAATAACACTTATAGGTGGATTATATAGGTCTTTGCCCACAGTTCCATAGGAGCATTGATTTTCTACCCCTCTGTCATTGTGCTTTACATGCTTCTTAGGTGAAAAGCACATTCTTCAAGCATTTGGCAACATGTGAATACTCAGTTCCTATGTGATCTATAATATTATCATGTGGTATGTAAGGAATGAGAGCTGTCGAAAGAAAAGCAAAATACCCAAAGCTCTGAGCTATAGCCAATTATTTCCAGGTTTTAAATTTTGAGATACTGATTTATTATGTACATACATGCATATCTATCTATATCCATCTACCTATTGATAAGTATTACCATTTATGAGTACATGGTTCACTCATATATATAAAATATAGCTATAAATGAATAAACGTACGAATAGAATTAATGTATCTATGAATTGAAATGTACTTATGAATGTACATGAACTAAATTATTAAATAAGACAATATCTGAACACAAAATATATAAGTAGCATAATATATGGCACTATTCAAAACACATATTATTTGAAAAGTGCTGAACATTTTTAACAGTCCCCCTTGTTTGTGCTTATTTGCACAAACCCCTTTAATACATTGTGGACAAAAGAAAGCATCCTTGATTTTCAAGGGCAACTACAATCGGTTCTAATAACTAGGGTTTAGAAAATGCTCATTTTTCCTTTAAACTCCTCAGAGAACAAAGATTCTCTAGCCACAGATCTTTAATAGCTTCTGTCTAGATTCAGGTAGATTACACAATATAAAGTATAAACAGCAGATGTTAATTTGAATTTAAATGCAATTGAATTGTCCATCAAAAGGAACATCGCTCCAATTTATAATTAGCCTCCAAATAAATGAAAACCTATTCCTGTCTAAAATGAAGCTTAGGTTTGTTTATAGAACAGTCATTAGATCATGTGCTTACACCGCTTAGAGACAGCACACACTTTTCCCTAATGGACTTTTAAATCCACGTAACTGTCAGCAAAGAAAGAAAAACTAAGTGGGCATATGATACTACATTAGCCAAACTTCCCTCTTCCTCCAGCCATCAGAGGGTCGGATACGGTCTTCGTGCCCATCTGCATTTTCTAGAATGAACTCAAACTCCATCCTGAGAAAACTGGGAAATACAAATCTTCCGATGCAGTTTATCTTAATAACAAAATGAATTAGAAGTGATCACAGTTTTCCTCAGGATGAAACTTCATTGTAGGTGGTCATTTATTTGTATCTGGGCTGGAAGATTACAAAGTCCAATGAGAATTTCTAACATGTCATCTTTTCTATAACAATTTCGTTCTGCCCATAAGTAAAATAAAGGAACCAGACAAAAACAGATGCCAAATTCCCTCATTATGTATATTCTAAACACAAGTGTCTTCAGAATCTACAAACAAAAACCTGAACACATTCAAGAACTCAGTTAAATAACCATTCTGCATGCTGCTAGCAATATTATATTACTTTCTGACCTTCAGACATGTCTTTGTGTGACCTTTTCCTCTTTTTCCATTAAATGTTTAAACCTCTCTGCTTGTGAAGCCTTCCAGACTCTGCTTTCCAACTTTGTCCTAATCCCCCTAATACCTCTTCCACTGCATCACCTTTCCCTTCTCTCTGTCAACAAGATGAAACCTTGACCCTATTTCACCTTAACAACACATTCATTTAAGTTAGACTTTTTAACATTTAAAATGGTCTAATTACTAAATGACTGCTGTGTTTATATATATACATATATATAAAACAAAATTCAGGCAATAAGAGAGAAAGGATCAGTCCCCATAACAAGGCATTCGTTTAATGCATTGCTTGACATCATATTGCTTATGGGGCTTTTAACAGTTTTCTCCATGGCGACACACATGGATGACATTCTGATCAATGACCCAATCTCATAAGTGAACCCAGGTATGGGAGTAACCACCAGCGTGCCAGACACAACTCTACACCACCTTGCTTTCCCACTCAAGAAAGCACGATAGAATGTAAATGAATAAGACCAACATCCTTATACCAGTTATCAGGGCAATTTTAATTTCTTAAAACAAAAAGGGGAATAACTTGCAAATGCTGACACTTTATTAATAGCAATAAATTACTAACCACATACCACAGAAATGATCACAGCTTATCAGTGTGTTGTGTCTCTGTGGTTAAGACCTCTTGCTACAGACTGTCATTTTCTCACATACTTTCTCTAAACCTTGCCATTCACCAAACAATGTTGGGCATACCACAAGAAGCCCTTTATTGATTTTGTAGCTAGGTTTAAAATTAAGTGAGTTCAGTAAAATCCAATCAGATATATGAGTTTTTAAATTAAAAAATTAGGAACAGATAACCATGGAAGAATATCAGATGTGGGCAAAGTTAAGCCCAATCACAGTAGAAGAAGAGAAACAAAAACACATTACAACACTTGTAGTTAATAGATTAATCTACCCACTCCTCAAAACAACTGGCATCAAATAAAAATCTCAAAATGCCAATCTGCCAAGCTGTCGACTAGTGCTTGTGATACTCTAGAACCGTGCTGTTCACCAAGTTAGCCAGTAGTCAGATGTGACTATTTAAATATAAATGAGAATGAATTAAAATATACCAAAAACAAAATTTCAGTTCTGCAGCCACACTAGCCCTATTTATAGCCTATAGTTTGAGAAGCTGTCCAATTGAACTTTAAGAAAAGAAAAATGTTCTGTATTCATGCTGTCCAATATGTATAGTCACTACCAGTGGCTACTGAGCATTTGAAGTGTGGTTAGTGCAAATGAGGAACTGAAATTTTAATATAATTTTAATTAAGTTAAATTTAAATGTAAATAGTTATATGTGGCTAGTGGCTACCACACGAATAGAGTATTTCCATCACTGTGGAAAGTTCTACTGCATAGTGCTTCTCTGGAACCAGAGGATCCCTTATGCTGGGATCCCAAAAAGAGGGCGGGGGGAAATGTAAAAAAAAAAAAAAAAAAAAAGGAATGATGCTAGAACAGAAAAATCATATTTTTTCACTACCTACTATCTGCCAAGCACTTTGTTATGTGCTTTCCATATGTCACTTCATTTACTACTCACAGCCCCAAAATTGCCATTGACCTAACAGCAGAAGCTTGAAAAATATCTGAATCCACATCTATGTGACATCTCATGCCATACTCTTTCCACTACTCCTTGACATAATATAGTGATGGCTGGTATTCACACGGTCAGTATAAAGGAGATTAAAGATTGAGGTCCCATGTCATTAAAGCATGTAAAAAGAGAGGTATTGCTACCTGATGTATCCAGCAGCAAACACGCAAAATGTGTTATTTTGAAAGATGGTAGAGACTTAACAGGAAACAGAATTATGGAAAATGAATGATTGATAGTTTCATTATTAAGGGAAGCTAGAAATGAGTGAATTGCCAAAACTAAAATTGTGGTAACAGTGATCACCGTAACAATAGCTATCATTTATTGAATCCTTACTGTGCTCAATACGTCACGCTCATAATCAGCCACCCTCTGAAGTGCAGGTGAGGATGTCACTGTCAGAGATAAAACAGCAGTCCCGGAAGCAGAGAGGTCTGACTGATTAACCACTTTCTTATCATCTTAAGTGAAATTTCCCAAAGCCCTCTCCCAGGTACACACAACAAAGTGATGAAAGCAAAGATAATGTCCAGTATCAGTCAGTGAAGAAATGCACTGCCATTGTTAAAAGTCCTCATTTAAATTTTAATTTGCCTGTTTCTTAATTATCCTTGCATATGTCCTTTTTTCTCCCTTAAGTTTGTATGTGGTGTTCATAATCATTCTCAAGGCTGACATTAAAATTTGCTAGGTTGGTAGGTTTGGGTGAATGGCTTAATTTTTATGCATCTTTTATAGCCCTGACAGGTTACCGTTGATATTAGAAAGGATCTCAGTCCATCTTGGCCTTCTTAATATTATCTACTTTCTAGTTGTTTTTATCAGCAGTCATAGGGTCAGAATTGTTATGGATAAAAGTACATTTAAGGAGGGGCGCCTGGGTGGCTCAGTGGGTTAAGGCCTCTGCCTTTGGCTCAGGTCATGATTTCAGAGTCCTGGGATCGAGCCCCGCATCGGACTCTCTGCTCAGTGGGGAGCCTGCTTCCCCCTCTCTCTCTGCCTGCCTCTCTGCCTACTTGTGATCTCTCTCTCTGTCAAATAAATAAAATAAAATAAAAATGAAAGAAAACCTTTAAAAAAAAAAAAGTACATTTAAGGAAATAATAAAGACCCTTGACTGTCCCCAATACTCATCTCATAGTAGCTGGAAATAACTTCAGGAAAGCTAATTATTAAATAATCAATAACAATACTCTCTTAATTAGAGATAATGTATGTGTTAACACTGAACCCAATCCTTGGCACATAAAACTCACTCGATAATTATTTCCTTTTCTCCCTTTTGTAATCTTATCTCCTTGACTAGGTCAGATTATAATATAAATTTTGATTATAAGTAAATTTGGCTGAATGTTTTCTTCTTTGGTTCAGGGTCACCACAGAAAAACAAAATTTCTATTCCAAATTTTCTATAAATATGGTGTAAGGAGAATATCAATGCTGACTTTCAAATTTCCTATAATCACTATTAATGCTAAAGGAACTTAGGCTATGTATATTTCAAAAGATGGCCAAATTAGGATCACACATCTAAAAAATGTATATGTATTTTAATAAAAAAATGTATTCTTGGAAATATACTACTTTGTCTTATTAATGGGCTAAACAAAGTGAGGAAAATATACTCTTATTTCGTGTATAAAATCACTTTAAAAATTGTCCCCATTGTGGGGCGCCTGGGTGGCTCAGTGGGTTAAAGCCTCTGCCTTCGGCTCAGGTCATGATCTCAGGGTTCTGGGATCGAGCCCCACATCGGGCTCTCTGCTCAGCAGGAAGCCTGCTCCCCGCACCCCCCCCCCCCGCCTGCCTCTCTGCCTACTTGTGATCTCTCTCTCTCTGTCAAATAAATAAATAAAAACCTTTAAAAAAAAAAATTGTCCCCATTGATTAATTTGTCATAGATTTTGTGGCAGAATATTGTGTAGCTATTAAAAAGAATGAATTCCTCATATCGGAGAGATCATATGATAATTGTCTTTCTCTGATTGACTTATTTTGCTTAGCATAATACCCTCTAGTTCCATCCAAGTCGTTGCAAGTGGCAAAATTTCGGTTTTTTTGGTGGCTGCATAGGAATTTGAGAGGCAGGGTGGAGGTCGTGGGGGGAAGGGAGGGAAAATGAAACAAGACGGGCCTGGGGAGGGAGACAAAGCATAAGAGACTCTTAATCTCAGGAAACAAATAGGGTTGCTGGGGTGGGGTGGGGGTGGGAAGGTAGGGATGGGGTAGCTGGGTGATGGACACTGGGGAGGGTATGTACTATGGTGAGTGCTGTGAATTGTGTAAGACTGATGATTCAAAGACCTGTACCCCTGAAACAAATAATACATTATATGTCAATAAAAAAACAAATAAAAAATAAAAAATAAAAAAATAAAGAGAATGAAGAAAGTCTGTAATTATTAGAATGAAAAAAGATCCAAGATATATAGTTATGTGAAAACAGTCAGGTATACCAGTGTAAGCATGCTATGATTTTTTTTAAGCAATCTGAAAATCTGAATGACTGTCAAATTGATAGACAAGAAACAGAAAGAGTGATGGATGAATGCTGGTAGGTTATTATTATCATTATCATTAGGCAGCACACGCAAAAATCTCTTAGTAGTAGTTACCTCTATAGAGTTACCTTTTTGGAGGGCGGGGTGACATTTGTATTTTATTTTTACTTAAGTAGAATTTAAATTTTCTAATCATGTCATGTATTACTTTTGAAAACTATCACCAGGAGTTATATGGGCATTGACATTATAATCCTCTTGCTTTCCTACTTCTATTAAAAAAAACACACACACAGTGTATGTTATTTTATAAATGACCTTTCATATTATTGATGAACAAACCGGTCTATCAGTTTCTCTGCAAAATTCACTTTGCCGAACGGTTGGATTTTTAAGAGCTGTCTTCTAAAATAATAGAGCAATAAATAAATAAATAAATAATAAAAAATAAAACAATAGAGCAATATTGGTTTGGGTACATAACAATTTGGGTACATAACAATTTGGTCAAAGAAATACCAACTGATCATGAGTGCCCGTCCTTTAAAAAAAAAAAAAAAAATCACAGCTTATATCTTCCCCCAAAAAAGGAGATCACATAATATTCTCCATTTATTTATGATGACTTTCCAAAACTCCCCCTCCTTTTGTGTTCCCCTGGATGTAGATTAAAATGGAAATATGCAGAAAGAAGAAATTCTGGCTTGGGAGAATTATTATTTTGAACCTATTCAAGGTTCCACTAAAGTCTGGACATAATAAAAGCTATCAATATCTCCCTTTATTTTAAGAAAATGCTATAGAATTTAAGAAGCTAATTATATTCAAAAATTTTTTCAAGTTCGGAAATAAAGAGTAGGTCATGAGTGAAAAGATCTAGCACCTTTTCAGAAATGGGACATTTATCACAAGCAGACATGTTATCTCATCTTTTTTACCCTATTCCCCTTTTTCAAAGAAAGGGAGTGAAGTGCATTTTCCTTCATCCAGGACAAAAACCTAACATTCCCACTGGAAAAAAAAACTGCCAACCATTCCACTTTAAGGGCCTGATGGGCCCTTGGCAATTACTCCTTTGGCCCAATGAATTAAGCATGAGTAACAATTTCAATCTTTTCCTTTTTATACAAAAAGACTGCATCAGGATTGGAAGTCTTTTAGAAACTTAGTGTCAGAAAGTTAAGCTCTGGAGCACATAGGTGACTCAGTCTACCTTCGGCTCAGGTCATGATCCCAGGGTTCTGGGATCAAGCCCCCACACTGGGCTCCCTGCTCAGGGGGGGTCTGCTTCTCCCTCTCCCTCTGCCTCTCCCCTGCCTTGCCTCACTCATGCTCTCTCTCTCCCTTACCCACTTGCTCTATAATAAATAAATAAAATCTTTAAAAAAACAAAAAAATTAAGCCCTCATGTGTTTGGCATATGAGCATTGGTGGGGACCAGCAAAACAGACCTGGATAGGCAATAGGAACCGAGAAATAATTTGGGCTTAAGATTCTTCCTTACATTCGAAGATATTCACAAATGACATGTCAGATAAAGGGCTAGTATCCAAAATCTATAAAGAACTTCTCAAACTCAACACCCAAAGAACAAATAATCCAATCAAGAAATGGGCAGAACATATGAACAGACATTTCTGCAAAGAGGACATTCAAATGGCCAACAGACACATGAAAAAGTGCTCAACATCACTCGACATCAGAGAAATACAAATCAAAACCACAGTGAGATACCACCTCACACCAGTCAGAATGGCTAAAATTAGCAAGTCAGGAAATGACAGATGTTTGCGAGGATGCAGAGAAAGGAGAAGCCTCCTACACTGTTGGTGGGAATGCAAGCTGGTACAGCCACTCTGGAAAACAGTATGGAGGTTCCTCAAAAAGTTGAAAATAGAGCTACCCTACAACCCAGCAATC
>CM052896.1:48339434-48382333 GCA_028534135.1 Potos flavus
GGGATAGGGTGGCTGGGTTATGGACATTGGGGAGGGTATGTGCTATGGTAAGTGCTGTGAAATGTGTAAGCCTGATGATTCACAGACATGTACCCTTGGGCAAATAATACATTATATGTTAATAAAAAAATTTAAAAAAAAAAGATTCTTCCTCACATTCAACATTTGTATATATTCTTAAATGAAATATTCAAAAAATTCACACTGTTCCTGAGATATTTGAACTGATAGAATACAATGTGTTATAGTAGTGGGGTGGGGGGGTAAATATATAAAGTTTTCAAATTTGCCATTTTCAATGAATGTGTCTTCAGGTAAGTTACTTTTCCTCATAGAACCTTAGAAAACTAGCTTATTATACAGTTAACACTTATTTAGAAGCCTGAACTGGTAAATACTCTTCTTGCACTTGCAAAAGTACAGCTGACCTTTGAAAAACACAGGTTTGAACTTTTTCAAAAAAATTGAAATTTTTTTCAATAAATACAGTACAGTACTATAAATGTATTTTCCCTTCCCTATGATTTGCTTGATAACATTTTCTTTTCTCTAGCTTATTTTATTGTAAGAATGCAGTATATAATAATATAACATACAAAAAATGTGTTAATTGAGTGTTTATGTTATCAGTAAAGCTTCCAGTCAACAGTAGCCTATTAGTAAAGTTTTGGAGGTCAAAAGTTATACATTGATTTTTACTGTGGGAGGGATCAGTGACACTAACACCTACACTGTTCAAGGATCAACTATACATCCATGGAACACTTACCCATGGGACATTTCACAAAAAGTTAGGATTCCATCATCAAAACATTTTGGAAACATTTTGTACTATATATTTTTTTTTAAGATTTTATTTATTTATTTGACAGAGAGAGAGATCACAAGCAGGCAGGCAGACAGGCAGGGAGATAGAGAGGGGGAAGCAGGCTCCCTGCCGAGCAGAGAGCCTGTTGTGGGGCTCAATCCCAGGACCCTGAGATCATGACCTGAGCCAAAGGCAGAGGCTTTGACCCACTGAGCCACCCAGGCGCTCCTGTACTATATTTTCTTATTGGTAATTCAGTGTACATTTACATATTCCATACTCTGAGTAGTCAAAAAAAAATAAGCCAGTTAAATTTGTTTTACATATTATTTCTCAATCTTTTTTATCATGGAAATATTTTCCTCATGTACTTATTCATATTTCATTGAATTAATATTCCATATAGAGGATACTTTGGGAAACACTAGATAACCCTACCTGTTTGAAATAACAGAATGGTTGTGGGCCCAGCAACCACACAGGACAGTGAGTTTCTCAAACAGAAAAAGGATAAAAAGGAAAGATCCACATGCTAGGTCTAGGTCCAATCAGCATCCTTAAATTGGGCCAATTAGACTGAATATTACCGGATATTCTTGCCTTACTGGTATTCATATTTGGACAAGAGACAGAGTGAGACAAACCATGGAAGAGAGGGATGCTCTTTAGTCATCCCTAGAGATCAACCCAATCTCGCTTGCAAACGAAAATAATAAGCCCAGAAATACTACATAATATACCCAAGACCACTCTGGTGGTCAGGAGCAGCCCCAAATGAGAACCCATTTTGAATCTGATGCTGGAGTACTTCCAAACAGACCACATCAACTTCTGCCCAGTGATGAGGAGAAAAATGATTAATTGGTTCAAATATAATTGAACACTAATATTATTTGAGGACCCACATAAGGCTATGATGAGAAATAAACAATTGAAGACACTTAAATATTTTTCAATGTTTCTTCCATGCTGTATAATTTCTATGGATCCTAAGATCTTTTAACTGAAGAAACAGAAAGCAATAGAATGTATAGTGGTATAGTGTAGTGGGGAGTGTAGTGGCTAGATATCACCCATCGACAGAGCATAGAAAACACAAAACAACCTACAAGCCTCTATAGAACCACAAGTTAAAATCACCTGGTCTACTACATGATGGGATTAAGAGAGTCTCATGTACCAGAAGTTCTTTGTTTTATTTATTCTGGGGGGTTAAATAGAGGCCAACTCATACCCCTCATTTGTATTTTTCTAAGACTCAAAGCATAAAGTTCCTTATGATAATGATAATAATGAGGAGGAGGAGGAGTAGTAATTGTAGTAACATTTAGTGGGTGTTTTCTATATCTCTGGTACTATTCTAAGTGCTTTAAATATGTTTACTCATTTATCCCTACAATAATCCCCTATGGTGGGTAAAAATTATTTTTCTCATTTTGCAAAATGTGGAAACTAAAGACCAGCTAGAATTTTAAACTCATCCAAAACCTCATAGCTCTAAGTAGCAGTGATGGGATTTAAACCCAGGTAACCTGGTTCCACAGGTGATAGTCTTTAACCATTACATACATTGCTCATATATGTCTGCTGGTGGTTATTTATTTCATCCATTTCCACAATCACTCCCTCTTGTCCATTATTGATTCCTCCATCGCTGACTTCTAAACCTGATGAAGTATCAGAATCACCTAAAGACATCATAGTTCTCTCTTCAAGGTACCCTGATCCATACTAGATTGAGCAATTTCCAAAAGCACAACAGGTTAATCTTGAGGCAAAGGACCCATGTCTGGGAGCCACTGATTTAGAACTCTTGCCTCTTGGCCTTACATATCAAAAACACTGTCTGGGTTCACAGAAGCCAATAGAGAAGGAAGGACACAAAGCATAGCCACATATATTGGCTAAATCAGCATGTTACCCCAGAAGTCTTCCGTATCTTCTTCTCACACTATGAAATCCTTGAGGACAAGGACACAGCATCACTCAGATTTAGATCTTCCATGAGTGTGACTAGCGTTTGATTCATAATAGATGCTCAGTTAATATTTAGGTTTCTGCGTGAGTCTTATTGAAAAAAGGCAATAAAATAATGGTTTTCCAAAACACTAAGAAGGGTTTTCTGACTAGTTATCACCTATTGGTCTGATTATAAAAGAATCACTAATTTTCCCACACCACTGTAAATAGGAGATAGTAAGAGGGCTTATTCACTATACTGACACAAAGGAAGGAGAAAGAAGGGCAAGAACAAATGGGAGCAAGGGAGGAAACCGTGTTTAAATCATGCCTGTTTAGACAAACTACACATCAATGTAGAGACCTATATTCATTT
This sequence comes from Potos flavus, assembly GCA_028534135.1. Taxonomy (NCBI): domain Eukaryota; kingdom Metazoa; phylum Chordata; class Mammalia; order Carnivora; family Procyonidae; genus Potos; species Potos flavus. The sequence goes on from CM052896.1 coordinate 48,342,578, forward strand.
CACTGTATTCATTAAATCAAGTTAGTGTAGCTTTTTTAAAATTCTTCCAAGTCTGGCTTCATAGGACCTTCAATGAATTTACCCACTCATCTCTCCTTCCACTACTGCCTAATTGGCCCACCACAGGCTAATGGGCAAACAATCTTCAGGAACTATTTAATCTTTTTTGAAGTCTTCTCCTAGAGCCCCCTTTAAAACTAGCAGTAGGTTTTCCCTTGAAGCTATTTTTTCCTTTCTTATTTGTTTTGTGTTTTTTTTTTTTCCCAAGCATTTTGGAGAGGCTTCTTTGCTATTTATTTCTGAAGCAAATCAGGAACACTAATTTGTTCTTTGTGGATTTTTGGAAGCTACCCCAGTGGGAGCAGCTTGCTGTGACCAGGATTTCTGCCTGCAAATAGAGGGGAGGGGAGCGGTACAGCGAGGCTGCTGAGACAGAAAAGAATGCTATAGCTAGGTGAACACATTAATGCCATAGAGCTGAGAAGCATAACTTCTGATTTCAAGAAGTGGCAACCAATGAATACATGCAGACAAGACTACCTGAGAGTCATGCATTTACCTCTGTACAACTGTATACAAAGTAGCAATTACAGGCTGAGTTGAAAACACCTGTTTTTCTTAGACATGAGAATTTCATACAGATGTGATGCTGCAGGTAGAGAAAAGTCTTCATGGGCTCTGAAGTTGGAAGGAAGCTGACAGCACATTTTAGATGACAGGGAAAGCATTCTGGATGAGGGGTGGCTGGAAAATTCTCAGCTGAATCAGAACATGTACATTTTGATTCTGGCTCTGCCATTAACGTGTATTGTAGCCCTGTCCAAATCGCTTCATCTACCTCCCAGAGTTCCCCCACCTGTAAACTCAACAGATCCAATGGTTGGCCAAGAGTTCATTTATAGTATAATGTGATGCTTCCAGATTAACAAAGAGACATACACATTTGTATCTTTTGACTTTTTACCTTAAACTGACTCTCAGGGAAAACATACTAGATGAGAAAATTAATGTATTTTCAGAGATTTATGTTTTAAGACAATCTTCAAAAATATAGCCAGAGATTAATATTACACACATTTAACCCAGTCATCTATTCCAAAATTTCAGTATAGTGATGTTGAAAACAACTGATGATGAATCTCAGGCCCTATAAAGATGCTGAATTATCAGATAAAAAGGCAACGCAGAATCTATTTATGACAAAAAAAAAAAAAGGGATAATTTTTAGAAGTGTACTGAAAGGTAATATAAATGTTTTTAAAATGCAAAATCACTTATCTTATTATCCTGACACAACTACTTTTATTTATGCATATTATCTAAATATACATACTGTATTTACATTATGACAATGATACACATAGCATTTTATATTTCACTATTTTCACAAAATTGTCTCATAAACATAATTTGATGTTTCTACGTAATTATCATTTGAATGGCTTCATAATATTAAACTATGTTGATGTACCATAATCCATTAAATCATTATTTTACTAGACTTTCATTTTGTCCCCAACTTTTTGCTACTAATATTGATTGTAAATAATTTTTTATGCTGAGCATGTTTTATTTCTGCTCAAATGTTTCCATAAAAGTAGAATTTCTTAGGCAATGGATATGAATATATTTGTGGCTTTTGCTACAAATGGTCATGTTATACTAAAGGGATTATCAACTGATAACACCACCAGCCAGGAATGCACACATCATATTTACCAAAACTTCACCACCTTTGATGGTGATCATTCTTATGAGATAATATTTTATGCATTTCAAAACTGGCAGAGTGACGATGCTGTGTATGACAGAGGGTCCTCCATAAATGTTTTGATCCCTCTCATAAAAACTCTGGATTTAAATTGGAGATTCACGTATTCATTCATTCATCTTAACTGATTTATTCACTCATTCATTCATTCAAAAACCTTTCATTAGGCACAACTATGTGATGATAATATGCTAGACACTGGGTATCTAAAGTTATATCTTCCCTTGATGAGGCACCTGGGTGGCACAGTTGGTTAAGTGTCAGACTCTTGGTTTTGGCTCAAGTCATGGTCTCAGGTCCTGAGATGGGCCCCGTGTGAGGCTCCACACTCACTGTGGAGTCTGCTTAAGTTTCCCTCCACCTCTCCCTCTGCCCCTCCCCACCGTGTGCATGCTCGCTCTCTCTCTCTCTCTCAAATAAACAAATATTTAAAGTTATATCATCCTTGATGGTATGGTTTCTCAAAGAAAGAAATCTATGTGACCACATATATGGTCATTTCCTTAATCATAGCATGTTCCAGGATGCATATGGACACAGATATGAAGACAAAAAAATAAGTCATTATTTTTCCTTAACAGCATACTTTCGAAAAAATATACTAGGCCTCTCTCATTATCAGAACTAATTTTTTTTATTTTTTATTTTTTATTTTTAGAACTAATTTTTTTTAAAGATTTTATTTATTTGACAGAGAGGAGAGAGATCACAAGTAGGCAGAGAGGGGGGGGAAGCAGGCTCCCTGCTGAGCAGAGAGCCCGATGCGGGGCTCGATCCCAGGACCCTGAGATCATGACCTGAGCCGAAGGCAGAGGCTTTAATCCACTGAGCCACCCAGGCACCCATATCAGAACTAATTTTTAATCCATGCCTTGAATTAGCAAACTACTTCTAAAAGTGTGGCCCACATTATTTGCAGAGGCAGAAATTTTTGTAAAGAAATGTAATCAGCTAAACATGAATTTTGATGTTCTTCTGCCTCTTACATGGCTTTCTCTTCTTCTCTGTGCCTGCTACACTGTCCAAAACACAGTAAGTGCTTAATAAATTGTGATTTTATGACTCTCTCCCTCATATATATGGAGGTTCAAATTCTTTCTCCTGAAAAATTCCACCTAGGCCCATATTCCAACAAATATAACTATTCTTCAACATTAATCTTCCCTCAAAACAAGCATCATTAACTGAGTGCTTAAAATATATCATGCGCTATAGTAAATGATACCCATATTACTTTTTATTTTAATTTTTTTTAAGATTTTATTTATTTATTTGACAGTGAGAAAGAGAGAGAACACAAGCAGGGGGAGCAGCACGCAGAAGGAGAGGGAGAAGCAGGCTCCCTGCTGAGCAGGGACCCTGATGTGGGGCTCGATCCCAAGAACCTGGGATCATGACCTGAGCTGAAGGCAGACGGTTAACCAACTGAGCCCCTATTTTAATTTTTTTTATTGATATCCATATTATTTTAATTTTTACAGAATCTGCTTTATGCCCCCATTCATTCAGGAAAAATTATATAATTTGACCAAGTTCTTCCATCCTCCAAACCAGCTACTCCAGTTGCCAAACTCCTGGTGAGCCTAAATAATTTCTGTTTTATTAAACTAACCCTTCTGATATGACTATTAATGGATAATCAAAAAAAAAAAAAAACCAAAACAAAACAAAACAAAATCAGGGACACAGGAAAAATTATTAATGTGTCTTTTTCTATTTACTGTACTTTCCCCTTTTGGCTTGAAAGCATTATTACTCTTTCTTACATAAATTAGTGCCTATGAATTTCATAAATAAGCTTGTACAACAGACCTATTCAGACATATGGTAGAGATTTCTGTAATACATGCCATTCATCCTTAATGGTTTTTATTTTGAAATTCTCTTTGTAGAGTGTACTGTTCATTTTACTTCATGAAACACTTGTATAAGTATTGTTCTCTACAAACAAAGCAGCATAATGTAGACACAAATTATTTAGAAGTAAATTAAAAGGATTGAGCATTCTAAAATGCAAATCACACAAGCTTTCTACTAAACAGATAGGACAAAGCAAAAGATGATTTCTCTTGTTTCTACAGAAACTATCTTAAATAGAGCTTCCATACTCCCTCCTCACAGCCTCCCTCCCTTCTCCCTCTCCCTTATTTAAGCACACTTAGAGAGACCACGCATAGCTCTGGTGAAAGAAGAAACCATAAAGTCCTCATCTTCTGGCAATTTTTTCAAAACAATCAAGAATTATTTTGTTGAGCATAGAAACCAGGAAAATTTGGGGCACCATTCTAAGCTAACTCTAGGAAAGATCTTTTTGTACATACAAATGTGTAAGATGTATTCTCTTGATGTTTATAGGGCAGTTTAAAAAGAAAAAGCTGCCATGCTTTTTAAATTCAGCCTAAAAATGTCAGCACAAGTAAAATGGCAAAATATGTGCAATTTTATTCTAATACCAGGTTGAAACCTTTGATGACTCAACTCTAGAAATTTTGAGCTGGTGGGAATAGTATATAATTAAGTTTTCTTTATTTTAACCACTCACTAGAATAAAATAGTTAACAACAGTTAACACTGATGCAGATGCTAAGAACTATAAGTTAAAAGTAGTACTTTGAATTTACTCCAGGCATGTTTTATGCTTTTTAGTAAACATTTTATTTCTAACAGATACCTGAATTTTCTTAAATATAATATCCCACACAGAGAAGGACTGCCAATTCTCCCCACAAACAAGTATCACTTAAATTTGGTTGGTTGGTTTTTGTTTCCCAGCCCTTTAGTCTAAAGACACTTTTCAGAGATGCAGTCGGTCTTCCCAACAAACCAAAACACTAAGTACATCAGATTTTCACACAGTGAGGAAGCAGAGGAGCTGGATTAAAACTTGGGTCCTCTGAGAGTGCCTGGGTGGCACAGATGGTTGAGCAACTGACTCAGGGTCATGGCCTCAGGGTCCTGAGATGGAGCCCCATGTCGAGCCCCATATCGAGCCCTGCACTCATTGTGGAGTATGCTTGAGTTTCTCTCTCCCTCTCCCACTTTCTGCTCATGTGCTCACTCACTCTCTCTCTCAAATAAATAAATAAATCTGGAAAACAAAAACAAAAACAAAAACCTTGGGTCTTCTGATTCATTCCACTGGTCTTTCCCTTATCCCACGGCAACTTACATACATAGATAATCTTCTGCATGCTCCTTCCTTGAGGAATCTTGCTTTCAAGTTTACTGAACACTTTGCCCTGATTCATGGAAGCAATAAACCATGGTGATGAAGAGCATGGTCTCTCAGATTGGCCTCAGTTCCACTCCCAACCAGCTGAAAGTTGAGCACACTATCTGAAAATCTCAATGACTCAGTTTTCTCTTCTGTCAAATAGTATTAATAATATGAACTTTCATAATGAGCACAAAATGAGGTTAAGGTATGAAACTACCTAACCTATCAGAGTACAAGGCATATAGCATTAATTTAATTAAGGTCAACTACTTTTATTAAATATCTCAGCTTACATATACAGGAAAATACTCTAGAATAAACTTACTCTTTCCTTCTGTGAAGGCATGAGAGAAGAGAGATCCACTTTAGTTTAAGAAGTTTTTATGGAAAAGAAATATTTAAGGAGAGCTTTACCAGGGTGGAGTTCAGTGTGGATCAGGTGGAGAAAATGCATCTTTAGCTCTTTTGCAATTAGGTTTTCACATTGAAACGACAACATTTTCTTGAAGGAATTGCTAAAATGTCACACACACACACACTTAGATAATTACGTGTTCATTCAAAAACATTCTGTAAGTAACACAGGAATGCTGGCATTCTCTGTCATTTTGGGTAAGGCACATACACATGCACTCTTCTCAGGTACAGAGTTGTCAGTGACTCAAGCACTGCCTTGTTTACCTTTAATCTGCCCATCAAGATTGTCCAGCAAACACCTTGCTGGAGGTTACTTTTAAATCACAGGAATAGTAGAGTTCTTCAGGTGGTGTGATTCATGGTTGGTAATGACAGCAGCTGAAACAATCTGTTTTCATAGATTTTTCCCCAACTTTTTTTATTTACTTAAATTTATTTGTTTGTTTGTTTGTCAGAGAGAAAAAGAGCACAAGGAGGGGAGCAGCAGGCAGGGGCAGAGGAAGAAGCAGGCTTCCTGCTGAGCAAGAAGCCTGATGTGGGATTTGATCCCAGGACCCTGGGATCATGACCTGAGCCGAAGGCAGATGCTTAACCGACTGAACCACCCAGGTGTCCTGATTTCTTCCCCCATCTTAATATAAATCTCTTCATTAGTGAATAGCCGCACTGAACTATCCTAAAAGCTTTAGTACCTCAAATATTTCTGTGGAAAGGTTAGAAATAAAGAGACAGAAACAAATAAACAATTAGACTTGCAGATGGAAACTTTCAATGGCCTTAGAGGCCAGTTACCTACCACAGATGCTTAGATACACAGGCAAAACCAATAAGGGGAAAATGTATGAGGTTAGAGTTCTTCTTTTCCACCTCTCCCTTTCATCTGTTTAGTTTTCAGAGTGATGCTTCTAGAGGAAGTGTCTTCCCAGGAAGGGACTTCACACTATACCCAGTAAAATCTTGTCACAAAGGTTTCAGAGAGGCACAAAACATACTGACATATATAGCTGCCCTCTCTCCTATCACCATATATTTTTATTATCGTTCACTACCAAAATTTTATAAAAATATTGGTGCCATGCAGAATTGAAATCTGGGCTCTAGATTTAGGGGGGGAAGTTTGAATATTGGTTCTCTTGATTATTAATTTATTAACAATTTTCACCTTCCCCCAAATGAAGGAAAAAAATTATCTCATCAAACTGTGTGAATCCAGGTCCCTGCTTTGTACACCTACAGCGTTAAAGGTTCATCTTGGAATTAGGCAACACGGGAGCCCTTCAAAGTAGAAAAAGATGGGATCCAATGTACTGTTGTTCCCACTTACCTCCCTGTCTGAAATCACTGTCTATAGGGAACAACATAATCTTCGCCACAGTGGGATCCACATTTTTAAAATGGGAGAAGAATATAATAGAGGTAAGAGACATCCAAAGAAACGGGTTTGTTACTAGCTTCGAAATAGATCCACTCAGATTTATGCAGTTGGAGGAAAGCAGCATAGAAAAGGAAAGGGGTTGAAGGCACCACCTCTGAATTAGACTTGGAAAAGTCTAGTGTAAGCAAGACACTTAAAGAAGGAGGCTCTCCAAAGCAATGTGTGACTCCCTATACATTTCTATACACATATGAAAAGCTACAGGAACAAACTAAAGGAATCAGAAGTCAGCTTGGGCCAAGTTATTGCTGCTGTAGAGGACTCAGCAGGAGCATGTAGGAGGTAGGAGGAGATTTACTCATCCTATTCTGAGATGTGAAAAGAACATATAGTTTATTTTTCTCATATGATTCTTCTTTAAATTGCCCACTTGGACTTACTTATTCACAATATTTTAATTTTGTTCTAGCTTGAGCGGTCTCCTTAAATTCAAGTATTGGGTCTATTCAAAGTTAACTCACTCGTAGAGCTATTTACATAGTCATTTTCTGGAGGATATAGTTTTTTTTAATCATACATGCTCTGTCTTTCATATTTCTTCCTCTTCTGCCTTTCTTCCCTGAGATAATTCCTACATTGACCATGGGTTTATGACAGTGAATAGAAGGAGCTTCAATCAACGCTTCAGATGCTTCAACTTCAGATGCTCTCAGGTCTCAGAAATAGAGGAGGGCCAGTCTGCTCCCTATGTGGGTAACCTGAAGGAAATTCATGAACCAATCAAAATAGATGCCGTTCGATAAAAATATCAGAAGGGACACTGACTACAATTAAACGATGTAAGCATGCCATTGCAGACCTGCTAAAGATAAGCCCTGTGGGTGACTACTCCAATTTAAACGTCCCATCTAGTCTTTTGGAAGAACCTGCAGGTGCCCTTCATTGGTATCCATAGGCACAACCATTTCTCCTAGTCAAGGGTCAGGATCTTAAAAACCCACCACCTCATTCTCTAATTCCATAACTATTTTTCCTGCCATAATTCCTTAGGGCTGAAGGAGCGGGTTTTCCATTTTCTCTGTCTCATCTTGAGTTTGCTCTACCCCTCGGAATGGACTAAAACTCGCTGATCTATTCTACCATTCTTGCTTCTTGATCTGTTGGGAGTTAATGGATTTGATTTACTAAGAGCTAATGGATTTAGAAAATCTGTTCTCCTCAACAATACTTGATTTTCGAGAACATTACTGTGCTAAAGCAATGAAGTCAAGAAGTTAGGCTTTGAAATGCAAAGTTGATCAGTGAGCCCTTTGTTTAATGTAGTACCACATCTGTTCTTTTGCAGGGCAATGGACTCTTGACTCAGCAAGGCAAAGATCTAAATATATCCAAAAATTGTTCTTTTACAAGTATGAATTAAATATTGATAGTAAAAATTATAATCTAACTTGAAAAAATATAGCAAATATAAATAATAATACTTAGAACACTATAATTAATATATTAAGCAGTATATTAATTAAAGGCAGCCTGGAAATTCAGATCTTTATATCAAAAGATCAAATCAAGACATTTTGATAAGCTGCCCAAAGCAGCCAAAGAAATAGAAACTGGTAGTCTGGGAAAAGTCCTTCAGTGAGTCATGGATCATCAAGCAGGATTTTAGGCTATGCTGGGATTTTTTTTTCCTACTAATTTTGTTGTTATTGTTAGACTTAAATCAGAGACCATGAATAACCACTGTGGACCTATCTCAGTTAATGCCCCAATCTCACTCTCTACTTTCAATCCCTAGCCTAAATCCTCATCACAAAAAGACACTATTGCAAGGTAAATATAACAAAGCAAAGGAAGACAGAATAGCAATCTGTATGACACCTGCACTTTAACCTAAAACTAGAATTTGAGGGGCCATCCTCATCATCCTTCTGATTTTCTACTCTATTCCAAAAAAATTAAAGAGACAGAATTTTCTGTCTGCTAAAGCTTAAAAGTGTCAGCACATGGAGAACCAGTTAAGTCTAATTCTCTAAATACCTAGAAGATAACTTCCCATGCACTATATAACTTTAAATCATCATGGTCTACCCATGACAGAATCTTCTGTGATGGAGAGTAAAATCTCACAGGTTTGGGGGAAGAACAATTGTTCTCAAAAAAACCAAAGCAATATTAAAGAATTCACTGCGGAAGCTACAAGTCACTGCCTACATCCAACCATCAGAGGTATGGAAATCCAAACTACAGAAAGGTGGAGGTTCAGATTCCCCATTTGAATGCATAGATGAACAAACATTTTCTGAATCCTTAAGTGTTTTTTTTTTCCTGAACAGTGCTAAGATCTACTAGTATATCCTATCCTATTCAAGACACCGTTTTTCCAGTGTTTAGAATCTGGCATTTTTCCCAGTTACTAAAAATTCTAATGAAAAGAAGCAGTCACAAAAACCCAACCCGACAAGCCTAAGATCTTTTGTTGGTTGTTTTCTATAATTGATATTACATGTATATTTAGAATAAATGGACACTGTACCACTGAGTCAGTCACTCATTCTAACATGTTTCACATTCTCTTGAATTGTGTGCAACTTTAGAAATTTCCAATCATCTTACTTTTAAATACCTCAGCTTACAATATAAAAGGACGTAGAGCTTATTTAAATGAAGACATTATACATAGCTCTGCCTGCACTCTTTCAAAATACTCAGTCAATTAACATAAGCTACCTTCCAGAGGATTTGCTCTAAGTCAGGTGGAAAGGAATATTATTTCAGAACTAAAGAAAGAAAAAAGAATCTGGAATGCACACCAAACTAAACATCTGAAAAAGCATTAAGACTGTTCAGTTTCCCCTATTTTAGAGATGGTGGTATAGTCTTTTTTTCCCCCCTTTAAAACGTTCTGCCAAAGATTGTATTCTGGGTACAACAAAAAGACCTCGAGGAGGTCTCTGAAGGGATGTCCAAAATGTTTCAGTCCCTCCTATCAGACGCTCAGGAAGTCTCTCTGCAGCCACCAAAATATTGCAGGCTCAATTACCCTCGGGGTGCAGGGAACGGGCAGCACCATTAATCATTCCCTGGGCACTAAAAGCCCTGAGAACAATCCTGAGTCCTGTAGCATTAAAGATGTCCAGGAACTGAGTGAGTCTCTGACAGCTGGGCCATGCTGCCACCTGGAGGTCAGCAGAAAATACAGCTCCTCAGATGCCAGTCTTTTTCCTCCAGTTCAGAGGAGCTACAAGAGGTGGGCTGTGTTGAATATTCCCTCCTTCTTGAGCACTTAACCCTGTTCTTCCTCCTCCCAAAAATGTTGGGACTTTCCTCTTCATTGTTCAGTTGCTTGTGGAGCAAGTGAAGCCAACTGCAGTGGGTGAAGGCCAGCAGTCCGACAGTCCTTGCCTTCCATGCTTTCCTCCTCCACGCCCTCACTGACCTTGGAGCCCCATCTTTGGATGCACCTTTTCCCCTGTTCACCCATCCATCAGCAGCAACATTGGATGTCTCATGTTCTGTTCTAGAGACAAGACATCATACCCACACTCTGGGTGAAGAGGGAGAAAAAAAAAATAGAGGGTCATGGTCCAGTCATCATGAGTGTTCACACGGGGTGAGCACCAGGTGTTGTGGGACAAGAAGAAAGGATCCCTAAATCTGTCCAGGATGTTAGAAAAGAATCCAGTGGGAGGAACTCTTCAGAGGCATCATGGAAAGAATAAGGGCGTGCTTTTGAAATCTGATGAGCCTATGGTCAAATCACATCTACAAATACAAATCATGCGATCTTTCCAATTTTTGTTTTCCTGACCTGGAAATTTCTTTGTAAAAACACCTATTGTACAATGGTATTATAAATGGTATTTCAGAGGAGGTAGAAATGATATGTGTCAAAAGCCTGGGTAGTGTATTAGCTCAATCAATACCAGAGAGTTGTTTTAATTATAACAGCTCTGGCAGAGCAAGCTGGACTTCTCTGGGCAGAGATGGGGGGGTGGGGGGGTGGGCAAGCAAGGACAATGCACACCAGGTCAGACATTGGGAAAAGAGTGTCTTTATGGAGCTCCAAGTGGTGTGTTATCACTGGAAACACTTCCGTTCACTCTTCTTTTTAGGTTTCTCTATTGTCTCTCTCCTCCTTTATCTTGTTCTTTATTGTTGTTATTCCACAATCGCCCTTCCTCAACATTGAAAGGAGGGGCGCCTGGGTGGCTCAGTGGATTAAAGCCTCTGCCTTCAGCTCAGGTCATGATCTCAGGGTCCTAGGATCGAGCCCCGCATCCGGCTCTCTGCTCAGCAGGGAGTCTCTGCTTCCCCCTCTCTCTCTGCCTACTTGTGAGATCTCTCTCTCTCTGTCAAATAAATAAATAAAATCTTTAAAAAGAAAAAAAACAACATTGAAAGGAAGGTAAGAATGCTACTTGTTGGGGCGCCTGAGTGGCTCAGTCAGTTAAGCGTCTGCCTGTGGCTCAGGTCATGATCTCATGGTCCTGGGATTGAGCCCGGTGTGGGGCTTTCTGCTCAGTGTGGAGTCTGCTTCTCCCTCCCCTTAGGCTCCTCCCCCTCCCTGTCAGTCCTTCTTCCTCACCTTCCCCCCCCACCCCACATCTTTTTCTCTCTCTCAAGTAAATAAAAAAAATTTTTAAATGCTTTTTGTTTCTAAAACAGCAGACAAATCTTTAAGTTTTCAGCTAATTCATGATAACAACATTGGTTTGGAGGTGAGGCACCTGGGAAAGCTTTTTTTATCAGATTTCCTTCAAGAACTCAATAGAGAACCTGGTGAGTGGGTACTAACATTCTGATAAAATGCTAGCACTACTTTGTCCCTACAGAATGCACTAGTAAGTTTGAGTGAGCTGTAGCGACACCTCCTGGTAACAGAAAGGAAACATCACTTGATAGAAAACCATGCCTTTACAATTTTATGATCAAAAGCAATCCATGAAAACATCTTTTCCACATGCAGGGTTTTCCTGCCTAAGAAAAATAAAGTTTGCAAAGATGGACACACACTCATATATACACATACTCAGGTTTTGCTAACTTCCCTTTTAAAAACAAGCTAAATCCAAAGAAGAAAATATTTGTTTGTATTTCATGACATCAAATAACTAATTTAACTTCTTAAAAAAACTTTCATCCGCTTATTTTGGCATTGCATGTACAGAACCCTATACAACATTCTCTAAAGTTAAGAAGTAAGATGCTATGGAAGTTGCTTTATGTAGTATTTTTAACCTGGTTCTTTGTGCAATATTGATCTGATACTTCCTCCTGAATGCCTCAACTATCAACTCTCTAAAACCTCATCCCAGCCCGTCCTGTATCCCAAGAATGCAGTTTCCACTTGGGCCATCCCTGGACTTAAAGGTCTAGAGTCCCCCAGTCCACATATCACTCCCCTCTTCACTCTCAAGCTCTCTACTTCTTTCAAAATGCACTTGTGTTCTGACAAGTATATTTAAGGCCCTATGTACCAGAGCCAAAATGATAACTGTTAATAATTTAACTTTCTGTATCACCTTAGTGATATACAGACCTTGCAAATATGGAGTCAGCCCTTCTAGGAATGCAATCCCTTGATTACAATAGTTAGAATCTCAGTCACCTATCCATCCATCCATCCACCCATCCAATATTTAGTCACGTGCCTAGTACTACACACAAGACCCTCTGCTAGATATTAGGGGAAACAAAGGTAACCATGATAGACAAATCATGTTTGTTTCAGAGAATTTAAATTCTTGTGGTCAAATAGAGGGGTAAAGGTTAACAAACAAAGAAAAAGCTCAAATTGTGATAAGGCCTATTATAGAAACAGTAAGGTACAGAGACTGAAAAAAGAATAGCAGGAAGTGTCCTTTAGATAAGTAGAAGTCAGGGAAGGGCTCTCAGAGGAGGCAGCAGAAGCTGAGACCTGTAGTACAAGAAGCAACTATGGGAAGAGTCAGCTGAGCATGTTCCAGGCAGAGGGAACAGCATGTGCAAAGGCCCTGTGACAGAATGGACTTGGTGTTTTCATGGAAATAGTGAGGAAACAGAAATCATCAAGAGTCGATGTTGATGCAGGTCATAAGGGTTTAATTCAAAGTGTAATGAGAAGTCCTTGAATAGTTTTTTTTTTAAGATTTTATTTATTTATTTGACAGAGAGAGAGAGATCACAAGTAGGCAGAGAGGCAGGCAGAGAGAGAGGGGGAAGCAGGTTCCCTGCTGAGCAGAGAGCCCGATGTGGGGCTCGATCCCAGGACCCTGAGATCATGACCTGAGCCGAAGGCAGAGGCTTTAACCCACTGAGCCACCCAGGCACCCCGTCCTTGAATAGTTTTAAAGAAGAAAAGATATAATCTAATTTAGGTCTTCACAAATAGGCAATACATAATAGTACTCACTTTACGCCAGACACTCATTTAATCCTCATAACAAGCTTATAAGATAGGTATTAATATTTCCAATTTTTATCAGTGGGAAAATGGAAGTAAAGAGAAGTCAAGTAACTTGCCCCCCTCCACCCCACCCCGGTCTCACAGCCAGTAAGTAGCAGTGCTGGGATTTATAATCAGGCCACCCATTCATGGGATCCATGGTTCAAACACTTCAAACAAAAAATGCAATATAGCCTCTCATGTTATCATTTCTGCCAGAGCACAAGTGGGAAGAACCTGCTAGAAGCTAAGGCAATGATCCAGGCTGACATTATGGGGTCTTACTCTGGAAGGATAGCAGTAGACATGGTAAAAATTAAATGGATTTGTGATATATTTTAGCGGTAAATTCTGTAGGTCTTGGTGGATTGAATGTGGCTGGCAAGGGGAATGTGTCACGGGGACAGATGTTTTAAGAACAATTGAATCACATTGTAGAAATGGCTTTTACTATTGTTTATTCAGTGTACATTTTCTATGCTAACTTCCCCTCAAGAAGTTTTCTCTTTCAAGCTAATATATTCAAAGGATTTGCTATACAGCACACATTTGATCTCAGTGCCCACTGGAACAACCTTTTAACATGGTTCACTAACTTTTCTGGTCTTTTCTATGTATATATACAAATTGTATGATGTACTATGTACAGTTTAAGATTGTTTTCTCTTACACTATATCATCTACTTTTACCTTGTCAATATTTTTTGAAAAAAATTAGTTTTAAATAATTAAATAAATAATTTAAATAATTAGCTTAACATCCTATTAAAAAAATGTGCTATATCTTATTGTTTTATTCTACCTTTGGAAAGGTGTATTGCTTTTAATTTTTGGCTATTCAGGGTAACATCCTTTATATTCATCTTTGACTGCAACCCTGATTATTTCCCAATGCTAAGCAACTAAAAATGTAAGTTTTAGGTCTAATGGAATATTTTTATTCCCTAACAAATTACATTTACATATTTCTACCTTGTATTCCACTAAAATATAACAGTTGAAATATCATCAGTGCTGTGGGAGAGAACCTGCAAGAAGGCAAATTATGTGGGAGCAAATACTGGTAGGTGGATAAATGTGGCAGTGTGTCTGCAAAAATTATTTTTTGATTGCCTCACTTATATCAGTGAATAGGAAGCAAGGCCTTCATCTGGGAGTGAAGGTGTAGACAGAGGTACTGAGTGTTTAAGGAGAGAAGGTAAAGTATGATATAGTCCTCTAGAAGAGTGAATGGAGTAAGCTAATACACTAAGAGAATCTGATAACTTCAAGAATCCATTTACCATTAGTGCATATTTACTTTATACACAGTAAGTCCTTATTCAATGTTTATTAATGAAAGCGTATTTTTCCTAATTAAGGGGTAAATTTCCTGATAACCCTTCATTAGCAAGAAATCAAGTTGCCTTGACCATACCTATACCACACTATACATGACTAGTACATTTGTCAATTAAAAGTGTTCAAAACAAGAAAAGTATTTACTTCCACATGTAACTTGAATCCAACATTTTCTGTCCTTAGCTTTAGAATAAAAATTATTTCAATAAATACTATATTTAGATTTTTCCAAACATTCTCATTCTTACAATATTGCTGTAACACACATAAACGTGCACACACACACACACTTACAAAAAAAGTCAAGTTCAAATCCAACTATAGGATTCCTTCAAAAAGAAAATTTCTTTTAAATAAATCTGTAGAGGCACCTAGGTGGCTCAGTCAGTTGGGCACCAAACTCTTGGTTTCTGCTCAGGTCATGATCTCAGGGTTGTGAGATCAAGCCCCCCATCAGCTCTGCACTCAGCAAGGAGTCTGCTTGGGATTCTCTCTCCTTTTGCCACTGCCCCACTGGCACATGCAGCCCTCCCCAATAGATAAATAAATCTTTAAGTAAATCTTTAGACAAAGATAGGCATTTTACCAATTTAGTAGAGAAACTACGACATTTCAAGTTGAGTCTAGCATGAAGAAGATATCAAACAGTTAATAAATTGGAAAATTCTCTAATAAGCTCTATCTTTCTAGACAAAAATTTACAGCATATCTCTTGCTTCCTGATACTATGTACAAAATACATACTGGACAAAAATGTGCGGAATAAATTAAGAATTTACTTTGGATTTTTTATTTGGTTATTCTACCATTAGGCAGATACAGACATGGCATAAAGAAAGGAAAGGCCAAATTCTGACCTAATACCACAATATTAGAATTGCAGTTACATTACAATTCTCTCACTGCTTCTAGAGAAACTTCAATAGCCATAAGAAATAATATAGGAATAAAATAGGATTTCAACTCAGATCTTTAGAGGCAGCCATTCTTAAAAATTAATTCACTTGATAAATGCTCAAGTTTCTTCCTAACTTTTTTCTATGTGAACATTTATCCTATGTGCTTTGGATGGATGTTACCAAATCTCTGAGTTCAAATTCATAGCCCTAAGAGTTATTCACACCTGAACACGCTGGTGAGGAATACATAACTGGTCTCCAAATCTCTAGGGATAATTTGAAGACAAATTCTCTACCCAAATGTTATTAATTACATATTTAGCACCTTAGGTAGCTTATTTCTGAGAAGCTTTAGAGATCAAAAGGGATACAAAAAAAGTGAAGAGAATCAAAGCTAAAACATCAATTTGAATTGGGCTGCACAATGAGAATTTACTCCAGTACTTTGTTGCAATGTAATCTATAAATAACCCTCTGAGGTTCACTTGCCAATTAGGAATCATCACATGGCATGCACCTTCGATGACAGTAGCTAATTTGCATGTCTGTGAAACGTTAATTTGATGAAAATTTTAAAGCTTTATGCACTATTTATATCATACTTGGAAGCACAGTAAATGTACCAATACACAGATTTTCATTGTATCCAATGTGCTTCTTAAAAGGCTACGTTTAAATGATAAGTATTTATCATTGTCTATTTGAGAGTTTGCTTCAGTTCAGGACAACGTATCTGTGTTTTAGACTTTAAATTATTTTTAACATTAACCATAATGGAGATCTCCGGGAAATAATGGTGTCTATGTGGGAGACAGAGAAGATGAGAATCAGATTTATACCCAGACGTAGCTGGTTTGATTTGGAAGTTTAATTCAGAGTCTGTGGCCTTAGTCATAAACACGTCACCCTGGGTCAATAAATTAGTTCTAATTTTTTTCAAGTTTTGTTTTTTTTTTCTCTCCCTGAGTTTTTCAACAGTCCAAAAGAACAGTTTTGTGGGTGGTCCCTTCTAAAAGCTTAAAATGGTTGTTGATTCAAGCACAAAGGGAAACAACCAGTGGGTGCTTAATTTAACTACTGTATTTAAGCACAGTACTTAGAAAAAATATTGTATTTACATATCCAGAAATTTCATAAGCTGACAGCCTGGTGGAGTGAGCTTGCCCTCAGAATTGCCATACCTGTCAGTCAGGTCCAGCCACTGGTTGATTAGGTAGCAAGCAGAAAAGCCAATTAGAGACAGAAGAAGAGGGGAAGAGAGAAAGAGAAGAGAAATGTCTGAAAATCTCCACCACCAAAGAATCACAATGATCTTTCCAATACTTATTTTTATTCTCACATCTTCAGACTATTTGGAGTTTAGTATACCCAGCGGGGAATTCTTTCTAATGAAAAGATTTGGTTACTTTGCTTTACCGGTTGGTACTATTAATAGTGTTTTTCCAGAAAGTGGAAGCTGAGCATCATTAAAGATAAGGTCTGGGTTTTTAATTTAATGCAACAGATGTGCAAATATATGTTGACTCATTAATAGCTGATTTGTTATGTGTTTATGGCTTCTCATTCCTGCCAGACTATAAGTATCTTTAGATCAGAAGTCATGCCTTAGTTTGGCTAGGGTCCTCAGCATTTGCTTAATAACCATTGTCAGATTTGATTATATTTCTAAACACTCCTATTCATTTTGATGGTCTGTCTCCCCACACAATAAAAACATAGACATTTCGACAAAAAACATAAGTAGAATAAGATAAAGTCACTGAGAAATATAACATACACATGCATGCATTCCACAGAGCTCTATATGATCAATAAATTAGACTCGGATTGGCTCTGAGACTTCTAGAGGCCAAAGCAAAAGAGAAAATATGATCAGTTAAGAAATACACATTATTTCTGAGATTAAAAATAATTTATCATAAATAAGCTATATATAAAAAGTATACACAAAAAATAAATAAATAAATAAATAAATAAATAAAAAGTATACACAATCAATTTGTATTGGTCTATATCTTCACTTCATAAACGACTACATTTTTATCACTCGATTATGTTAATCTTTAAAGAAAATCTAAACAAATATTGGCTACTAAAAATATCTTATTCAATACTTTTTCTTCATATTAGTTTATGGGAAGGAAAACTAAATTTACAATTTAAATGTACTTATTTGCATCACTTAACCAATTTGTTTATGGTTGCATCTAGTTATGAGATTTGAGTGTCAAGCTTCATCTTTCTTATTTAATATTTAATAAGTTATAAACTTGTAAGAGGAAACAACTTTTTAAATAAAATGCCTCCCAAATAAACTGACAATTTTCATTTTTACATAAATAGAACAGCATTCCCTCCGCTCTAGCCTTCCACACACACCCCATACCTGGCATACAAAAAAAAAAAAAGAAAAGAAAACAGTGGGTAGTTTTCATTACTTAATACAAAGAAAAACTAATGGAATTAAAGTCACTATTCAAATGTAACAAAGCAAAGCACTATGATACTCCATTACTTTGCCTTATGATATGTGAAGATAGTGCCTGAATTATTCAAACGTATGTTATGTGCCACACAGCTTGGACTTTTAAAGGTCAAAGAAGTATTTCTCAATGAATTTATTCAATGAAACCTGCACTTCTCTTCCTCTGTTAAGCTCTGACTCTTTCCAGGTTTAATAAAAGTTGTTCTCTCTCTTCACTCTTCCCCCCACTAATCCCCACATTTCCAACAGGAAGTCCCTTACAATGTTGAAGATATTTACACATAAATTTATGACGTAGGATAAAAATAACAACGAAAGATTCAGAGTCAGCAGAGTATTACTTTAAAAGGAAATTAATTGTGAAGAAGAAAAGAGGATCAACGTAAACTCAGAGTCTGAATGATAGTATATAGTACAAATAATTCTCTATTTGGGGGTCCTGAGAAATTTCAGCAAGTGGTTGTGGAGTAATGAATGTTTGTAATTCATTAGCTACTATTTTAAAATGCAAAGCACACCATGACATCAATGATGTTCTTTTTAATCTCAACAAACAGGCTATTACAATTAAAGCACTTTCAAAAAGACAGTATATTTAAATATAGATTTTGATAAGACTTCAATATGTTAATAACAATGATTCAATAACATTTCTTAATTCTATAGAAAGAAAATGTGTTATAAGATTGGTTTAAAAATATATGTTTATATACGCCAACCTTCTGTGAGTATGTAGTAACAGCTAGCATTTCTATCCTGAAAATATCTTTTCCTCAGTATCCTTCAGTAAGGTTTCAGATCTTTAGGAAAATAATCACTGTTTACTTAAAAAAATGTATTTTTCCCAAGTAGAGAAAATAATAGCATTTTAAAGTGCTTGATTTTCTTTTCTCACTTTCCATCTTCCTTCAGCTCCTAGACAACAAAACAATGGTTCTTTCTTCATGTGGAAGAGTAAACTCAATAAACACAAATGGCTAGGGGGCCTCACAGCAGTGAAATTATGGCTTCACGAGGACTTTTTTTTTTCTTTTTTTTTGAAGAAACACATTTAAAAGGACCTTTTTCAACATACTTTAAAAGTCATGCATGTTTCAGTGATATAATTAAATTGGCAACACTAAACATTGCTGACTGATAAATGAGGCCAAAATAATTAAGTTCTGTTTTTTGTACGATCAAGATTTAGAGCAGCAATCAATCTGGGTAAGAATTTGGAGTCAGGAGATTTCAGAAGATGAACAAGCAACTAGATAAAACTGGTCATGTGGGAAGGTGATTAAATGAGTATACAGTTTATACATAGCTGTGGATACCTTCCATGACTTAATCTTCATTAGAACCTAGTTGATTCATTGTTCATGTGGTCTCATACTAAACTGGACATGGTATGCGAGTAGACAAACAAAAGAACAGCTTAAAAGATAATCCTATGCACTCAAGGAGCACTATTGATCTTGAAAATGTAAAAATATTAATAGACTGAAAATACAAAAGTTTTTTTCAAAGCCAAAAAAAAAAAGAGGCTCAAATACTGCAATGGAAAAGATTAAGGAATAAATATTAAGAGTGGTAAGGGGCATGGGGGGGGAGAAAAGAGAGAATACAATATACTTTCCACATGTATATTTATGGAACTGAATTATGTTGGATGCCTACTCCAGCTTCCATTTTTATTTCTCTTCTACCTAACTCTCTCTTCCTTCCTTAGGTAAATCACACGGTTTTCCATACCCTATTAACAACACCCCCACTCCGCATGGTCTTCCCTGTGGAATCAGACTGTGGTCAGAAAGAGGTGCTGGTATTATTTCTCCTGGGGCTGGAACTCCAGGCTTCAGCAAACTGATGCACTTAGCAGGTCCATCAGGCAAGTCAGAGCAAAATATAAACAGGGCAGTTGGGTGTGTTAGTAGCTACTGTGATTTACAACCAGCTACAAATATACATATATATATGCATACATATGTATATTATTTATATAAATTTTAAAAATCCCTCTTGTCAAGAGCTTACTCTGATTAGTAGCCATAGACCTTAGAGAAAGAAGGAATATCCTTTTCAGGAAAATGCACCTCCTTTGTAGTGGGCTAAAGAAGAGATATCATGAACAGGTGATATCACTGTAATTTAGAAAACCGGGAAAACTCAAGAGTGTCCTACTCGCCAACAAAATGAACAAGCACCAGCTGTGTTTTGGCATCTCCAACTACGGATAACCGTCTCTCTTTGACTCCAGGTGCACATGTCTGCCTCCATGAATGTTAGCATGCGGCTAGGATGGGAGAGCAATGAATGTGTACACGAGTGCTTGGTCGTTTGTAGAGTAGAAATTGCACTTTGTTTTTAAAAACGGATTTTCCCCCCGGAACTCTGCAATTCAACTCGCTGAAAGCACAAATAGAATAAATACACATTCAAAAACAGAGGGGGAGGGGGCGAAAAAATAAACCCCACCCAGGAACCTTTAAGAGAAACAGGTGCTAGCTAGCAAGAGAAAGCCAGTTGCCAATAACAATTAAAACTCCATCTTCCTTACTCTGAAAACAATTTCTATGGGGAAATACGCGCCCTGTTTCCTAGGGTTTAATTCACTAGGTTGTCTCTGAATTAGAGTCAGATCTAAGTTTCACACTCAGGAGCGGTTTTCGCTGTCGACTACTATTGCCCTCCCAGCTCAGGGAAGTCCGTTTCCAAACTGGGTAAGCCCTTTTCTCCGAAGAGCCTTGACCTCACTCCTCCAAGTCGTCACTTTTATTTATGGCCCCGTGAGCAGTGTCTGTGTCGCTCAGCCCGTCCCCAAGAACAGTCACCGTGAACAATGAGCCAGAGGAGGGACCCACCCAGCGAACGCCTGCTCTCCGGCCGCGCGCAAGCCGGCTAGCGCGGGACGCTCCCGGCTTCGGGGCTCCCGGTGCCCCCATCCTTTCCCCTCCAGAACCCAAGAAAAACAGGAAGGTAGGTCGTTCCTTACACCTAGACTCCCGTAATCACTCAGTAAGCCTCGTTCCCAGAACCCACCAATTAAAGCTGCCGTATCTAAAAAGAAAATCAGAAGAGGGGGCGGCGTGGCGGTCCCGCCGGCTGCCCACCCGGATGTAACTAGCCCGGTTGGGGGGTTTGGCACTCACTTACGCCCGAGTCTGCGGCTTACTGAAATCCCGAAGGATTTGGGGTGGGGGCAAGAGGTGGGGCCAGGAGCCATAAAGTGGCTTCCGCCCCCTCCCCCCGGCCTGGCACGGCTCCGGGATCGGGCAAGACACAAAAGACGGGTAGTAGCAGTGCCACCAACTCTGCCGCCGCCTCCATCTGCGCTGCGCAGGCGAACGCGGCGGCGGGGCCTCGGGGCCGGGTCCCCGCGCCGGCCGGGGCACGCCCGGAGCCTGCGAGCATCCCTGGACGCCGCCGGAGCTTCCTGGCGCGCTGTGCGCGCAGCCCCCAACAGGAGCGTTTGGCTCCACAGATAAAGAGGCTGAAGCGTGGAGGAGAAATGGAGAGAAAAGGCAAGACTTACTTGGGGCCCGAAGGCTCAGTCGGACTCCCGCTTCGGACTCGGCAGGTGTCTGGCACCGCGGGCCCAGGCGGAAGGCGCTGGCGCAGCTCCGAGCTGGGCTCCACTTGCGCGAGGACGGGAACTCCCCTTGCTGCCCGGCCCCGCGCCGCGCTCCTCGCTGTCAGGCACCGAGCGACGCAGGCACGCTCCCCACTGCCGCCTCTGTCCTGGTGGGTCTCTCTGCCCTCCTCTCCCCGTTCGGCTGCTCCCCCACAGACCACACCCTGTCACCTCAGCAGCCCTCCACTCCTTCCTCTCTGACACTTCCACCGGTTACTCCTCCGTCTGCGTCCTCCCACCCCCCTCAGCCCACGTGCTTCTGCCGCTCCCTCGGCTCTAAACTTCCCCTGCCAAAACCCCCACCTCTGCTCTGAAAACCTAAGGTCTACAGCTGAGGAAAGGTCCTGGGATAGCATACAGCTGACTGACTTTTAGGTCGTCCACCACATTCCTCCTCCCCCACCCCCCACTTAAGTAGGCAGAACCCATTATTTTGATCCTGTTAATGCGATGGTTTAGGTATTGTGTATTATATATAAGGATGTGTATTTTTAATATGTCATCTATCACTTTTAATACAATTTATTCCTGAGTGTCACTTAGTAATCATCTAGGCGCTTATTCATTGACCTTTGGGACTGGACTATCAGCCCAGCTTTCTTCATAAGCAAAAAGGCTCAGCAAAATTCCAGAAAACCATCTTTTGCCCAATCCAATTTTTTAAATGCCACTTTATACTGAGAGCCCATCTCCTTTTTTTTTTTTTCTACTGTTGTTATAGAAATATTCTGATACTCACTTTCTCTGTTCCTGCAGACAAAATTAGAGATTCCTTACTAAGGGCACCCTCAGCACTCTGTTCATATTTCCGTGATAGTTCTTTCCACCCATGTGGTATTCTCTCTCCCTGTGACTGCCTTTACTACTGGTCCATAAGTTTCTCCAGGCAGAAGTTTGTCATGCTCTAACTTTATCAAGCAGCTTCTAATGTAATCCCTGGTACATACTATATGCTCAAAAAATTGTTCAAGGAATGAATGCCCTTTAAATATGATGCAAAGGTTGGTGGTTTTATATCCTATTTAAAGAAATGAAGCCTTCAATGATGTGCTTGTCTGCAGCTGAACTAATAGGTCGTGTTGAAAACTAAAACCGTTTTACATTTGGCTGGGTGAGTTCGCATACATTCTTTATTGTAATCTTTAAAACAAGTCTTCTTTATAGGTTTTACCCACTTTTTCTAACTTGGTGAATGCCACGAAGTTCAAAGCTCCTCAGCATCAGAGCTGGGCTCCACATTTCTCCAGACTAGCTGCATGGGGTTGGCATTCTTAGCACACTTTCATTCATCCTGCCCTGACTGCCCAATGCCACATGCTGAAGCTAACTACTAGCAGCTCCGTGGAAGAGCCTGCCCAACCAGCGTTTTCCAAAGTAGGATTTTTCCTTTCCATTATTCTCTCCTGTTAACTCTTGAGCCTCTTAAGTCAGAGCTCTAAAAACAAACAGCAAAAACTGAAACTTCTCTAAGCTCAGACCTCTTATAAGCACTTATTGTCTTAGTTCTTAAACTTACAAAAAAAAAATTTGCTTTCTTTTGTTTTTTCATATATCTTGCTTCAGCTATCCTGTGTCTCACACAGGGATTTATTTCTTTGGTAACTCCATTGAAATAAAGAACAGCTAACATTAAGTTAGAAATATCATCTAACAGCCAGCCATTACTCTGAGCACTTTGCACATATATTAGCTCATTTAATCCCCAACCTTAAAAAGTAGAGATTATTTTATACATGGGAAACAGGCACAGAGGTGGTGTCACATAGCCAGTAATTAGTAGAACAGGGATTGGATTCCTGACAGCCTGCCCCAGGGGCTGCTCTCTCTTCACCTTCAGTGATTCCTTGTACCTAAGAGATGTTAACAAATACTTCTAAATAATTCATACTTACTCCTATACACTTAGCTTAATAGCAGAAAAGAGAGACCCTAAGTCATGAAATGGGCAGACTTCAGGTTATCAAGGACATATGATTGGCCCCAACACCACTAGAACTGCTTTCTTTGGTGGGATCATGGACTCTACCTCTGATACATATATTTGAAATATAGAGGAATACAGTCCAGGCTCATGACTTAAGGTGTTTGTTTGAGATAACCAAGACTTCAAGGTTGAATTCCAGATCTTTCCTCACAATCAGTGAAAGACATCCCCGGCTAAACTGACTCCTGGCTAAGCCCACCCAGGCCAATGTGGGTTCTTCAGGGATCCTGCTCTGTGTAAGGCACCTCCTCAGTCCTTGTGGCAGGCTGAGTAATGGTTCCCAAAAGACATTCGTGTATTAATCCCTGAATCCTGCCGGTGTTCCTTATGTGGCAAAAATATGGACTTTGCTGATGTGATTAATTAAGAATCTTTAGGTGGGGAGATTATCCTCATCCTAAATGCAATCGCCATGTCCTTATAAGAAGCAGCAGGAGATTTGACTCTCAAAAGAGAAGGCAGCATGATCAGAAAGGCAAAGATTGGAGTGATGCAGCCACAAGGCAGGGAATGCCACCAGAAGCTGGAGAAGACAAGAAAGGGATTCTTTCCAAGAGCCTCCTGAGAGAGCATGGTCCTCCCTAAATGTTGATTTTTGGACTTCTGGTCTCCAGAAATGTAGGGAAATGTATGTTGTTTTAAACCACCAAGTTTGTGGCAATTTGTTATAGCAGCCAAAGGAAACTACTATAGTCCTCAAAACTAGAAGATGACTTTCTATACCTACGGTTGAAATAGATGTCCAAAGCATTGGTCAGTCCTCTCTTCTGTGTCTGACAGAGCCAATCAGTTGAGAGAGAAGGGGGGGGCATTTGACTCCCAGCATCACACTATATAAAAGATCTGCAATTTAGACTTTGTCATTACCTCCAAATAATAAGTATGTAAAATAATTGGGATACACTTACACAATTTAAAGTAAACTTGAAACTTTAAATTTGTTTCCCACTATTTGACCATACTACCTAAAGTATATAATGGTTTAATATTAAAATATATATGCTATAATTATGTAGTGAATAGTAAAAACATATCTTCATTGAGCTAGAAGTGTTAATTTGTAAAATGAAAAAATATATAAACACTCTATAAACTTTGTAACACTTTTTGGAACTTTTCTCACATTTTGCTATATTTGAAATCTCAGAACAAAGAAACAAACAAACAAATGTGGCCTAGAATTTTTTCACCTCTGAGAGGTCCTGGTAACTGAAATTAAGAACTTTGATAAATTTACTAAATTTTTCTTTTCTTTTTTTTTTTCTCTTCCAGATAAAATACAGGACACCCAATTAAACTTGAATTACAGATAAACAACTAGTAATTTTTTAGCATAAGTCCACATGCCATACAGTATTTGGGATGACAAATCATCTCTGTTTTGAAACCTGTTGTTAACCATGAATTATTTGGGATTTGGGGACGTGCTTATTCTAAAAAGTTATTTATTGTTTATCCAAAATTCGAATTTACCTAGGTGCTCTGTATTTTTATTTGCCCAATCTGACAATCCTATTTTGCGTTTTCCCATTCTTCTCCCTTCCCCAGAACCTCCACCTTTTCCCCTCAGTTTTCATTGGGACTAACTAATTTATTTTATGTTCACTTAAAGCAAGGCTAAAGCAAAATTTAACCCCTCACTGCTGGCCTAAGTTTTGAAGCCTTGTTCCACGTAGAAGAAGTGGGAGAATGATGTGAGTCTTCTAAGATTTGGTCATAGAGCATAGATCTAATCACCATTAGGGGATTTCCCACTACGTGACACAGAGTGTTAGGCCTGCTTCTATTTATCATACAAATAGTAGATTGGATTAAAATGAAGACTTGTTTTTTTCCTTTTGAACTACTTTCCATCACTCACAAGCCTTTGGATTTAGTGCAATAATTCTGACCAGCAGTAAGTAAATATTCTTTGCTCTTTTTCCATCCTTTAGCCTATGATTTCTGGCAGCAAGGTATATAGTCGGGGGCAGGAGGGGGGGGAACAGAAAGGATCATTTGTGTGGTCTGTATTAGAAACTTGAGCAGGACAAATAAAGCAAGTCAGGTAAATCACTAAGTTATTTGCAATTTAGTTTCTTCTTCTGAAGAGATAGAGCACAAATCTGCATTCTGCATACCTTATATCTCATTTGTATCGTATCTTTTTTAGGCATCAAACATTTTCTATTTTGAATTAAAATTACTTGGAGACATAAAAGTCAGATTTGGATACCAGTACTTTTGTTTTCTAGTTGAGTGAACTTGGCAGGTTTTTAATCTCTTAAAGATTCTCAAGTGAAAATAGAAAGATAGCTAACAATAATCACCACATAAAATTGTTATGAAATTAAATGAGAAAATATCTGTAAAATGTTTCACATAGGGCCTCATACAGTTTAATCAATCAATAAATGGTAACTCTTTTTTTGGTCTTACCTGATACTATCAATCCGTACAATGCTTTATTCCCCCAGATATGTCTAATGTGCACATATTAAGTGTTCAAAGCATATTAACTAAATCGATGGACAAATGGGTATCAGGTAATTTATATGAAAGTGCTGTGAAATTGATAAAGTGCTATATAGGATTTTAAGAGGTTAGGCCTAATACTAATAATTAATAAGTAATAACAGGTAACACCACTGAGTCTTTGATTCTGGGTCAGCTTTGAGAACAGCTCTGCAAGAAATGTTTGATGCCTAACCTTTTTCATCAAAAAATTCAACTGGGAGAGACACTTTCTACAGAAAAGCAACATCTACTGATCAATGGAAAATGTTTCATTCATTCTGCTTTGCTCAATAAAAATTCCCTATCTTCCTTCAAAGACTTTTCACTATATTTCTTTTACTGTACCTATATTAAGTTAGTGTTATTTAAATTTGACAGAGACCTCCCCTTTACCCCACGAAAGTGATTTTTATTTGTCTCTCCCTTTCAGAGCGGAGTTCAGCAGGCCACAGCCAACGTGGTAACCCCACAGTCATGAGGGATGTAAGCTCCAAATTCCCAGAACTGCCTCTTGACTGATGATGGCTGTTAGGAATCCAGTAATCACTTGTCTCCATGCTAGAAATAGAGGGGAAAGGTTAAAGGGTAGAAGGATGGAACATGAGCCCCCACTGCTGACTCAACCTTCTGGAAACAGCCTTTCCAAAGCTCTCTGCAGTGAATTTCACCTACTCTGGGTGCAAGGAGAAGCTGGAAAATGTCACTGTTAGCAGGACACACTGCTGCTTGAATACAACTAGGGTTTAGGGTTCTGTTACTCAGGAGGAAGAAAAGAATGGATATTAGGCAAATAACGAGCAGTGTTTGCCATTGACCTCTCTATTTTTCCCTTTCATCTTCATCTTTTAAATCCTCCTTTGTTACCCAATTGGCGACTCCTTGAACGTTCTGTAACCTGAACAATTTCCTCTTCTCTTTCTGTGTGCCTTTTTCACTATTTCACAAATCCACTGCTTTGTCTTTTATGTTATCCATACAGTTTTTTCCTATTTTTATATTGGTTACTTACTCACCCTAAAGTTCTTCATATATTTCATTTTTATTCAATTCTCAACTGCTCATACTATCCACTATTTTCTCTGATTGTTGCCCAGCTCTGCTCTTTGATTCCACAATCATTGACTTTATGCATTTTTCCATGTTTAATCCAGATGCTTTCAGAGCCTTTGGTCCTTTGTGATCTAGAAAACATTAGCTTGTGATATGATGTCTGGTATTTGCTTCAGAATAATTCAATGTTGGGAGGGAGAAAAAGTCAGTGGTGTACAAATGAAACAAGATTAACCATCTGTTAAGATTATTGAAACTGGGTGATGGATATGTCGAGATTCATCATATCATTACTTCTAATCTTGTGGATATTTAAAAATGTATGTAATAAAAAGTAAAGAAAAAAATGATTGTGGGACACCTGGGTGGCTCAGTCAGTTAAGCGTCTGCCTTTGGCTCGGGTCATGATTCCAGGGTCCTGGGATCGAGCCCTGAGTCGGGCTATCTGCTCAGTGGGAGCCTGCTTCTCCCTTTCCTTCTGCCTGCCGCTCCCCCTGCTTGTGTTTTTTCTCTCTCTCTCTCTCTGACAAATTAGTAAATTTTTAAAAATCTATCATAAGCAAACTATCTGAAACATTAAAAGTAATGTTATTTGAAATAGGGAAAAACTGAAATGCCCTAATACAAGTAATAATTGAAAAACTTAGAGGCGCCTGGGTGGCTCAGTTGGTTAAGCATGTGCCTTCAGCTCAGGTCATGATCTCAGGGTCCTGGGATTGAGTCCCACATGGGGCTCCCTGCTCAGCGGGAAGCCTGCTTCTCCCTCTGCCTGCTGCTCCCCCCTGCTCCTGCTTCTCTCCTTCTCTCTCTCTCTCCCAAATAAATAAATAAAATCTTTAACAAAAAAAAAAAAAAGAAAGAAAAGAAAAGAAAGAAAGAAATGATCGCTTGAATCTCTATTTTGCAGATTCTCCAAGTATAAAGTCCTCCCCAAAAATTTTTCAGAAAACTTTGGGAGGCTCACATTGTGTTAGCCACCTCTACTTCTGGGATTTTCTCTCACATTGGTGTCACTCTCTATCTACATCTTCTTGCATGTAACTGTCTTTTCAGCAAATTACAAACATGCATACACATCCCTTTCACACAAAGTCATTTGTATAAGGTAGTCTTTATGAAGTGCTATCGGCCATTTGCAGGGTTTATATCATATATAGCATAGCGGTAAAAAAAAGATACCTTTCTCTTCATTCCTTAGAGCTACGTGTGGTCTTTTAACTTCATTTCCTTGAGATGTAAACAGAAGTTTTGTGCAGTTTTCTGTTCCTCCACTCTTCTGTTTTTTTCCCTGCTAATTGAAATAGACCTGATTTTCAGAGTCTGACCAGCCATCCTGGGCCACAAGGCAAAGCCATTAGATGGCAGAGTGTCAGGACAGAAAGGGCCTGGCTCCCAGAAAACCAGAGGCTCCCATGTCAGATCTGGACTGTCTTCCTTTGGTTTTGTTTATGAATGCAAGGGCAATAAACATCTATCTTATTTAAGCCACTGTTATGTTATGTGTTCTTTTTCTATTATGCTGCCAAACCTAATCCTACTTGATATACTTACCAAGGATTTCTTTTTTCTAAATAAGTGCATTTCTGAGCCTAAGAGAAATTCTACTGCCAGATAGTAATAACTTTTTTTCACCTTATTATACCTAATTCTTATATCCATTTCCAGGTCCAGTGATAGACATAACTCTCTTCTTGACTTGCTATTGTCTAAACAAATATAATAAATAAAAATGTATTACAATGGTAATTTTTAAGTGGTTTAAATATGAAATTAAAAGAAGACTATGTCGACTCTTGAGTTATCTATTGTTGTTAACAAATCACTCCAAAGCATAGTAGCTGAAAATAGCAATGTTTTATTATTTCTCACAATCGTGTGGGTTTAATGAAATCAATCAGATGTTTCTTCTGTTCCACACAGTATAGCTGAAGTCCCTCAGGTGGGCACAGCTGGAAGATCTGTTGTGGCTGGAACGTTCATCATGGCCTCTTACCTCTGGTGCCTGCCTCCATCTGGCCTTTCATTACTTTGTTGCCTAGCTGAAGCATCTTTACAGCATGATGGCTGACATCCAAAAAGGGAGATTCTGAGAGGACAAGCCCTAATGTGTAAGTACTTTTTTAGCTTCTCCTTGCCTATTGCTTGCTAATTTCCACTTCGTGCAAACCTGCAGATGAGGAAGCTGAGCACAAGGAGTTTTAGTAATTTATCCAGAGTTATAGATTTAGTCAGTGGCAGAGTCAGGATTTAAAACTAGTTATGCTGACTCCACACCATGAGAATGAAATTATGGCTGGGGCTGCAGAGTTTGGAACTTGATTATTGTCTATTTTATGTATGTAAGCTTTGGCTCTCTAGCTATTTCCAATTAGAAAAACTAAAAGCATCATATTATTGCAGCTTTTCAGGGTAAAATCATGAGTGTGTTTTGAAATTTATAAAACATTGTACAAATGCTAAAAATGTGAGAGCTGCCTTATCTTAGTGTATCCTCCACAGTGCTGTCTGAGAGTTGCCGTGTCACACATTATGTGCACACAGTGTGACTCAACACTGTGTCCTCTGGAGCAAGGCTGGAGCCTGGCTATTTCTGGAGGGATGGAGAGCATGGGAGGAGGCCTGTGTCTTCCTCACGTCAGTTGAATCTCCAGGCATCACCGTGCCTCCCTCAGAGTTGAGATTCATTCATTCAACAAAGGCAGGAGATATACAGAAACACTTAGGTTGCTGGTTGAGTTTGCATGAAATCGTCACCATATGTCAAAGTCCATAAGGGAAGTCCAAAGCGAACACATGGGGCACCTTTAGCCTTTTTAGTGATGTCTACTTCAGTTCACGTGCCAAGGATGCAATGAATTCAGATTGTTTTAGGTCCTACTTGGAGCCCAAAATGCATTGCAATATAATTTATTTTGTGGGAATATCACAAAATGCTTCACAGGTAATTATGTTCAATGTAGGGAAACACACGTTCTGAATGTGAAAATTTGTTAAGTAGCTTGCATTTATTTTTTTTATTTTTTTAAGATTTTATTTATTTATTTGACACAGAGAGAGAGCGATCACAAGTAGGCAGAGAGGCAGGCAGAGAGAGAGGGGGAAGCAGGCTCCCCGCCGAGCAGAGAGCCCGATGCAGGGCTCGATCCCAGGACCCCGAGATCATGACCTGAGCCGAAGGTCAGTGAGCCACCCAGGTGCCCCGTGTAGCTTGCATTTAGAAAAGAGGTGGGTAAGGTTAAGGCAGTTTGCAAAGACTAGGGAAATAGAACATTCAAATAATAGGACTCTGGGAGTCTTGTTTAATTAAAGGAGTGATGGGGAAAATTTTAAAAGGGCTTAAAAGTGAGGGGAGATTCCTAAAAAAAAAAAAAAAAAAAAAAGTGAGGGGACATTCCTATAGGGAATCAGGTTCCTTTTGTTGTTTGGTATGAAACGTACTAACTACACTTAATTAAATTAAGTGTGCTAATTACATTAACATATTTAATATCTATCTATGTTTCTTGTGTACCACTTCGGTTGTCTGTGCAAAGTGGCATGCCCTAAGTTGTCTGGCTCTCCCCTCCCCTGCCATCTCCTATTTTCCTTCATGCTTGTCCTACTCCAGCCACATGCCAATCCTTGCTGTTCTTCACACACCAGAACCACTGTTTCCTATGCCTGGAACATCTTTCCTTCAGCTGTATGCATGGCTAACTCTTTTACCTCTATTCAAATCTTTGCTTAAATTTCATCTTCTCCATAAGACCCTGTTTAAAAATGTACCCCACCACCAATCTCAGTATTTCCCAATCTCCTTTGTCTGCTCTGCTTTTTTTTAAATCAAAATCACCATCTAACAGCATGGGTTACTGTCCACTTTATTGCTTAACTCCATCTCTGCCTTGTCCACCTAAGAAGCCCTATAATAGCCTGAAAGCTTTTCAGTTCTATTAAATGACTTATCTCAAGAGCCTAGAACATTGCCTAGCCCATAGAAGATGCTCAATAAATACTTGTTGAGTAAATAATAAGACTGTCAATTGTGCAATGTCTATTCTTAAATAAGCCTTTTGTGACTACAGTGATGTTCAGTCTTCTCATTGCCTTGTGGTTGTAACAGAGTATAATGCTCAATGACATGGGAAATGAAGGGTGAATTGTATGAAAAAAATAAATCGAAGAAAGGATCTGTACCAAAAGAAGGAGAGTGTTCTGAGTTAATATAGTTAGGGTACAGATGCTCTAATGCCACATTTCTAGTTCAGGATGTCCAAATAACAGTCCTAAAAAATTGAGCTGAAAGAGGCATTGGGCTAAGAATAACCAGTATAGTAGAATACGTTTTGATTTGCCTCACTTTCAAATTAATCCCTGTTTGAAAATTCTGACCCACAAAATTGTTACTCGAGAAGATTCTTACAAATATGGATATACTGATTATATTTTTAAGTTTTAGTAATGTTTGCTCACTCCAAAACAATGCTTTTTCTTTCTTTTTTTTTTTTTAAAGATTTTATTTATTTATTTGACAGAGAGGAGAGAAATCACCAGTAGGCAGAGAGGCAGGCAGAGAGAGAGGGGGAAGCAGGCTCCCTGCTGAACAGAGAGCCTGATGCGGGGCTGGATCCCAGGATCCTGAGATCATGACCTGAGCCGAAGGTGGAGACTTTAACCC
The DNA here is from genome assembly GCA_028534135.1 of Potos flavus. Lineage (NCBI taxonomy): Eukaryota > Metazoa > Chordata > Mammalia > Carnivora > Procyonidae > Potos > Potos flavus. The sequence goes on from CM052896.1 coordinate 48,374,307, forward strand.
ACTGAGCCACCCAGGCGCCCCAACAACGCTTTTTCTAGTAGGTCTTATCTCATGTTCAAAAACCTCAGATGGTTAGTACAAACTAGAATGCTATGGTAAAGGTAAGCCCTGTACTATATTTAGCTTTAAATTAAATGGGCATCAATATTGATGGCCAATGTCTGCCATGGGCTTGGGAGATGGGAGTGTGACATAGTGCCTATATTTACTATCCTGGCCCGAAAAGATCTCTAAGTTGCATCACGCTCTGTGAAAGACAATGTATTAAGTTAGCAGAAATTCTGACAGAGGAAATTTCAAGTGAATATATTAAGGATTATAACTAGCTAGAAGGCAAGCAGTGGACATAAAGCATCACGGAAGATAAAACTTAAGTTAGAACTTCCATGTTAATATATGGGCTTATTCACATATGTTACTTAATATATGAGGTTTCTTCCTGCCTCATTAAAATACATCTGAAAATTTTTCAGAAGACCGGAGGGGTGTGTGTGTGCGTGTGCGTGTGTGCGCGTGCGTGTCTCTGTGTGTTCCTTTTTTTCCTTGTTTATTATCTGTGTCCCCAACTAGGCTGTATGTTTCATAATAGTAGGAACCATATCTAATTTGTTCATGAGTCCCTCAAACATAATAGGAAATTATTAAATACTTTTTAAATGTATGAGTTGAAAAACGGCTGGTAGTTTGCAGCATGATCCTAAGGGGGATGTCATAACATTTTGTTGGGAAAATAGTGGCAAGAAAATCATCACTTTGATTCATTTTTTTTGTTCCTTCTAAGAATTCTAGCATAATTGCAATTATAACAAATATTTTTATTAACAAACCAGAGACCTGTTTTCATGATAGTTACATTTTTCAGGAGTTTATTGAGCTAGAGCCATACATTATGCTGTGCCTTACTCCAACTATGTACAGCATCGTTTGGGGCTTTAGTTTAAGTACATCTATTTTAAATGCATATTTATAAGTAATTACTTTCAAAAAGTAAGATGTTCATTTAAATATATGTTAAACCATGGACAACTCCAAGTAGAACTAAAAATAAAACTTCTGCTTGGTAAATGTAGGGGGCAAAAGCAAATAAAACAAAGCCTACAAAAAAAAACCCTCCAAAAATACAAAGTACCTTGTAAGCCAAAAAAAAATAGAGAAGGCATAAAAGAACTAAGATTACACATATTAATATGACATTTATATGTGAGTTAAATTCCCCTCTTAAGAGCAAATGCAGAAAAAAAAAAAAGATGGAAGCAAAAGTCACAATAATAATAGCAAAACGGAACTCAAGGAGAAAAAAAGCATTGAATCGGACAGTGGGTAATTCTCTTGATAAAATCCATTGTGAAGGGATAACAATAATTCTCCATACGCATAAAATATAGCAACAAAAATATTATGAATAATTTGACATCAAAAACCATTATAGCGAGACACTTTAGCTTAGTGCTGTGACAAATCAAGACACAAAGTAAATAAGCACAAACACTTATGAACAATATAAATTTATGCTCACAAATAGAAAATATATGTTTTATCAAATGTGTGAAAAATGTTTATAAAATTTAATCATATGCAAAGCCATTCCCTCAACTTTTAAAAAATTGGTAACTGGATGGGCTAGTTTACATCTTCTGTCCAAATAAGCACAACACTAAAAGTTAATTAAGTCCATTGGAAAAAAAAAAAAGAGTCCATTGAATAGCAATTTAAAGAGGGAATAAAAATGCAATTAAAATGTCTTTAGAAAATAATTGAAATAAGAATAATATATGCCAAAATTTCTATGATAATCCAAAATACATACTCAAAGGTAAACTTAAATCTCTATGGGCTATGATTTAAGAAAGATAAATGAATGAGACAGCATCTTATTTAAGAAGCTAGAAAGTTTCAGGGCACCTGGGTGGCTCAGTGGGTTAAAGCCTCTGCCTTCAGCTCAGGTCATGATCTCAGGGTCCTGGGATCCAGCCCCGCCTCAGGCTCTCTGCTCAGCGGGGAGCCTGCTTCCCCTTCTCTCTCTGCCTGCCTTTCTGCCTACTTGTGATCTCTCTCTCTGTCAAATAAATAAGTAAAATCTTTAGGAAAAAAAAAGAACCTATAAAGTTTTTAAAAAGGCAACCTTAATGAAGGCAGGAAAAGGGAAAGTAATGCATTAGTAAGTAGAAAAAAAATAAAGTGAACGGATCTAAATATGTAGGGATTTTATAATGGACATATATAGGAAATATACTTATTTAAAAGAAGGAATATAACCAAATATCAACAAAGGGCTGGATACAGGGGCACCTGGGTGGCTCAGTGGGTTAAGTCTCCGCCTTCAGCTCAGGTCCTGATCTCAGGATCCTGGGATAGAGCCCCACATCGGGCTCTCTGCTCAGCAGGGAGCCTGCTTCCCCCTCTCTCTCTGCCTGCCTCTCTGCCTACTTGTGATCTTTCTCTCTGTCAAATAAATAAATAAAATCTTTAAAAAAAAAAAAAGGGCTGGATACATACAGCCTTTCTAAACTTGAAAGCGATATATAAAATTACACAACTGGCGATCTATTGGATTGCCTGATCATTTTATAACATCTGTATGGGGGCACCTGGGTGGCTCAGTCGTTAAGTGTCTCCTTCGGCTCAGGTCATGATCCCAAATCATGGGATTGAGCCTTACAGGGGCTCCTTGCTCAGCGGGAAACCTGCTTCTCCCTCTCCCACTCCCCCTGCTTGTGTTCCCTCTCTCTCTCACGTATCTCTATTTGTCAAATAAATCAATAAAATCTTTAAAAAAACAAAGAAAAAATATGTATAGAAAAAGACTAAGCATATTAGAAGGCAAAGTGGGAAAATACTTTGCACCTGATATGCCAGATAAAAGTTGATATCCTTAACTTCAAAGCAAGTGTGACAAACTATTAAGAAAGTGGTAATGCTCCATTGGAAAAACACCAAAGAATGTATGAAAATATGTCTAACCTCAAAAATATATATAACCTCATTAGAAACAAAGAAATGAAGATTAATATAACAAAAACTATATATCACTAAACAATTTGATGAGTTTTAAAAATTACAGTGTCTAGTGCTAGTAAGGAGTGTAATAAAAATGTGTACAATATACTTATTTTTTTTCCTTTTTTTTTTTTAAGATTTTATTTATTTGACAGAGAGAGAGAAATCACAGTTAGGCAGAGAGAGAGAGGAGGAAGCAGGCTCCCAGCTGAGCAGAGAGCCCGATGCGGGGCTCAATCCCAGGACCCCGAGATCAGGACCTGAGCCGAAAGCCGAGGCTTTAACCCACTGAGCCACCCAGGTGCCCCTACAATATACTTATTAAATTAAATTAGTTGAGGATCTAAAACTTCCTATACATGCTAAGTAGTAGTAATAGTGTGGAAGGGGCGCCTGGGTGGCTCAGTGGGTTAAAGCCTCTGCCTTCAGCTCAGGTCAGGATCTCAAGGTCCTGGGATCCAGCCCCGCCTCAGGCTCTCTGCTCAGCGGGGAGCCTCCTTCCCCCTCTCTCTCTGTCTGCCTCTCCACCTACTTGTTATCTCTCTCCTCTCTGTCAAATAAATAAATAAAATCTTTAAAAAATAATAATAATAGCGCGGGAAAAGAATTCAATGGAAATACAATGTACAGTAAAAATCATCTCTTGGCTGTGGGAATTTATGTTTTTGTTTCAGTCTTTCTAATTTTCTGTTTGTCCAAAATGTGTACACAAAATTACCCTTATTTTAAACCTCAGTAGGTAATTAACATATATAATTTATATATTGGTCAATAAAAAGGCAGCATAAAATGTCACTATATGATCTCAGGTATACAGACAAAAGTTATGAAAAATAACAAAAAGTAGCATTGAAAATTTAAACAAACGATTTTTTCTGGATCACTTAAGTGAAATTCTTTTCTCTTTTACATTTTTGCATATTTTTTCCCATGAGTATGTATTACTTTCAAATTCAGAAAAAAGTTCAAATTTAAAATATTAATGAATGGGGATGAAACTGATTCAATGGTAATAATATGGTTTATAAATTTGAGGGTGGTACTTGCATAATTTGAGGTGTGCCTATTTATAGCTCTTCCTCTATTAGGAAAACCAACAGGAACTTCTTTTGTAGGATCCTGTAAGCGTGAATGCATTTAAGAGGCTTGATTTAATAGACATTACTTACCTGTGTAATAAAACAGTAATTAAATCATTATGCTCTGATTAGATTTAGTGTTCAAATACACTAATACAATAACATTTCTAGGTACATCTTTGTTTATGCAGCAAAGGGATCGCATTTTGTCAATTTGGTTAAATCGATATAAAATTTCTATCCCAATTCTGTTGGGTTTGAGATGAGATCAATCTGCTCTTCAGTGGATAGCCCTGGGAGAATTCCAGGATAAGGGAAAGAGCGTGAAGCACTGCAGTTAACCTTTATATAATTGTGATGCTATAAAGCTAAATGATAACTCTGTAATGGGCTGGGTATGTGTGAGAATAGAATAGCCATTAAAACCTTATTATCTTTATATGTGGGGCTTCTCTGCCTCCACTTCAATAGATTCTGCCTGGGTATTATCAATGGGTTGTTATCACCAAAAATAATTATGACAAAAAACCTGGGGCTCAGGCTATGATGGTAACAGTTAAAAGAAAGGAAGATTTTTGTTGGGGATATTTTCTTGTCTATGTGTCCAGATGAGTGCCCATTTTTTTATTGGGTTGGTTGACTTTTTCTTATTGAGTTATAGTGATTCTTTATACGATTTGGATACAAGCTTTATTTGTCAGATACATGTATCACAGATATTTTTTTCCAGTCAATGGATGGCCTTTTCATTCTCTTGATAATGTCATTTGATGATAGGAAGATATTAATGTTGGTGAAGATTGTTATCTCTTTTTTATGTTATCTAATAAATCTTTGTCTACTTTAGGGTTATGAAGTTTTCCTCTTCTGTTTTCTTCTAGAAAGTTTAGAGTTTTAGCTTTTACATTTAGGTCCAATTTGTGTCAAATTAAATTTTGTATATAATGTGATACTGGGTTGAGGCTCATTAATTTCAATAGAGATACTAGTTGCTTTCACACATTTGTCGAAAAGACTTTTTCCTTCATTAAATCGAATTGACGCCTTTCCAAAAATTATTTGATCATACGTGTATGATCTATTTATGGAATCTCTCTTCTGTTCCATTGATCTGTAAATTTATTGTTACATCAATACAATGTTATCATGATCGCTGTAACTATAAGTCTTGAATTCAGGCAACGTACCTCCTCCAGTTTTGTTCTTCAGGATTTTGACTGTTTTAAATCCTTTGTTTCTTCATATAAATTTTAGAATCAGTTCATCAACAAAAAAGACTCCTAAAATTTTGAGATTTTATTGAATACATTGATTAATCTGGGGAAAATGAACATTTTAACAGTTAGAGTCTTCCAATTTTTGAAAATAGTTTATCGTTCTGTTTATTTAGATATTCTTTTAATGTTAATTAAACATTGTTAAATTCTTTTTTTTTTTTGCATGATTGCTAAGTTTTATTCAATAGTTATACCCAATCCTGCTTTGTAAAAACAACAAAATGCCCCTCTCATAACTATATTGTGATGTGAGTACAGGGTTCTTGTTTTTGACACAGCTCTAGAAAATAGTTGGCACCAAATGTAAATTTAAAAAAAAAAATTTAAGGCTTAATAAAAATACAGATTAATAATTTCTCAATGCAGCTTAGAGGTTGAGGATAGGATGCTAAGAGTTAATGAATCTTCCAAATACAGGCAGTCCCTAATGTATAGAGCATTTTCCAAATACAAATGGTCACCCGCATCAGGCTTACAGGAGCAGCAGAAACTCCTCTCCTACTTCTCCCAGTGACCATACTACCAGGCACTCTAAACCCATTTCTACGACCCCAGGGAGGGAAAGGTGGGAAGAAAAGTGAGGCAGGGCATCTGTTTTGCTGCATAGGGGCTCTTGCTACAGCTCATGTTTACCTCCATTCCTACATCTGCCTCCCCCATCTCCACCCAAGCTTCCTGCCAGTAGACAGAACTAGAGAGCTCTTCCTCTCATTGGGTGGACATTGAGGGCAGGGGGAAAGCCACAGGGGCCAGCACTGCAAGGTCAGGGCTCCTGGCAATCCAGCTTGGAATTCACAAATCATTTGCTTGCATATTAAAAAGCAAAACAAAACATAGTCATAAATGGCAGTGCACTTCTACCATTTGAACTTTGCGCTGTTAAGCGAGATAGTGTGTTTGGGGTTAAACCCTAACCATCACTTATGACTTTTTTTTTTTTTTAATTTATTTATTTGACAGAGGGAGAGAAACAGCGAGAGAGGGAACACAAGCAGGGGGAGTAGGAGAGGGAGAAGCAGGCTTCCCACCTGGCAGGGAGCCTGATGATCCCAGGACCCTGGGATTATGACCTGAGCCGAAAGCAGATGCCTAACGACTGAGCCACCCAGGCGCCCTGCTTATGAAATTTTTTAATGGGGGAAAAATGGTCTGGATTTACGAAAAAATTTTTTCTTATAAATGTTCATTTGAAGGGTGGAGCCAGGAAGTACTTGAAAGAGTAGCAGGGAATGAGTTTCTTCACTCCAGAGTGAACGGGGCAGTTGAAAGGGGGAAAATCCTTTTTGGTTAACAAAGCCATATGCAGATCCCTTCAGTGCTCCAGGTGTGAGGTGGAGCTCAGCAGATAGTTCGTTCCTGCAGGCACTTAAAGGTTTAGGCCATTGTGAGTGTAACTAAACAATGTTGTTGCTTTTCAAAATTGTAACAACAATGCAGGTATTTTTAGCACCTGGCATTAGCTTTGTAGGCACTCATACCAATAACTACTCCCACCCAAACCCTGTCCTCTGTTAAACTGTTGGTCCAACATAAGAGAAGTATAAGAACTGAGACTGTAGCCCTTTAGGAGCCAAGTGGGAGAAACTTTTTGCCTGATGGGTTAAAACAACAAGACTCTGGCCAGCTCACTATCTTTCCTGGTAAGAATCATGGAATTGGCCATTTGAGACTTTGTTGTCAAACTACTTAATCTTCTGGCCTGAGGTCTCCAGGTCTCTTCTGGAAACTGAATATGGTCCAGAGGCCCTGCAAAGTTTTATAAAGAGCAGCTAAGCAAACTTTTCTTCCTCTTTGCCGTATTGGAGCAAAATGACTTTTTCCTAAAAAGGTGTCAGAAACAGATCAGAGTCAACAGTGACTTATGTAAAGCTGGTATTTTAGAATAGCTCTTTACTTTAGATATCATTAAAGATTCAAACCTAAGAACCCAAGGTTCTGGAGCATCTCTTCTCGCTTTCAACAGGAATAAAGTAAGATAGATAAAGGATTTATTTATTTATTTATTTATTTATTTATTTATTTATTTATTTCAAAGGTTTTATTTATTTATTTGACAAAGAGAGAGAGATCACAAGTAGGCAGAGAGGCAGGCGGTGAGGGGGGGGAAGCAGACTCCCTGCTGAGCAGAGTGCCTGATGCTGGGCTCGATCCCAGAACCCTGAGACCATGAGATCATGAGACCATGACCTGAGCCGAAGGCAGTGGCTTTAACCCACTGAGCCACCCAGGCGCCCCATAGATAAAGGATTTGAATAACCCCATTTATCTGGATGCATGTGGACAGAGTTTTAAAGTTGCAGAAGCTGGCCCTTCGAAACAGGAAGAACTGTGACTTGTGAAAGGAGCAAGCTATCCAAATCATTGGTGAGGGGCAGAGGCCTAGACTGTAGGCCGATGAGAAAAGAAAGGAATCATTCACAGCAAAATCAGCCTGGAAATGAAAGGCAGATATTGCTATGGAAGATCTGGCCAAGCTTTTGATGGGGAAAAACTGTACTTTAAGCTGGCTGACCAAACTGGCAAGGGAACTCCAGTCCTTGTCTCAGAGCCCTTCCGGTTCTTCTCTCCTACCCTGTTCCCCTCGTGCACCAGAATGCCAAGTATGCGCGAGGAGGAGGATATAAATTACCCTCCCTGCTTGTGCTCAGGGCTCAGATCTTTGGAGAAGGATCTC
>CM052896.1:48382833-48413347 GCA_028534135.1 Potos flavus
TTTAAAGAATTTATTTATTTATTTGTCAGAGAGAGAGTGAGAGAGAGATCACAAGTAGGCAGAGAGGCAGGCAGAGGCAGAGGGAGAAGCAGGCTCCCTGCTGAGCAAGGAGCCCGATGTGGGACTCGATCCCAGGACCCTGGGATCATGACCTGAGCCGAAGGCAGCCGCTTAACCAACTGAGCCACCCAGGCGTCCCCCTTCTAGCATTTCTTGCAGGGCAACTCTAGTGACAAGAAACTCTCAGCTTTTGTTTATCTGGGAATGTCTTAGTTTTTCCCTTGCTTTGGAAGGATATTTTTGCCAAATTTAGGATTCTTGGTTTAACAGGGTTATTTTTTCTTTTAGCACTTTGAATATATCAACCCACTTTCTTCTGGACTCTGAAGTTTCTGATGAGAAATCTGCTACTCCTCTTGAGGAGTTCTTGTATGTGATAAGTTGCTTCTCTCTTGCTGTTTTCAGAATTCTGTCTTTGTCTTTAGATAGTTTGAATATATGTCTTAGTGTGGGTCTCTTTGAGTTTATCCTACTTAGGATTTGTTGTGTTTCTTGGATGTTTGTATTCATGTGTTTTATCAAATTTGGAAAGTTCTCATCCATTATTTCTTCAAATATTCTCTTTTTCCTCCTTATGGGATTCCTATAATTAAGGCATAACTTGGTCCACTGGATGGTATTCCATGGGTCCTTATGCTTTGTTCACTTTTCTTCAATCTTTTTTCTTTCTGTTCCTCAGATTCTGTACTTTCCATTGTCCTATCACTTCAAGTAAATTGATTCTTCTGCCTATTCAAATATGTCTTTGACTCTCTAGTGAATTTTTTATTTCAGTTCTACTTTTCAGCTCCAAAATTTCTTTTTGGTTTCCTTTTAGGCTTTCTATCTCTTTATAGATATTTCCATTTTAGGCCTTCATTTTCTTGATTTTCTCCATGTATTCCTTTTGTTCTTTGAGCATCTTTAAGAAAGTTGTTTTAAAGATTTTGTGTAGTAGATTTACCATCAGGTCTTCAGGAATAGTTAATCTTATTATTCTTTTTTTTCCTTTTGGAAGATCTATACTTTCCCATTTCTTTGTATGCTTTGTGATATTGTTATATTTCAATCTAATAATGTGGTTATTCTGGGACTTGGATTCTCTCCCTTTCCCAGGATTTTCTGTTTTCTCTTGTTTTTTGATGGTGAGATGTCTCTGTACTAAAGATCAGCATGAATTATAAATTTAAGGTCCCTCAGGTCTTTTTGACCCTGTACCTTCCCCTGGGCATGCATGGTAACTTTGTAATTCCTTTATATCTCCAGTTGCTTTTGAATGTTCTACTCTTCAATGCCTGGCTTCCAAAAGAGGAAAAAGAAAAATGAAAGGGAAAAAATACTGGCTCTTTAAATTCCCCTGGAAGTCACTTCAGCCATATGGGGAGAGTCTTGCAATAATGGGGAGTAGTTGCAACAATGGCCACTACCTCTTTGCGTACACCACTGTGATCAACAGTAGTAGTCAATAATCAGAGCATAGATCTCTGATATTTGGAGAATAGGGTCCTTTTTGTCCATTCTTGGTCCAGCAAGCTATGTGTAAGGTGTTCTGGGAACATGTAGACAACTGCTTGCTATGGGGCTGAGGGGTGAGGGATAGGTAGCTGTTACTGTACTAAGAGCTGAAATTGACTGCCCTGTACCATTCAAAAAAATTTTTTTTTAAAGATTTTATTTATTTATTTGTCAGAGAGCGAGAGGAAGAGCACAAGCAGGGGGAGTGGCAGGCAGAGGGAGAAGCAGGCTTCCTGCTGAGCAAGGAGCCTCATGTGGGACTTGATCGCAGGACCCCGAGATCATGACCTGAGCTGAAGGCAGACACTTAACTGACTGAGCCACCCAGGTGTCCCTCATCCAGTTTTCTCTTGAAGTTGCAAGCCTTTAACAGGCTCCAGAGTTCAAAATAGTTACATCAGATAGATTTTGCCAGTGCAGTTGTCTGGGTGAGGAAACAGATTTCTTTCTCTTTTTTTTTTTTTAGGAGACAGATTTCTGATGCTTCCTAATCTGCCTTCTCTGAGGCATCTTCTACAGTCCATTTCAGTAGATACATTATCTATGACTGTGATAATCATACGGAGATGAACTTCATCATAGGAATGGCATAGGCAGTCAGCCTTGATCAAAGGGGAGGAAAGAACACTTGCAGTTAAAAGAAATGATATAATTAGTTATTTGGGGTTATTCAGCACTGAGAAATCTGATCAACAAACATACAAGTGTATTAATTGTTAAGAATATTAATAAATGTGAACACATGTAAACATTATCATTTCTTTATCTAAATGCTGTAATTATGCTTTTCTTCCAGAAATCTATATAGAGCCATGATTCCTAACTTGGTATAAGGTGCCTATATTGGGGAAGGGAAAAAAAATTCTTTAAACTGCTTAAATTAGCCTGAGAGTCTTCTAAAGCTTCCTCCCTGCTTCCCAAATTTTATAATTGTGAAGAAATACTCAAAATTTGGGTAATTGACATAGTTCTTCAGTGTTAAATTATATATGAAGCTTCCTCTTTTGTGTGAACGTGGTATGTAGTAGTAATTGTTTTGATAATTAATAATTATCTTTAAAAATTAATAAATTACCCTGGATTTCCTTAAATTTTATTTAAATATATAGCACAATTAATTTTTGTCTTTAAATCAATAGAATAATATTTTGAAAAATAAAAGAAAAAGAAAGTTACCTCATTTTAAAGCTCATATATCTTTGAATTTAAACCTTACAGTTTGTCAGTGTGCAGATAATTGACATTTCTGTTGAGGAAATAAAATAATAATTTTGTGTATATATACATATTATATATTTTTTCATCAGTATTCCAAAATTTTGCTGTCTTTCCATGACCCTGACAACTCAGCCATTTACTCTGTAGATGTTTAGTAATAGGACATGCAGCAGCTGTGGTGTCAGTCACCAAAATTAGGATTCAACTGCATGAGCAGCTCATGTGAGAACCTATAGACTAGGACACAAATTAGAGACACAGGAGATAGGAATGATTATGCCACTTTAATTACCCTCAGGAGACTAAAGGCAGGAACAGAACAATCCACTTGACTTTAATGGAGAGATGGAAGGGGAAAAACCTGGTATATCCTCCTGAAGCTGAGAAGAAATCGCCAATATGCTCTGGAAGGCCCTAGGCTATCTCTATCTGAAAGTAAAGTAGTATTCACCATATCAGCAAATTTCAAAATGTGATCCTGAGATTACCTCATTGAAGATCAAATTGTGGCTTCTTGGACTCTATCCCCCTGTATCTCCTGAATCAGAATCTCTGAGGTCGAGTTTTAAGAATTTCCATTTCTAAATAGATAGCCAGATTAATTTTTTAAATAGTAACTCATGGAGATAAAACTATTTATAGTAAATTATGTGTGATGACCCTGCAGACCAAGATAGAGAACATTATCATTATTCCAGAAAGCTTCTCTTGCCCCTTTCCAGTCATTTCTCTTCAATATACAATGTTGAGCGCAATTATAACTTTTTTCTATATATGCTAGTTATATCTATTTTTGAGTTTCATCAAAATGGAACCTATAGTAGATAATCTTTTGCTTCTGTTTTCCTTCCCTCAGCATACTATTTTTGAGGCCAGTTAACTTTTAGGCACACTAGAATTTGAGAACCAAAGCTCTCTAAAGCAGAAATCATCATAAGGAAGCCTGATGTTAGAACTCCTCTGAAGCAATGGAATTTTTTCAGACTACCCCATTCTAAACATTTTTTAAAAAGATTTTATTCATATATTTGAGAGAGAGAGAATGAGAGCAAGCGAGCATGAAAGGGGGAATGTCAGAGGGAGAAGCAGAGCCCCTGCTGAGCAGGGAGACCGATGCAGGACTCGATCCTAGGACTCCAGGATCATGACTGGAGCCACCCAGGCGCCCTTCTTTTAAACATTTTTTTTAAAAGATTTTATTTATTTATTTGAGAGAGAGAATGAGAGCGAGTGAGCATGAAAGCAAGCATGAAAGAGGGAAGGTTAGAGGGAGAAGCAGACACCCTGCTGAGCAGGGAGCGAAACTACCCCATTTTATTTTATTTTTTTAAATTTATTTTTATTTATTTATTTTTTTTGAAACTACCCCATTTTAAAACCATCTTATATCTGAGGCAAATCCATTACATGGTTGCCAAATAATCTTTTATTTTTTGTTTTTTAAAGTTGAAATACAATTAACATACAGTGTTATTTTAGTTTCAGGTGTACAATATAATGATTCAGCAATTCTATACATTTCTCAGTACTCATCAAGATCAGTACTCGTCCTCTTTATCTATTTCACCCATCCCCTTAGCCCCCCGTCCCCTTAACCACCAGTTCTCTGTATTTAAGATTCCATTTTTTGTCTCTTTTTTCTTTGTTTCTTAAATTCCGTATATAAGTGAAATCATATGGTATTTGCTTTTCTCTAACATATTTCACTTAGCATCATAACCTCTAGGTCCATCCATGTTGTTGCAAATGTTATTTGAGCTTTCCTGCATTATGATATCACTCAGACCAGCCTCCATGAAATCAACCACACATTTTCATCATCATACTTTCCCCATTCCTAAATTTATACTTTCTTCATTTAGAAATTCTTTGTGGAGAATTTTAATAGTACTATAATGACAGCCAGTCAAAATTTCAGTAGTATCTGGCTTTATATAAAGTAATCACAAGTCCAAACAACTTAGCATTCACCATTTCTTCTCAGAATCGTTTCAGCTTGATTTCCATAGGCTTTAACTCAAGAATTCTAAGTAATTTCTCCGAATGGGGAGGATTACACAGCAAGAAAACAAAGTTGTAGTTATTAGAGAAGCATGAAAATTATAATGGAAAACACCTATTAGACTACATAGGCTTCAGCCCTCCTAGGGAGATGTTGGGCATTGTAATAGGTTACCAAGTGTTTTGCTGGGTTCATTGCTTTAAGCAATTTTGCTTCTGCTGTACTTTTGGCTTCTGTTGCTCTTTTGACTGAGACTTGTGCAATCAAATAATTGTTGTAGGATCAAAGTTTTACTAGGGAAGTAACCTAACTTTTCTTTCTAAGTTGGAAAAACATACTCCTATGTTACTCCTTTATTGTCACACTCCTACTACGCTTCACTTAATGACACCAGATGTATGGGTTTTCCACACATTAAGCAGGGTATCCTGTAATTCATTTCAGTTCTGACGCTACCCGCTGGAGATAGCATTAGAACTCACAAGGTAAGGGCTAAGTCCTGCAAGACTGCCCCCACTTCACATGCCAATCATAAGTCCAGGTTGTCACTGTACTTCTGACTGACAGGCTATAAATTGAGGTTCCCATGACCCGTTGGTGGGTTTGATAATTTGTTAGGATGCCTTGTTTATTATAAAAGATAAAATAAATGATACAGATAAACAGCCAGATGAAGAGATATGTAGGGTGAAGTCTGGAAAGTCCATAAGGAGCTTCTGTCCCTATGGAATTGGGGTATATCACTCTCGAAATATGTGGCTGTATTCATCAACCTAAAAGCTCTCCCAGCCCTATACTTTTGGGATTTTTATGGAGACTTCATCACATAAACATGAATGATCAACTCAATCTCTAGTCGCTTGTCTCTTTCCAGATGATGAAGGGTAGACCTGAAAGTTCTAAGCTTATAATTATGGCTTGGTCTCTGGTGATCAGCCCCAATCTTGAAGCTATTCATGAGCCCACCAAGAGTTGCCTCATTAACAAAAGACACTACCGTCACACAGCAAATTCCCAGGAATTTAGGAGCTCTGGTCAGGAATCATGGTCAAAGAGACCAAACATTAGGGCAAAAGATGTTCCTCGTACTCTCACCATTTAGCATAGTACAAGGGATTTAGGAGCAATGTTTTAGAATCAGGGGCAGAGAGCAATTATATTTTCAAATATTTTACATTTTCTTTATGTTTTCATCTACAGACTCATACTGCCAACCTGCTTTTTATTAAATAGTGGTCTCTTGGCCTCTGATGTCAGAAGATTTCTTGATAAAAATTAGAAGTGAACTGTCTTACTTTCCTACTGCTATTATACTAAAAAGCCCCTTTGAGGGGGTGGGGGAAAGCATATAAAAATGAATGCCAAGAGGAATAATCTGGACTGTAGGGGACATCTGTATGACTGATAAGCAGCATGCAAACGAACATTCAGTTCAGGGACTATAGATAGAAGGCCACTAAAGACACTTTAACTAGAATTGGCCTCGTCAGGGGAATATGCTGGGGAAATTGGGAACTTCATATATTCCCTTTTTACTTGGCATTGTTAACACAAAGGACCTTTTTTTTTTTTTTTTTAACTTACCTTCACTTTCTTTTTCATCCCATTTTGTTTAATTCCTTTTTTGAATTAACTATCAGTGTTCAGAAAAATATATAAACTATAATTCAGTTCATAGACTTGAAAATTGTTCTTTCTTGAAGTGGATATTTTATTCACATTGGATCTTTATCATGTACAAAACATTAAATTTCACGAAGAGATGAATCAACTTGTAACTGTGGAATATTTAAAATAGCCAATAAGAGGCTCACAGATTATAGTCACAGTTCTGCAGGATTCTGTAGTTCTACTCTCATCTATTGTAGGAGTAAAGGAATGAAAGCCACTATAAAACTCTGGGTCACTCAGATGGCCTGGTTGTTCCCATTGCCTTCTGCTTCAAAGACGAATACATCATTGAGAATGTTACTAATTCTGAGCTGAGGTCTTTTCCATCTCTTTGACCTTTGATGCTTTTCTACTGATTTAGCATGAACTCTGTTTCATAGAGATGGAGATAAAATGCACATTTCTACTCTTTGTTCCATTCCATATATCTCTACTGGAGAAACGGACGTTTTCTTACTTTTATGTTTTGTGCTAAAATATTAGGTATCCAATAAAGGAGAGAAATATTTGCTTCTCAGGAATCTTAAGATAGATCACAAAGTGATCTATAAAAACAGGACATTTGGATTGGGGACAAACAGATATAGGTCAGAATCATGGCTCCATTACTGACTAGCAGCAAATCATATTATCTGAACCTCATATTCTTCATCTGTGAACTGGAGATAGTAATATTTGGTTTGCCTGGTGGAGAGGTTTGTGTGTGTGTGTGTGTGAAGATCAATAAGGTAATCTGTGCGCATGCACCTTGCATACTAAGTATTATGGAAGTGTTAACTTCCTTTTACTGCTACTCATGCTGGTGGGATGGCAAGCATTATGGCATAGTGGAAGTCAGATTGGAGATCAAACCAATGTTGTTGTTAAGACTTAGTGTATGCCATACTTTCATATCATAATTTCCTGATCTATATAATGGGGTAAAAATTATTGTTTTTAACAAATTAACAAAATATGACTATTTAACATATGAAATCTATAATTGTTAATAAATGTTAAACATTTAACAGATGACCAGTAAATATCAGTTTTCTATCTAATTCCTCCCCCTGCTCCATGCACATACTCCAAAACATAAATGTAGGACTAGATCAGGATTTGGTTACTTACAGCCTTTGGGCTAAATCTGGCTCACCATTTGTCTTAGTAAATAAAGTTTTATTTGAATAAAGCCACACTCATTTGCTTACATAGTGTCTACAGATCCTTCTTTATATTATGGCAGCATTTACTGGTTGTGACAGAGACTTTATGGCCCACAAAGCCTAAAATATTTGTAGGCCCATATAGCCCTTTACAAAAAAGTTTGGTGATCCCTGGTGTAGAGAAAGTTCTAATATTAAAAACATAAGTAATGAACCTAGTAGTTATTTACTTGAACCACAGACACATAAACTTGGGGGCATAGATGGTATCTCAAACTTTGGTGTTAGGACCACCTTCCAATGTAGAAAACTTTTATTTATGTTAGTTTTAACTATCTGTATTTATCATATTCTAAATTAAAAAAATTAAAAATATTTGTCTATTCATTTAAGAATAGGCATAATAAATTTATTATATTTACACATTAAAATAAATGACATTTTAATGAAAAATATTTTACAAAGAAAAATTAGTGAAAAGATTAACATTGCTTTATGGTTTTAGAAATCTCTTCAATGTCGGACTTCATTGAAGCCCATGGGAGTCCCATATTTGTGTCTTTGTATTCAGTCTGTTCTGATATCACATATATCAGTGCTTGTGAAATCCCACTATACATTTGTAAAATAATGATAGTGCAAAAGGAAAAGAATATCATAACATTATTATGAAAATGGTTTTGAGTGTGGGGACCACCGGTTGTCCCAGATTACACTTTGAGAACTACTTTTATAAGGTGATATGTGCAAGAAGTGATACTGGTGCAGAATCCAAACCAGGATAATATAACTCCTCAAAAAATAAAATTAGACTTACATTTTTGAGCCTGATCAATTTTACTCTCTGTCTCACAGTGAATAATTTGTTTTGAATACAGATATATTTTGTTAAGCAAAGGACTCGTGGTCAAAAATGTAGTCCTAGACTAAAATCCCACATGTTAAAACCATATATTTTCTGTTGATTTGCATTTTAAGAAATAAAGATGGATTCACACGTGTCAGGCTTAAAATAATTTTATAGCTGTGATCTTGTGTTTTCCTTCCTGAGGAGGCACATCATACTAGCCCAGAATCAGGGTTGTGTGAGGACTCATTTTAAATATAGTTGCTTCTACTATTTCCAAGTCCTTGCTGTAAAAAGAAAAATAAAAACATACATAAAGTTTGATGTAAATAAAGTGATCTTTAAAAATTACACCATAATACGTGCTCATTGTACATGAGTTACAAATACAGATGAACAAAATAAAGAAAAATACATACAAAATACCAATAGGAACAATTACCTTTGGAATTTTTCTAGTATTTTAATCTGATGCCTGTAATCCTATGTATCCCAAACTTAAAAACTGTGATATTGAATTATTTTATCTTTTCCTAAGATACTCACTTCTTTGAAAAACCTAATATGCTGTCTTCACAAAATCTCATCATGGTAAACTCATTTGCAAATACTAAAAATATATTATCTTTTAAAAATATTTTGCTTAACAAATTATTTTGCTTAGGATTTAAAAAACTATTTAGTAAGACTTCTAATTATTTTTAGATGTAAGGACAAAGTACTTACTTTTTTTATTAAAGGATAGAAAAATGAAATGCTCTTTGAAATTTAAATAAGGTCAAATAAATTGGTGTAAAAATGCATTATTGCAATAAGTTGAATTTGACATTATTTCAAGTAGGAAAGACTGAGTAATAAAATGAACAATGTTGAGATTCTGATTAGCTGAACAATGAAAATTTAATTTTTCAAAAGGAGAGATTTAAAAAAATAGATTTGACTTGGCTAATAAGATTCTTTAGTCATCAATCATATTTAAGATAATTAAGTTTAAAAATGACAGTGAACTCAGGAATTTTTACAAGCTTCTATGTCACATGATACTTTATTTTTTAAAAAGATTTATTTATTAATTTTTGAGAGAGAGAAAGAATGAGTGAGCAAGGAGAAGGGCAGAAAGAGAGAGAAACTTAAGTAGACTCCCCACTGAGCACAGGGCAGATCTGGGGCTGGATCTCAGGACCCTGAGATCAAGACCTGAGCTGAAACAAGAATTGGATGCTCAACCAGCTGCGCCATGTAGATGCCCCTTTATTTGTGCAATTTCATTATTGGAAAGTCTTTTACAGCCTCAGAATCTTCAACTTCATCAGTATAGTGAACATGCAGCAAAATAATTGTAATGGAACCATGAGAAAAAAATGCCATGAAAACATATATTTACCAAAGACACATGTTTTAGGAAAGACAGTCTTATTTCAAGAAAACATGGTCTTTTATTGATTTATGGCATAAAATATTTTCTTTTCTGGCTGACATGTATATCTTTCACAAAATACATATAGTAACGGTATGGAATTAATAGTCCATCCTCATTAGTATGAGTGAATATTACTTCTCAAAGAATATAAATTAATATAAATTCCTCAGTGAAATTCCACAGACTATCTTTTGGCCCTGAGAACTGTTTTGTAAATGGACCAGGTTTTGTGCTTGTACTGGGTCTATTGGAGCTATAAACATGAAAAGGAGAGATTTGCACTTCAGAAGAAGGAACTTCAAAGAGTCAAGTGTAAAGGTCAGGGAGCAGTAATTCTGTATGGGTGGAAGGTGGAGTGGAATAGCATAAACAAGTTGTGTGTGGAAGAGACTCTTCTTTTCATGCATGGATTTACTGGTATAAGCTTCCATCAAAAAGTGACTTCTTCCTAGGTGTTTCCCATGACATAAACATCATTTTTCCTTTCTTGTTCTACAGATCAGTTTTTCCTCCAAAGTTCCTCTTTTCTGGAGAAGTAAAGTCCAGGAGAAGAAAAGCTTAATTGTTAAAATCATTAAAGTTATGCTCATTTGCTAAGGCTACAGCTAGGGTAGGAGAGATAGAAGTCCCAACTTGAGCAATATGTCTGCCAACTTCTCTTTCTCTCTGAAGAAAGCATATAGGAATGAAAGTGAGTGGTGTTATTCTGGGGAAAACCTTGAATCTTCTTTAATTCATGAAAGAATAAATTATTCATAATTGAGACTTTATTGTCAGTAATACATTACTTGTGACATTTTTTATCAGTGTGTCTCAGCTCCGAAGGTTGAGACTTTTCTGCTAAAAATGATACCATATTATTCCCATTCACTCTGGTTCATAACCCTCCTAGTCCTCTGTGGCTCCTCATTCTTCCACACCTTGCATAAATAATTGTTTGTTGAGTCTAGCCAGTTCTTATTCCTTTGCAGTGTGTTTAGTATCTCTCCTTTCATTATCATTTCCATTGCCACATCTTAATACAGATTTCTGTTATCTGTCATCTGGAAAATCATAAAGTCTCCAAGCTATGGCGCACTGGGAGCTGAGACTATATGTATGGATATCTTCAAAAAAATTTTTTCCCCACTTTGGTCATCAGATTCTGTGATCATTTCAATTCTCTACTCAAAAGCCAGCAGTGGCATTCCACCTCTTATCTAAAAGTGTCCAAGCAGCCTCGTTGAATACCAATATATCTTACAGTGAGATTGCTCTTATTCTGTTACGCAAAGGTTATGTTTCAATCTGAACATTTTATTAAAGGAAAGTAATATTAAAATTGGGATAAGTATTGTAAGTTACTGAACAAAATTCAAGATTGATTTCTGATTAGAAATAAAGTGAACAAAAAACCCACAATTTATGGAAGAAGTAGAAATACCAGTATACTTAACTAATATATTAAGCATGCCAATAAAATTTGTAAACATATTTGCTGAATTCATTACTACTAAGTGAGCAGGAATCTAAGAATTAATAATTAGCATTTTAACACATTCCTGAGAATCCTGATCAATGCAATAAAATTAAAAACAGGAATAAGAAATTTAAAGAAACGATAGCTTTTATTATTTATAAATATTACAGATATAAGGAAACTTAAAATGATCATGACCTTTGATTAGTTATAAGAATGTTTGAAATCTACCTTAAGAAAATAATACTAAGAAAAGAGTTATGAAAATTTTTTTCAAGATTATTTATGTTAACAAAAATTTGGAAAAACCTAAGAATTTAGCTATAGGGAAATAATTTGTGAAGATGGTACATTTACTTGGACTGGCATTAAACTTAATTTTTATGAGATATTTGTATCAAAGTCTGTGTGCATAGACACTGCTGAAACAGAATTGTATACTGAATGTGTGATATTATGGTAGCTGTGTAGAAAGTGTCAAAGAACAAAATGGAATGAAAACAACAGAGCTTGGCATAGTGATTGTCTTTGGATAGTGGATTCTTAGCTTCTTTTATTCTTCTTACTAATTTGAAATTACAAATTTATTACTGTGAGATTACATTATTTTTATAATTAGAATACATGAAACGAGTGCTAAATAAACAAATATACCAAATTCAGTTTAGAATTCACTTCCCTCAAGAAACCTTCCTTGATTAATCCCACTGGCATTGATCATTGCTTTATACCATGCTCCCATACTTAATTGTGTATTCAGTTGGTACCATACTAATTTGCATGTTTCAAAAAATCAACTTATGAGCACAATTATGGTATTTCCACATGTATATAGTGTAGTCTCCACACTGAATTATAAGCTTGAGGATATTAGGAACCTCAAGTGTATGTCCTGCTGTATTTCTAGAATAATTCATGTATTTTTCACAGATTGAATGTTAACTTATTGTGAACACCTGATGAACCATTGGAAATGTGGTGACATGTGACAAGAGGAATAAACATGAAATGCAATCCAACATTCTCTACTATTTTTATTGCCACTAAACCTTAGTTGTTGAATTTCAAAAATACATATGCAAAAATGTTGAGTATAATACTTTTATAGCTGTATATTACCATTTTACACCAAGCTTATAGTTTATCCAGCAATGCTGTCCATATAAAATTTTTAAGCTCTAATTTTCTGTCAGTGGTATGTTACCGTTATGTTCATATATGCCATAGTTCTTTCTGAGTTTCCATCAGAAATCAGCTGAAGTGTTTTGTTATAAAACTAGATAGCAAAGAAGAAACGGGTAACTGCTTCTAGTAGGTAGATGTCTCTACCGCTGAATTGCCTATTAACACATACACACTATTTCTTTGTGTCCCAGATGTTCAGGCATATGGGAATGAAAAAAATCAATGAATTGGAACCTCTTGATTCTGTTATTATGGTGACAAACAGTCTGTATTGCTCATTGATGATTGTTTTACCCTTGACAAAGTGGCAACAATTGTTACTTGCAGATGTAGCTACATTTAATTTCTTTTCTCAATTCCCCACACCACTTTATTTGTCATTCTGGATCAGAGGAAAACAAAAAAATCACTAACTGCATGTGCTCTCTATACTTATTGATTAGCTAAGGGATATTATTAGTACTTCTTACTGAAACCATATGAGAAAAAATGATGCATTAAATCCAGTCATTTAGCGAAGATCTTTAGTCATTTCAGGGAATAGGGTTTTGATCAAGAATTGTGAACAGCTCTGGAGAAAGGATAAGATCATAGACCCCAATGATAGTTATATTTTTCCAAAAGCAAAGGAAAATGCAGATGTATAAATTGAAATAATATATATATTTTTTTATTTTAAAGATTTACTTATTGGGTGCCTGGGTGGCTCAGTTGGTTAAGCAACTGCCGTCAGCTTAGGTCATGATCCCAGAGTCCCAGGATCGAGTCCCACATCTGGCTCCTAGCTCCACGGGGAGTCAGCTTCTCTCTCTGACCTTCTCCCCTCTCATGCTCTTGCTCTCTCTCTCAAAAAAAAAAAAAAAAAAAAAAGATTTATTTATTTGGGAGGCGGGGAGAGGGAGAGGGAGAGGGAGAGAAGGTCTTAAGCTTGACTCTGTGCTGAGCATATAGCCCCTTGCTGGGCTCAGTCTCATGACCCTGAGATCATGACCTGAGCCGAAACCAAGAGTTGGGTGCTTAACTGACTGTCCCATCCAGGCACCCCTCAAATAGTATTTTAAGATCAGGCAGATGTAGTTTTTGTGAGTCATTTACAAATTGATGTGAATATGAACAATGACCCAGAAATCCAGATAGAAGGAAAATAAGCTAGGTGAATTGTGGTTGCAGTGCTAATAAAATGATGTGATTAGCAGCCAGCTCAGTTGGAGAAAGTAGAAAAGCAATAATACTACATCTAATGTATGGGTGGCAATGTGAAGGCTAGTGTTGGAATATAGTTTAAAAAAAGAAGAAATTAGTGAAAGGAAAGAATGAAAAGACAAATGAACTTATCTAATTCATTTTTGTGAAAATTTTGATATATCTAACTCTTGTGCTCAAGGCCATTCTAAATATCAGTTGGCTGTTAATTCTTTGGCTGTAAGCTGTTTTCCACACGCAAATTTTTGTTCAAATATGTGATTCAATACAAATACTCTTTTCTTCCAAAAATGTTTCTCATAGTCCAAACTTTGAAAGTTGAGATACCTATCAAAAATAAACATTTGAAAAGAGCAGAAAACCTGGAATGCTTAAATGGATTACATTAGTAGAGGCAAATTCAAGCAACAAAATGGAAAAGAATGCAAACAGAATCATAGAGAGGAACATTTAATTTTAACACTGAGGAAAAACTTTAACATGAGTTCTTTTTAGTTGTACAGTAGTTTAATAAACGTAGCAACTTTTTTCTTCCAATCATAATAAAATCTTTCATTTAGTTGTAATGCCAGGAGAAGGATTAATATTTTGTAGAAATTGTGATAAAGTGTTTATTGGGTTCTGTTTGGACTTGACATGTAGTTTTTCAATACATATATTTTGACAAGATTCATATGTCTAATATAAGGTTTGGCTGCTGACCTTATAGCTGTTGTTACCAACATGTACACTGGCAGGAAATAATTATCTTCTCTTGTCTGGGTGAGCATGGACATGTGGTATTTATGCAAATTAAGGAATTGGGGCATTTATTTGTTCAGTTCAGTTTAGTAAACATCTACTGACAATGTACTAATCTTGGGGAAGAGTGAAGATAGGGTTGGAGGAGAGAAAGAGAGATTTAAGTTTGGACAGCCATACTGCTAATTCTGTAAGAGTTGACAATACATATAAGTTAGAAACACATAGAAATCACTGAAATGCAAGGTAGATGTCTATAAATGCTATAGTATGTCCAAATCAATTCCTATTTATATAGTTAGTCCTTTGAATAGATGATTTATGAAAAGGTATATTCTGGTTGGGATGGGAGACATCATCTAGGAAGATTTCTTGGAAAATTGCATTAATTTTGATTGCTATTAGGAAGAGAAAGTTTACTTTAGGAAGAAGAGATAGCTGAAGCAAGACAGAATAATTTTCCTTTTGCACAGTATCTGAGAGTCCAACAGTTTTATCAGCAGAAACTACTTTTAATTTCCTTGGATCCTTGAAGTCATCTGGGATGGTGGTGGCAGTAAGATAGGCTGCTGATGAAGGCTTTGGTCTTCCCATTTGAAATGGGAAGTATATTAACTCCAGGTCAACTTTTCCGAGAATAGAATCCTGCTTCTCTTGGCTTCTTTCTGCTCCAGGCAGACATCTGTATACTAGACTACCTTCATTACTAAGCCAGTCCCTACCAAAGGCTAGAAGCATTTGAGAAGACTGAAGCACGTTTGAGGCAGTTCTAGAATTAGAATTGCTGCTTTACGTTCAGTATCAAGGTACACGATGAGTCATAGATTTCTCATGAACCAAATCTAGTGGATTTTCCTATTAGTTATGATTACTATTTTGTCTTGATTACATATTAACACAGTTCCTCTGCTGGATCTATATTACTGTTCCAAATGTTTTTAATTGATCTGCTGATAAAGTGGCTAGTACTTTTTGGTTTCATGTTGAGTAGCTGGAGTCTGTTTTAAAATAAAATGATCACTCACATGAGCATCGTTGTTTATTTCCATCTATCAAATAAATGTTTCAGTATTAATATCAGTTCCATTCAAGCTTGAATTTGTTTCGATTTAGGTGACAGATCTATAACTAAGTGTAATTCACCTTTCCCCAGGCAGGCCCAATGTTATCTTCTTTTTCTTATACCATCAACAGTTACCAAGATACCAGCTTTCCTTGAGGCTCAAACTGTTTTAAGTATCATAATTGAGGACTCTGTAAGCTATATCTTTGTTGCCCTTTTCATAATATTTTTCACTATGGAAAAATACATTCTAAACATTATTCCTATTCCAAGAATCTCAGCTGTGTCTTTGTAACAAAAATGAAGTGGAAACTTGCCAAATGCTACGATAGAGAAAGAAGGTAAAATCTTTGCTCTGAATTATTCATAAAATCACAAAATTTAGGGATAAACACCAAACAAGGAAGCATTACTCAATGGCCTGAAACTGAGAAGTTTTCTTTAGTTTCTCGTGTAATTTGAAATGTATTGCGATTCACACTCTCACTGTTATAAACATATGGATGGTTCTCTTTTAGTGAAAAGCACCCAATAGAATTCTTAGACAAATAAGATGAGCTTTTCTCTTCTTCCCATCTCTAAAAGCCATTTTCACACCAACATGTCTACAAATGTATGTTTTAATAGACCTAATCTCTCTGTGATGTCATTTTTCCCCCAGACTACTGGAATATATATTTATTCCTCTGGAATTACTTAGCTCTCAGGTGCTGAGTTACTATTTCCCTGGAGTTGCATTGCCCAAAGTAATGTGGACATTTTTCTCATTTTAACTTTCACCTCATATGGTCCCTTGGTTTGTAACATTTTGCAGCTGTTTTTATTTCTTTTCCTCTCTGTGGAAATTCTTTGCAAAGTCAGGAGAAAAAGTGTTGATGTTTTTTCCTTATTCAAAAATTATAGTGGATGAAAACGAAATCTGATTAGGCAACTCCATTGCACACTGTCCCAACCTTTTACTAAGATGAACATGAGGTGAGAACTCAGGCCACTGAAAATTTAGAATGTAGGTCAACATCATGCTCAATTTGAGGAAAGCATCAATAATTCTGTAAATTTGTGGTGACTGTTAAAAGTAACAATTAGAAGCAAAAATCCCATGCCCTCTTTTTATGACAGAGAAAAGATATCCTGAAAATAAGCAGAGAAACCCTTTATATTTCCCTTGTAATTATTTCCTGACAAAATAAAAGACCTATGCCAGTAGGAAAACTATATAGATGTATCTCTATTCTTCCTGGTGTTGACACAGAGGGGAATTTGCCCTCTTTACCATTCCTGTAAGCTCCATATTATCATATAAGTAATATCAAAACTTTTGTAGATACTGATAAGATAGTAAACTGGAATGGACTGCTAACTCCCTAACCAGGATCCAGATCTAAGATGTCAGTCACACAAGTGAAGGGACCATGTTTGTACAGAGAAGTGAATGTGGAAACTGTGAGGAGAACTTTGAGCTCTGATGTCTAGAAGAAATGGCAGTTAGAGGCTGATGACCTCTTATACTATTTCTCACCTAGGAGCTATAAGCACCTAACTAGTCTCTCTGCCTCTAGCTTTGCACTACAGTCTCTACTTGGTAGAGTAGGTAGAGTGATCTTGTTAAAATATAAAGCAGATAATTTCACTTTTCTGCTAAAAACACTCTTCTGCTATCAATGGCTTCCCATCCTATCCAGATAAAATTCAGAGTTCTTGCCAAGCTTAAAAGCCCATACAGGATCCTGTCCCTCAACTGCCTCTCTGAAAAAATCTTCAACCTCCCCATCGCTCACTCCTGTCAGTCGCACTGGTATCCTTGCTGTTGTTTTGAAACAAGTGAAGCATGATACCAATTCAGGGTCTTTATCCTTAACTGTTTTCTCTACATGCCTTGCTGGATGCCTTGGGTGTTCCACATGGCTTACTTCCCTACTCCCCTTAAGTTCTTTGCTCATATGCCAATTTAATACAGAAATATTTACTCACTAAAATTGCACACACATCCTTAGTTTCTTCTCTTGCTTCTAACATCCTTGTAGCATTTGTGACTATTATTTACTACTTCATTGTTTCCCACTAAAATATGAGCTCAATATGGACAGAATTCTTTTTTATTGTGGTAAGAAACGCAGCATGAAATCTACCCTCTTAAAAATTATTTAAGTGTACCTAACACTATTGTTCAACTATAGACATGTTATTGTACAGCAGATCTCTAGAACTTACTTACCTTCTTAACTGAAACTCTGTACCCATTGAACAACATTTCTCTCTCCTGCCAGCCCCTGGCATACAACATTTTACTTTTGTGCCTATGAGTTTGACTAATTTAGATACCTCATGTAAGTTGAATCATGTAGCATGTGAAAAGATTTCCTTTTCTAAGTCCAGATAATATAACACATTTTCTTTATCCATTCATCTATTAATGGACATTGAGATTGTTTCTATCTCTTGACTATTGTGAATAATGCTGCAGTGAGCATGGGAGTGCAATTCTGTTTGGCCGGAGTTTTCAGTACTTTGGATAAATACTCAGAAGTGGGATTGTTGGATCATACCTTAGTTCTACTGTTAATTTTTTAAGGAAACTCCATAACTCCATGTTTTCCATAGCTGCTGTGCCATTTTACATGCCCACCAACAGTGCACAAGGGTTCCATTCTCCACATTCTTATTTAACATTTGTTATTTTCTGTTTTTTTTTTGATAATGCCCATCCAAACAGGTGTGATATAAAATCTCATTATGGTTTTGATTTGCATTTCCCTGATGATTAGTGATGGCGAGCATTTTTTCATACATCTGTGGCTATTTGTATGTCTTTGGAGAAATGATTATTCAAGTCTTTCATGTTTAATTTGGCTATGTATGTATGCATGCATGTATGTATGTATATATATATGTATATATATATATACACATATGTATTTTAGAAATTGAGTTTGTGGTTTGAATATTCACCCCTCGTCATATATGTGGGCATATATATGACATATATGTCATATATGTGGGCTGCAAATATTTTCTTATTTTCCATAGGTTGCCTTTTTACTTGGTTGATTGTTTTCTTTATTGCACAGTAACCTTTTATTTTGATGTGGTCCTTTTGTCTGTTTTTGTTTCGTTGCCTGTGCATTCATGTTACATCCAAGAAATCTTTGCCACGACCAATGCTATGAAAATTTTTGCTTGTTTTCTTCTAGAAGTTTTATAGTTTCAGGTCCTCTGTTTAAGTCTTTATTCCATTTTAAGTTGATTTTTATGTATCATTTAAGGGTCCAGTTTCATTCTTTTGCATTTGGATGTAGTTTCCCAACACTATTTGTTGAAAAAAAAAAAAATCCTTTGTCCATTGTGTAGTCTTAGCATCCTCGTGAAGATCAGTTGACCATATATGAGTGGATTTATTTCTGGACTCTATTCAGTTCCATTGGTATTTATATATAGATATCGATATTGATATATCTGTCTTTATGCAGCTGTCATACTTCTTTGATTACTGTAGCTTTGTGATATGTTTTCAAGTCAGGAAGTATGAGCCGCCTTCTTCAGCAATATTTTGGGGTTATTTGTGGTTCAATATAAATTTTAAGATGAGTTTTTCTATTTCTGCAAAAAATGTCTTTGGAATTTTGACAGGGATTGTCAGGGATTGAATCTGTGGATCACTTTGGATAGTATAAACATTTGAACAGTAGTATGTCTTCCAATCTATGAATGTGGCACCATTCCATTTATTTGTGTCTACTTTAATTTCATTCAGCAATGTTTTATGGTTTCCACTGTACATGTCTTTCACCTCCTTGGTTAAGTTTGTTCCTAAGTATTTTGTTCTTTTTGATACTATTGTAAATGAAATTCTTTTCTTATTTTCTTTTCAGATTGTTTATTGTTAGTGTATAGATGTGTAACTGATTTTAGTATTATTGATTTTGTGTCCTGTGACTTTGCTAAAAGTGTTTATTCTAACAAGTGTGTGTGTGTGTAATCTTAGGGTTTTCTGCATGTAAGATAATATCATCTGCAAATAAAGATATGTATACCTCTTCCTTTCTGATTTGGATGCATTTTATTTCTTTTTCATGCCTACTTTTTTTTTTTCCTTTTGGCAAGGATTTCCGTCTGTTGTAATGTCTTATCTTTCATTTCCGATTTCATCTAGTTGAGTCTGTTCTCTATTTTTTTCTTAGTCCACCTGGAAGTTTGTTAATTTTGTTGATCTTTTAGGAAAACCTACTTCTTGCTTCTTTTTTCTGTTTTGTATATAATTTATTTCTTCTCTAATCTTTATTTCTTTTTGCTAACTTTGGGCTTAGTTTGTTATTTATCTTTTAGCTAGCTGAGGTGTAAATTTAGATTGCTTATTTGAGAGATCTTTCTTCTTTCTAATGTAGGTGTTAATCACTATCAGTTTCTCTGTTAGTACTGTCTTTGCTACATCCCTTATGTTTGATTTTTTTTATTTTTCTGAATATATTTTCTAATTTCCCTTTTAATTTCATTGACCTATTGATCAAGATTTTGTGCTTTATTTTCCACATATTTGTGCATTTTCTAGTTTTCCTGCTGCTGGTGATTTCTAGTTTCTTTCCATTGTGGTCGGAAATGTTAGTTGTTATAATTTCAGTCTTCTTAAATTTGTTAAGACTTGTTTTGTAATCTAGCATGTGATCTATCCTGGAGGATGTTTCCTGGACACTGGAAAGAAAGTGTGTCCTGCAGTTGTTAAGTGGAATGTTGTATATTTATCTATTAGGTCTATTTGGTCTATAGTGTTGTTCAACTCCTCTGTTTCCTTATCATTCTTTTGCCTAGATGTTCTTTATATTCTGAAAGTGGGATATTGAAATCTCTTACTGTTGCTATGTTGCTGTACATCTCCTTTCAGTTTGTTAAAGTTCGATTCATATATTTGGGTGCTCTGCTGTTGGGTACGTATTTATTTATATATTTTTTATTTTCCTGATTAATTGACTCTTTTATCATTATATAATGTTCTTCCTTGTCTCTTGTGATAGTTCTTGGCTGAAAGTCTCTTTTGTCTGATATAAATATGTCTACCCTGCTCTCTTTTGGTTACCATTTGCATAGAATATCTTTTCCCATCCTTTTTCTTTGAGCTTAAGTGAGTCCTTAAATCTATAATGAGTTCCTTGTAGACAGTGTGTAATTGGATCTTTTTTTTTCACTCACCATTCTTTGTCTTTTCATTGGAGAGTTAATTTCATTTACTTTTAAAGTAATTACTGATAAAGACTTACTCTTGCTATACTGTTAAATGTTTTCTATCTTGAGACTTTTTTTGTAGTGACATGCTTTGATTTCTTACTTTCTTTGTGTATTTTCTTTTTTTTTTTTTAAAGATTTTATTTATTTATTTCACAGAGAGAGAGATCACAAGTAGGCAGAGAGGCAGGCAGCGAGAGGGGGAAGCAGGGTCCCTGCTGAGCAGAGAGCCTGATGTGGGGCTCGATCCCAGGACCCCGAGATCGTGACCTGAGCCGAAGGCAGAGGCTTCAACCCACTGAGCCACCCAGGTGCCCCCAGAATGTTTCTTTTTTATATTTTGTACCTTTTTATTGATATTTTCATTTTCTTCATGCATCATTTTCCTGAGTTCGTTTAGCACCTTTGTGACAGTTATTTTGAATTCTTTGTTAGGTAATTCTTACACCTAAATTTCCTTAGGGTTGATTTCTGGAGATTTATTTCATCCTTTTGTTGGGGCATGTTTCTCTGTTTCTTCAGATTGTTTATAATTTTGTTTTGGGATCAAAGCATTTTAAAAAACTGCCACTTCTTCTAGTCTTTAGAGACTGGCTTTGTATAGGGAAAGGTCTTCACCAATTTGGCTAGAGATTCTGGGGGCCTCTCAGACCTTTTCTGTGGATGCAATTTCTCTGGTTTATATATTTTAATTCCAGATTAAGGGATCTGCCAGTTCCTTTTGCAAGGAGCTCATAATCTCTTCCACCCTCTGGTGTTTGTTTGCAGTATTGCAAGTTTTCTGGAGCTGCCCTAAATTTTTCACCTCTAATTTGTTCTCAGTGGCCCCCTGGGCTCTTAGAGTATGCTCTGCCCCACCAGTTCTCCAATTCCGGTGAAACAGAAACCCATTCCTGGGCAGCTCCCACAAAAGTCTAAATGTTGGATGCATGCTCTTCTCTTGGCTTTAGTCCTTAAGGGGATAGGCTGCTGAGCTTTATCAGCCTCTGTTTGCTATACTGTGGACCCTTTGGAGCAGTAGCAAGCCATTTAACTCTCTTGTTTTGAGTGGCTGCCAAGCCTTTAGAGTATGCTGCGTCTTATCAGTGCTCTGAGATAGACAAGACAGAAACCAGTCTCATGGGTAGCCCCTGGAAAAGGTGGAACATTGGACACATACATACAACACACACACACACACACACACATTGGGCACATACATACAACACACACACGCGCGCGCGCGCACACACACACACACACACACCTTTTCCATCCCAGGGAGAATCTAGGACTTGGGAGTTTTCTTCTACTCATTCCATACTGAGTCAAGGGAAAAGACTACAGTAAGTGAATGCTCCAAATCGTTGTCCCCCGCCTTATACTTTTTCCTGTCAGCCTTTAGATGCAGGCAAGACAGAAACCAGTCTCTTGGGTAATCCCTCCAAAAAGTCAGATTATTGGATGTATGGTCCGTATTTCTCTTTTTCTCTTGAAAGAGAAGCCAGGAACTAGGAGTTTCCTGTCAATTGTATTGTGCTGTGTTTAGGGGAAGGACTATGGCTAATGGGTATGATAATGTTTCTTACCAGCTTTGACGCACCTAGTTTAGAACTAGAGCATCTTAACTGATTTCTGGATTTTTTTTTTTTCCTTACTATTATGTTCGGTTAGCCAACATATAGTACATCACTAGTTTTTGATGTAGTGTTCAACAATTCATTAGTTCAGTATAACACCCAATGCTCATCACAACACATGCCCTCCTTAATACTCATCACTCAGTTACCCCATCCTCCCACCCCCTCCCTTCTGTAACCCTCAGTTTGTTCCCCAAAGTCCAGAGTCTCTCATGGTTTGTCTCACTCTACGATTTCTTCCTATTCAGTTTTCCCTCCTGTCATGGTCCTGTGTGCTATTCCTTATATTCCACGTATGAGTGAAACCATATGATAATTGTCTTTCTCTGCTTGACTTACTTAGCATAATCCCCTCCAGTTCCATCCATGTCGATGCAAATGGTACTTATTCATCGTTTCTGATGGCTGAGTAATAATCCATCGTCTGTCTATATGAACCACATCTTCTTTATCCATTCATCTTTTAAAGGACATCTCAGCTCCTTCCACAGTTTGGCTATTTCTGGATTTTTCATAAAGGGAATTGGTCTGTGTTGCTGTTGAGTCATTGTCTCTGTGGGGGAAAAAGGTCTGGGTTCTTTTGTTCCTCCATCTTGCTGATATCTGGACAGGAATTTTTAACGTGGCCCTTCTCTACTAATGGTTGGAGAATAGACCTTGATAGATAGAAATACCCATGAAATAGTTGTTGGGGGAATTATTATTTGTCATTGATTTCCAAACATTAAAAATCTTCATTGTGGGAAATAATTTTTTGATCACTAGTGAAAGTTGTTGAAGTATCAGTTAATTACTTTGAAAGGGAGGAAATCAAGCATTTACCTTGGTTTTTCTGTTCAAGCTGTATTTTGGGATGACCAATAAATATTAGGGAGAAACGTTTTTAAGAATGATACCAGCTAATAAATGAAGGATAAATGAGACAATTTACCACCTTTATATAATATTTAGTAAAATAATTGTTTAAGACAAGTTTCACAATGAAAGCCAAAACCATTAGGTTAAAATTCAATGGAGAACTTTATTGTGGTGAAATTTAGCTGACAATTTCTTATCTGAAATAGACCTTTGAAACTTTAGAACCCCTTTGAATTTAAAAGGGATTTTAGTCTTTTTTTTTTTTAAGGATTTTATTTATTTAACAGAGCGAGAGAGACACAGCAAGAGAGGGAACACAAGCAGGGGGAGTGGGAGAGGGAGAAGCAGGCCTCCCGCGGAGCAGGGAGCCCGATGTGGGGCTCTATCTCAGGACCCTGGGATCATGTCCTGAGACGAAGGCAGACGCCCAACGACTGAGCCACCCAGGCGTCCCTAATCTAATTTTTTGAGTCTATTTCTTTTCTCTTTTACTTCCTTGTAAATAAGGATATATGTAAGACCAACTATTAACTAATAGGTTTTATGTCCTTTTGGTGAGAGACAGTATATTTTGTTTTTTGTATGAAGATCTTCTCTACACTTTCAGAAGAAATCTTATTTCAGATAAGCTCTAGGTCCATCTTTCAATTTTCACTTTGGGCATCCTTCTTCATCAGTTGTTTTATCAGTGTTTGGTTTATTTTTAACTTAAAATAGATTGAAATTCAATAGTTAATGGGTTAACTCAGGAAGTGAGTTTATCCAGAAATATAAAAATGTCCTGGATGAATGTAAGTTACACTTTGTTTTAGAACTCTAATTTATAAATTCTAAAATAAAGTTTGGGCAATTTTCTTGATTCCTGAATAATTTTACCAAAATAAGCAAACATTTTTGGAACATTTTTAGATCATGAATAACTGGAGAAAGCTTTTAAAAAATGTTAGCAATTCTATTTAAATAAAGAATGTTCCAAAATTACTACATTCTTTATATGACATTTTATAGTAAAGTTACTTAGTACTCTTCATTTGCAGCATTTAAAAATATCTATATTGGTTAATTATCTTATATGCCAACGGAATGGGTAAGGCAATGCAGTATCAAGTAAACATGATAATTCAGTATTTATTTTCATATTTTATAGCAATAAGCTTTTAAAAATCCTTTTAACTTATCTGACTACTCATTAGAACAGTTAAAACATCTTATTTACATTTCCATGATGATAAATCCTTTTATAATGATAAAATGGGCAAAAATCTCTTTCTCATATGTTGTGATTTTAATAGCTTAAAGTTCTCTGCCTCTATCCTGGGGTGAATTTTAATTCTTCTTTTGAGCCTCATCTTAGTGACTATTGAACATTGAGTTTCCATCTACCTTTGTGCAATGCAGGGCCCGTATTAACCTTCCTGCCCTAACAGTTTCTACCTTCTTCAAGAGTCTAGAGCTCTTACGAGAACAAACAGTCTCATGTTTTTAAACTAATGAAGAATTTTAAGCCCATTTCTGGTGTAGAGACTAAAAATGTTGGTTAAGTGTAAGGTAAAGATTCCAGTTAGAGAACAGACATTTGAATATGAATGTTCCAGGATACAACTTCTGTGTTGAAGTTGAACCTGGTTATGGGCCACATTAATTATGCTTATTCGTTGGGAAGAGACAGAGTAATAGGTCATATCTTCCTGAAAGGAAATCAGACCTAAAACATGATGTTGAAGTATAAGGACTAAGCAAGAGATTTTTTGGAAGATATAGACTGATCTATAACAAATATCACTTGAAGTAGTAAAATAACATATATTACTTATTTTGAAAACATTCAAGGAAGAAGTTTCCTAAATTTATACATACATAGTTTTTGTGTAAATCATATACAGGTGTCTGATTAATATAGACATACACATTCTTTAAGTTCTAAAATGGAATTACATTCACTTAAGAGAGAAGCTTCTAATTAGTTTCTCTGACATGCATCCCTTTCAATCCATCATTGATTCTGGACAGAAGAACTTAGAGATAGTTCCCACAGGAAGGAGAAGTGCTTTAAATTGAGAAGCTAAAACAAAAAGAGTATAAGATTTGTTAAAAAAACATACGACATGTCCACATTCCTGAAATTTACCTTGTCAATATTATCCTAACAAATCATCTGGAATAGTCTGTCAAGCAGATTTGACTGCAGTATAATATATAATAAACAAGTATAACTAAAAGAAAAAAATATTACTTTAATCATTGCATTTTTTTATCAGAAACCTACAATTCTCAATTTTCTTCTCTTTATATTTAAATTTATCTTCATTGCTTTGATCTTTCTCTATTCCCTGGTTCCATAGTACTTAATTGAATTTTTTTGGTTATTGTTTAAATTTCCAACTTTGGTCTCAAGCATACCGATAGGTATTTTTCCCTGTCCTTCCCATGCATTCTCCTTATGTCAAACCCCATGACTTCTCTCTTGTGGTCAGTAAAGTTGCAGAATATAAAATTAATATACAAAAATATGTTGTTTCTATACACAAATAAGCAGAAAGAGAAATTAACGATCCTATTTACAATCGTATGAAAAAGAATAAAATACCTAGAAATAAATTTAACCAAGGAGGTGAAAGACCTGTGTTCTGTAAACTCTGATGAAAGTACTTGAAGCTGATGCAAACGAATGGCAAGATGTACTATGTTCACGAATTGGAATAATTAATATTGTTAAAATGTCCATACTATCCAAAGCAATCTACCGAGTCAATGCCTTCATTCTCAGAATACCAATAGCATTTTTCACAGGAGAAGAACAGGGGCACCTGGGTGGCTCAGTGCGTTAAAGCCTCTGCCTTTGGCTCAGGTCATAATCTCAGGGTCCTGGGATCGAGCCCGAGCCTGCTTCCCCCTCTCTCTTTGCCTGCCTCTCTGCCTACCTGTGATCTCTCTCTCTGTCAAATAAATAAATAAAATCTTTAAAAAAACAAAACAAAACACAACACAACACAGGAGAAGAACAAATAATCCTAAAGTTTGTATGGAACTGCAAAAGACCCTGAATAGTCAAAGCAATCTTGAGAAAGAAGAACAAAGCTGGAGGTATCATACTCACAGATTTCAAACTTTAGTACAAAGTTATAGTAATCAAATCAGTGTGGTACTGGCACAAATATAGACACATAGGTCCATGGAACCGAACAGAGAGCTCAGAATTAACTCCACACTTCTATGGTCAATTTATGACAAAGGAACAAGATATACAAAGGGGAAAAGACTCATTTATTGAAGTCTCTTCAATAAATGGTGTCAGGAAAACTGCATAGCTACATACAAAATAATGGAACTGGACTGCTTTTTACACCCCACACAAAAATAAACTCAAGATGGGTTGAAGACCTAAAAGAACTGAAATCATAAAACTAAAAGAAAACGTAAGCAGCAAGTGCTTAGATATTGGTCTTAGCAATAATTTTTTGATTTGTTCTCTTAGGAAAGAGTAGCAAAAGCAAAAGTAAACAATTGGGAGTACTTTAATAAACTTTTGCACAGTGAAGAAAACCATCAACAAAATGAAAATGCCACCTACTGAATGGGAGAAGATATTTGCAAATGATATTTACATTAATATGAAAATTACCTGAAGAACTCATAGAACTGAACTCCAGAAAACAAAATTTTGAGTAAAAAATGGGCAGGGAACCTGAATGGACATTTTTCAAAGGAAGGCATACAGATAGCCAACAGACATATGAAAAAATGCTCAACCTCACTAACCATTAGGGAAATTAATATGAAAACCACAATGAGTATCACCTCAAACCTGTCAGAATGGCTAGTATCAAAAAGAGAAGAAATAGCATGTTGGTGAGGATGTGGAAAAATGGGAACCCTCATGCACTGTTGTTGGGAATATAAATTGGTAAATCTACTATGGAAAATAACAGGGAGGTTCCTCAAAATTAAAAATAGAAGTACCATATAATTCAGTAATTGTACTTTTTTCTGGACATTTACCCGAAGTAATGAGTACACTAATTTGAGAAATATATGCAATCTTATGTTTATTACAGCATTGTTTCCAATAGCCATTATGAAGTATCAATGTAAGTATCCATCAATAGATGAATGGATAAAGATGACATTACACACACAGACACACACACACACAGGAATATTATTCAGCTTAAAGAATGAAATCTTACCATTTTCAGCAACACGGGTGGACCTACAGGGTATTATGCTAAGTGAAATAAGTCAAAAACTAAACAAATGGACAGAATAAAACAAATGGAATTTTAAGTCCAGAGTGCAAACTGGTGGTTGCTGATGAGGAGATGGTGTGGGGGGATATGGGCAAGATTGGTGAAGGAGATTAGAGTTTTAAACTTTATGAAGTAAATAATTCATGCAGATGTAAAGTACAGCATAGGGAATATAGATAATAATATTGTAATAACTTTGTGTGGTGACAGATGGTAACTACACTTATCATGGTGAGCATTTTATAACGTATATAATTGTTGAATCAATGTGTTATATACCTGAAACTAATATAATATTATATGTGAACTATACTTCAATTGAAATAAAAGATAAAACACACAATAAGAAAAGACATAAAATGAATTAAAAAAATTTTTTAAAAAGTTATTAAATTTTTTTAGCAAAAAGTTTAATAGAATTCTCAATAATTAAAAATAACCTACCAATGATTTTGAAGATAAAGTTGACTGCATTTCCTGGAAAAGTGAGTAAAAATAAGATAGTTATAAACTGGGAAAGAAAAGTTTAGTGAAAGAATGTATCAGTCCAGTGGGGCTAGCAGCTAAAATATAGAGTGAAAAAATCTATAACGAATGGCAGAACAATACAGTGGAGTGTAATATACATAAATAATTTTTAAAAAGGGGTGAGAACCTTAGTTCATGAATTTTCAAATTGAATATGTTTACCAGAGTTTGACCTAGTAGATGAAAATAGACCTATGCCAACACCAAGAAAAAAAATGAAGAAAACAGCACTGAGATAAAAAAAAAAGAGTATAATTCTAGCTTTCTGAGAAGAAAAACACAAATAGGTTATTAGAAGATGAAAAATCTAAATCTTATAAATTGTAAGAGAAAATTATTTCTAATGTAGAATAATATGCCTAGTGGAACTTTCAGTCACATAAAAGAAATTAATAAAAAGCATTTTAACATGCGAGGTTTTAAAATGATCTTTTCAATGCATAGTATCTCAGAAAGTTACTGAAGGGGGCACCTGGGCGGCTCAGTCGTTGGCTTTCTGGGTCCTGGGATTGAGCCTCACATTGGGCTCCCTACTCAGTAGGGAGTCTACTTCTCCCTCTCCCATTTCCACTCCTGTTTTCCCTCTCTTGCTGTGTCTCTCTCTGTCAAATAAATAAATAAAATCTTACAAAAAAAAGGTTACTGAAGAATGTTCCACTAAAGTGGATAGTAAATGGAAGAGAAGGGCATAAGGCATAGGAATCTGTACGTATATAAGGAAGAGAGCATTGTAAATGCTGATCACTGGAAGAGAGCATTGTAAATGCTGATCACTGTAAATCAGAACTTAAGAAAAAATTCTTCAAAATTAAAAAACTGATAAAATACCTAATGCTTCTGAATGTATTGATAGATTCATTAGACAATTGGAGTAGAGTTTGGAGCTAATTTTTTGAAATTTATATATACATATATATGCATGTATATACATATATGCATATGTGTGTGTGTGTGTATATATTTCTCCCCCTCACCTGTTTAGCTTAATTGCTTTCCATTACTTTGTCCTCCAGGTTGCTGATCCATTCTTCTGCTTCCTTTAGTCTACTATTCATTCTCTCTAGTGTATTTTTAATTTCATTTATTGACTTCTTCATCTCTCATTGGTTCTTTTTTATGTTTTCTGTCTATTAAGAGTCCTACTGAAATCTTCCACTTTCTTTGTCAAGTTCTCTGAGTATCTTTATGACCATTACTTTATAAATTGTCTATCTGGCATATTACTTATATCTCTTTTGCTTAGATCTCTTGCTGTGATTTTGTCCTGTTCTTTCCTTTGGGAGACATTCCTCTGTCTCCTCAGTTTGTCTAACTCTTTGAGTCTGTTATTATGTGTTAGGAAAGTCAGATACATCTTCAGTTCTTCAAAGTAGTGGCCTTATGAAGAAGAGGTTCTGTAGTGCTCTGCAGTGCAATGCCTCTTATTCATCAGAACCTGGTGCTTCAGGGGGTCTCCCACGTGTGTTGTGCGCACCTGCTTTTGTGGCTGAGCTGCTTTTGCCTTCTGTCCTGTCATCTGCAATGGCTCTTTGCCTGGTTTGGGCATGTTTGGTCCCTTTGTTCTCAGGGAGCTAGTCTGGGGCTGCCTTGGGCTTGACCTGAGTCAGGCTTGGTATATGCCAGAGACATGGTCGCACCAAACTGT
The DNA here is from genome assembly GCA_028534135.1 of Potos flavus. Taxonomy (NCBI): domain Eukaryota; kingdom Metazoa; phylum Chordata; class Mammalia; order Carnivora; family Procyonidae; genus Potos; species Potos flavus. The sequence goes on from CM052896.1 coordinate 48,412,453, forward strand.
GGAGTGTTTTTCCTGTGTTGTCCCTGAGGATCTTTTATTGGTGAGTGAGCCTGCAATCAGACCAGGTTTCTGCTGTGCTGGGGCTGCAGTTCCAATTGTTGTGTGTGGTTATCTTCCTGTGGGAGGGGTCACTTTGGAGAGAAGCTGGTCCCTGTCAGGGCTGTTTGCTCACTGCCAGGCATGTGGCACCATTTTGGGTGGACTCTGGTCAAGAGCTAACGTCTCTAAAATACAGATATTATAGTTTTGATTTACATCATCCCTGTATTTAAAAAAGTTTTCCCAGGTTAAAAAGAAGGGGAAAAAAAAAGAAAAAAAGAAAAAGAAAAGATGTCATGAAAATGATTGTGCTCTCTTAAGCAAATGGGGTTATCAGTCCAGTGAATTATAGCTACTTTCTCAGATTTTATACTTGACATATATTTTGGTTGGAAGAGGAGATCTACAGCTGCAGGTATTCAGGGTGATTTTCTTTTTATTATTATGATGGACAAGTTGGCACTTTTATAGAGTTAAGCTAATAAATAGAGACTCCCAGTCCATGAACTCTAAATGAGATAGGTGTGCAATTCATATTCACTGGAGTCACCTTACTTATACCTTATTCACATTACCTTATATTCAGCCTGATTTTTTTTTTCCAAATACTTTTGTTTTTTCAGTGTTACAAGATTCATTGTTTATGTACCACACCCAGTGCTCCATTCAATACGTGCCCTCCTCAATACCCACCACCAGGCTCGCCCATCCCCTCACCCCCCTCCCCTCCAAAACCCTCAGTCCATTGCTCTGAGTTCACAGTCTCTCATGGTTCTTCGCCCCTCCGATTTCCTCCAATTCATCCCTCCCTCCCCTCTCCCAATGTCTTCCATGTTTTTCCTTATGCTCCACACGT
>CM052896.1:48413447-48465554 GCA_028534135.1 Potos flavus
ATCTTCTTGATCCATTCATCTGTTGAAGGGCATCTTGGCTCTTTCGATAGTTTGGCGATTGTGGCCATTGCTGCTATGAACATTGGGGTACATGAGGCCCTTCTTTGTACTGCATCTGCATCTTTGGGGTAAATACCTAGTAGTGCAATGGCAGGGTCATAGGGTATATTCAGCCTGATTTTGATGTCTAATCTCCCTGCCCAGATTGTTAGGCACCTACTTGGATTAAAAGTATATTTATTACATGATTTTTGTCAAAGTGCTTTTAATATTCTTACTATTTGGTGTAGTCATAGCTTTTCTAGATAGTTAAATGATATAAAAATGGATTCTTTATCTCATACCTATATCCAGCTCAGTGGTCAGTTTCCAAGGCCAGAATAATGATATAGCTAGACAGACTTAACTGCTAGTCATGAAAAGAGTTATTCCCACAGATTACTTAGTACCTGAGAAAGTATTCAGGAAAAATAAACCTTAATTTATGTTGCCTGTGGACATAATTTACTCTGTCTATCCTTTTCACCATTTTAACAAATAACCCAGGTAAAAATGTGCCCCATTCAAAGGTAATAATCAAAAAAATAATACCATTGTGTCCATACAAAATGTACTTCATTCAAATTAAATAGAGAAAAGTAACAGGGACAGTATGACAGTAAAAAACAAGAATACATACCACATAAATTGCCATTGAGCCACAGGGCTAATGAAAATTTAAAATACATTATCTCTTAAAATCAAAAGAAGCAAGAAACTTCCCAAATAGGACTCCTTTGACGTGAAGGATCAAAAATGAGATAGTAGGGCTTAAGTATATGAAAAGTGAGCTTACGGAGGAAGAAAATAAGTATCTTTAATTTCAGAAATATAGTAGGAATAGCAAAATGGAGAATAGACATTTTCAAAATTTACTTAAGTGAAATAGAAACAAAAAATCAAGCAAAACAAAATGGAAATGAATAGAGAGATAACAACTGTAGAACAGTATTTATAGTTATTTCAAGACAGACAAAACTGACCCAGCATATGTTGTTGTATACATTTTATCTAGTTCTATAAATTTTTTATGGCTAATTGGTAATAGTTATTTCATTGTGTCTGTGAGTGTAGGTGTCAAAGCTCATACCCTTTACTTCTTATATCTTTATCAAACCTGTTACATATTCTTCTTCTTTTCCCCCTCCTCTTCTTGCTCTTTATACTTCTCCTTCTAATTATACAGTCAATGAAAAAATGTAAAATATTAACAAAATAACCTGAAAGGAATAAGAACATTTTTTTAAATCTGAAGCAGGAATTCATAACTTGAAAATAAAAGCTAATAAAAGCTAACAAATCCAAGAATTGGTTCTTTGGAAAAAATAAAAGCAATTTACAATAGTAAAATATTTCACTAGAGTTTCAATCTAAATAAACAAGGAATCATAATATTAACATGGAAGGGGAATGGAAATATAATCACAGATATTGAACAAATGAAATAATTACACAAGACCACTTAACTTTTGCAAATACAGATGACCTTTGAACAATATGGGTTTGAACAGCATAGGTCCATATATATGTGGATTTTTTTCAATAAATACAATGCAGTACTGTTAATGTATTTTCTCTTCTTTATTATTTTCTTAATAACATTTTATTTTGTCTAGCTTCCTTTGTCTTAAGAATATAGAATATATCGGGGCGCCTGGGTGGCTCAGTGGGTTAAAGCCTCTGCCTTCGGCTCAGGTCATGATCTCAGGGTCCTGGGATCCAGCCCCACATCGGTCTCTCTGCTCAGCAGGGAGCCTGCTTCCCCCTCTCTCTGCCTGCCTCTCTGCCTACTTGTGATCTCTCTCTCTCTGTCAAATAAATAAAATAAATAAAATCTTTAAAAAATATATAGAATATAATACATCTACAAAATACATGTTAATTGATTCTTTTTGTTATTGGTCAGACTTCCAGTCATCTGTAGGCAATTATTAAAGTTTTTGGATAGGCAAAAGTTGTACACAGATTTTCTACTGTGTGAGGGGGTTGGTGCCCCTAACCCCATGTTGTTTAAGGGTCAACTGTATATTTGAAACCATGGATGATATGATTTTCTTAGGAAAACATAAATGACCAACATTTCCAAAAGGGTTAGAAAAATCAATATCTCATTAACACCGAAAAAAGATGTGAGAGGTATAAAAGTATGTATATTCTCCTCTCAACAAATAGGCAAATAAAAAGCCAAACAAAGCAGCACATGGATAGTTTTAGGTAGAAATATAGTAAGACATGAAAATGCTGGTAACTCAATGCTGTTTCAAGTTTTCGACTTCCAATCCCAGCTATAACTAAATAATTTGTATTGAGCCATTCTACCTGGCAAGAACAATTATGAAATCTGGATAAAATTAATTTAAAAAAAGTTGCTGTTTAAGGGTATCAGATACCAGTTGAAGCATCCAAAACTGAATGTCCAAGCTCCTAGAGATGAGAGAAAAGCATTGATGTGATCCCCGCATTCTCCACCTCTTTTCATTTGATACATTTGCTGAGTAGATAAGAAAGTGACTCAATGGGTGTGCAAATCTCATAGATCAACATAGACGAAAATTGTAATTCTTGACTACTAAGGTGACCAGCAGGTAAGGGGCCAGTAGAAGGGAAATTGCTGACATTCTATATGGCTTCTCCCCTTGAAACTTTTTCTGATTCCCTAGTTGCAGAGGGTGAGAGACTGAGAAACAGAATAAGATAGCACTTAATTGACTTAAAAAAAAAAAGTTAAGGGAAAGGATAGGCAAAATTTGGAGATCATGGGCCACCAAGGAAGAGGGCCTAGGGTGATGTCCCAAGCATATTAAGATCATACTTCATTATCAAATAGAAGTCATCAGTAAGTGGGAATGGGTAACTATTAGGAAATACTTTACTGTAATGACCATATTAATAGGTCACAGGAAAACAACACTGGTCATTTTCAGAAACTTCAATGCTCATAACGAATTAAATGATCTTAGCAGAATGGCAACAAATAACAAATAGGTAATAAAATAGAAAATAAAAATAATAAAAGAAATAATTTAACCCAAAGTTCAGAACCAGGTTTATTTTTTAAGATTATTTATTTATTATTTATTATTATTTATTTATTTGAGACAGAGAGAAAGCATGAACGCACACACACATGAGCACACGATTGGGGGGGAGGGGCAGAGGGAGAAGGAGAAGTAGATTCCCCAGTGAGCAGGGAGCCTGGGATTGAGCCCCCCCAGAATATTGGGATCATGATCTGAGCCAAAGGCAGATGCTTAACCAACTGAGCCATCCAGGCATCCCCAGAACCATGTTTAAACAGAATTTCATTAAATTCAGAAAAAAAAAAAAAAATCAGAAAAAATAAATTAAGATTATTAATTCTAAACATATCATTTTTTGCATGTTGTATTATTTCATATTATTAGCACAATGATATACAAAAGGAGGAGGTAAGAAATAGGCCATTTGGAAAGAAACAAGATTTACATTATTTGTAAGCATTTTAAATTTATTATAAAATTTTTGAGAATCAACTAAAAAATTCATAATAAGTGAATTTAGAAATGTGACTGGTGATAAAATAAATTTATGAACATCAATAGTTTCCCTCTTCTAACAGTAATTAGAAAAAACTAAGGATAAGCATAATAAATAAAATGTATAAGAAGAAAATATAAAATCCTTTTGATGGGCAAAAATGATACTTGAACAAGTGGAAAGTATACTTATTTTTAAAGAAGATTCAGTAATAAAAATTTTAAAAAAGTCTCCCTACATTCATCAGAAAACTTAATCCTAATACATATACTCCGAGGTTTCCATTTAGAACTAAGGCGACCTTTTTATAAAGCATGTATGGAAAAAAAAAATAAGCAAGGCACTTTGAGCCATACCTTCACTTTAATATTAGATTTATCTCTGGAAATGCAAACTTGATCATGTTATTCACCTTTCCTTCAATCCTAAAACCATTCAGTAGTTCACAACTGACTATAGGATGAAATCTAAACACTTCAGCATGTATTACAAATACTAATTTGCAATCACTCTTTTACCTGGTGCCATTTTCCCTTTGTCTTTTTCTCATTCCTTCCAGAGTTAACTCTTCTTGAATCATTCTATGTACCCTTGTTCACCATTCCATCTTTATGCTGAAGCTGGGACTTTTTTTCTTGTTATTTCATAATATATTATTTTTATTTCTATTTATGTATATGTTTTGAATAATTGGATTATATGCTTTCTCCCCAGCTATATTGTTGGTCATTCTTTGCATTCATGGTGCCTACCATATACATAATGCTTTTGATTCCTGCATACAAGATAATTGTGTGTGTATGTATGTATTCATGCTATAAATACAATTTCTATCTGCAGATGGCATGTGTCTTGAGTAAAACATAATTGTTAGTGTCTCAGAATTGTTTGACATATTTGATCTGGCAAAGGTACCATCCTTAGAGGCAAAACGAAAGCCATAGTTGCCATAATTAATACCATGAATTTATGAATCAGTGAATATCATCCTGGAAAGCATGTTGATGAATTCTAATACTACAGAAAATAATTTTTTTCTTTGCGTTACAAAGTGGCACCAACTTTTGTAGCCTCAAAAATTTTGAAGCTCTTCATTGTTTCTTGAATAACTATATCATAGATTACTCATATTTCGTCATTAGCACTTACAGATAATATATCAAGTAAGGTGATTTTTTTTCTGTTTTACTATTGACCTTTGAATAACATGGGTTTGAACTGTGCAAGTCCACTTATATGTATTTTTTTATTTTTTATTTTTATTTTATTTTATTTTATTTTTTTTAAGATTTTATTTATTTATTTGACAGACAGAGATCACAAGTAGGCAGAGAGGCAGGCAGAGAGAGAAGGGGAAGCAGGCTCCCCGCTGAGCAGAGAGCCCGATGTGGGGCTGGATCCTAGGACCCTGAGATCATGACCTGAGCCGAAGGCAGAGGCTTTAACCCACTGAGCCCCCCAGGCGCCCAAATGTATTTTTTTAGATAAATATAGTACAGTACTCCATTTTCTCTTTCATATGATTTTCTTAATACTTTCTTTTCTTTACCTTACTTTATTGTAAGAATACAGTGTATGATATAAATAACACAAAATATGTGTTAATTGTTTATGTTATTGGTAAGACTTCTGGTCAACAGTAGGGTATTAGTAGTTAAGTTTTTGGGGAAGCAAAAGTTGTACGTGGATTTTCAACTGTGCAGAGGGTTGGATGATGATTACAAAAGTCATCTTAAAACCTAGTGAAATAGGACAAGTATTTGTCAGGGGGGGAAGGAGTTAAAGATGAGCAAAGATATACCCACCTAATGGAAAGAAAAATCAAATCCAGGTGAGCCATATTAATTTCAGAGTAGAATTCAAAACTAAAATCTTTACAGGCTGAGAGTGCACACATTTACCGATATTGTGTCTTTCTTATAGATGTTTCAGTAAATATAATCCTCTAAATAACAAAGCAACTGTATAGAGAGCAAAATTCAAGCTATACAGTGTTCATCCTTTGTTATAAAGTACTCCCAAGCTAGAAATTAGTATCCAAAATTAGGTGAGAAAACCAAAAACCATCTAAAGATGAAGAACTAAAATAATCATGCCAAATATCAATAAATTCAGAGTTAAAAATTTAAAAATTATGGATAATCTAGAGAATCACAAAAGTGAGAGCACTAAATAGGACTGTTGATGAGATGAGATCTTCAAAAGGAAAGTTAAGAAGAGAGAGGTAATTTAGGAAATTTCTAACACTTTCCGTCAGAATTTGGGGGAGATCTTGGGGAAACCAAGAGATCATAGCTCTGCTCAGAATTTTGTACATAGCATTAAACACTTGCCATGAATAAAAAAGAAAATCAAAATAATTCATAGCAAGAAGCTCAAATGAAACTGTGAAAAGTAAAATAAAAAGGACATTATTCATTAAAAATATATTGATTTAAAACTAAAAAAATAAAAATAAAGTATTGATAAATCTAATCGCAGAATTTTTTTTTTTATAACAAGTGACACAAAATCTCATTTTTACCCTCATCCTAACACCCAAACAAATACCAATAGGATCAAAGAAAAAAAACCCTAAACCTAAAGCATAAAGAATTAGAATTGTAAATGAAGATTCAGAATGTAATTAGAGGCAATCAAAGAAATATATTCTAAGAAAATTATTGAGGATATATTAAAAATGTATGCTAAAGTTCTCATTGTACCACTGTTCATAAATCTAAAGAGTTAAAACAATTATTGATTTATGGTTATATTGATTACGGTATATTTATATCTTAGAACATACTGTGATAATTTTTTAAAGTTTATAAGACATTTTTAGTGAATTAGGAAAATTTTTTGATGGTGTCACATTAAAAATTCTGGATACCTAATTACATACAAAGTATAATTTCAACTATTTCCTGAAAAACGTATGGTAGATGACCAGAAGTAAATGCAGCAATTAGTAGTAGAATTCTGTTTTATAGTAATGAAATAATGAAGCAAGTCCTCTGACTTACTATTTATGTCCTTACACATTTTCTCTTTACTAATATGTTCAATATTTCTGTCTTAAACCAATGACTTTCTACTAGTGACTTTGTCATTATTCCATTCAGTGGGCTATAGGTAGTGTATCTTTATGTTTCAACTTAACGACTGTTGTCCTGGCATAATTATTGATATAGCCCTTTTCAGTTTCTTAGTGCCCTAGTGTGGACAATAAATTATATGGTTAGCCAAGATATGGGAAACCTAATTCTCATCCTGCTTTTCCATTGAAAGTCTGTAAAATTCTGGATAAGTCATCTATCCATGGAATACTTTCATCCCTGTTCTAAAATAGAAATAGTATCTCTGCTGGTTAACTTCATAGGAATGCTGTGAGGATTAACATTGGAAAATACTTTGAGCTCCTCAGAGAAAAGTGCTATGATATTGTCACTGTTATATTTCTCTACTCGCTTGCCATATGGGAAGTCAGGGGAAATCAAGATTTTGCAAGTATCAGCAACGAAACCAGATCAATCACGCATGTTCTGGCAGCACATTTTATATAAGTGCCCCAGAGTACAAAATCTAGAGAACCTAAAATTCCCCCAAACATATAAATTACTAGAGACATATAGACTAAATTTTGACTCTAAATTGGATATTCAATTAGGAGTTTTGAATAAATATATTGAACTCTTTCAGCGTGAAAATATTGTGCTCTATCAAGTATTAACCATAAGGAGTGTTTGGAAGCTGAAAAAAGACTGTTCATTAAGCTTGAAAGAGACAGATCTGAGCCAGCCAGCACTTGTAGCCTGGCATCAGGCCTCTAAACCAAACCTATTATTTTAGAGGTTAGTTAGGTTCTCTAGTAACTCAGCGGAAAGGCTGCATCTTCACAAAATATTTCCAGTACCTGATAAATTGGGTACCTTGATCTAGTACTAAAGATCTTTTTTGAAATTCTTACAAATCGAAATCAAAATCAATAAATCAGTCCAGTTCCCAAGCAACAAAGATGATGAAAGGCAAGAACGAAGCAGATTAAAGTTCTAGCAGTGATGCCCCAAATATAATAGAGCCTTCATCTGATTACCACTCAGAGGAAGCACCTGGACGAAGTGCAGCCAAATCTTGCTTTTGGTCCCTTTGTTCCCCCTAAAACCCACATCTCTTGTTTTAACTATAGTACCCTGTCTGATACTTTGAAGTTGAGACATAATGCTTTACTTTTTTCTGACATTTAAGTGCATTACATATCACCAAGTTGTTCTCTTTTTACAAGAGAAGCTGTTCCCCTATCTAAAATTCATGTCTTGACCTTACCAGTCTGTCTTCTAGAACAAATAATCTTTCTCCCACTGTCCATCAAGTTGGTCTCTCTCTTTGCTGTATACTGGAAGCGAGGAAAGCATATCTATATCATTTGCCTATTTGTCAGAATGTTCTTTGAGAATGTTGAGCAGTTTGATATGCAAAGATGTATTATTTAGTATTTTTTAAGTTTTTAAAAAGATTTTTATTTATTCATTAGAGAGAGAGAGACAGATAGAGCACCAGCAGCGGGGAGAGACAGAGAGAGAGGGAGAGGCAGAAGCAGACTTCCTGCTGAGCCTGGAGCGTGCAGTAGAGGTAGATCTCAGGATCTGGAGATCATGACCTGAGCCTAAGGCAAACACTTAACTATCTGAGCTACCTTGGCACTCTGTTATTTAGTATTTACAAGGAGCAAAAGAGAAAATGTTGAAAACCGTCATTTCTTAAAAATTCATTTTCTTTTATTTAAATACAAATAAAATGACAATTTTTAGTTCAACAGGGAAAAAATGATTTAGTTATAACTCCTAAAGAATATTTACATCTTAGAACTATATTCACATTTCTGATTGTATGGCATTTCATTGAGTTAAATATTTTAGATACTAGTATTTCCAAATAAGAATTACATAAATATATCTAGAAATTTAAAAAAAATGCAGTAATGAGAAGACGATCTAAACGTGAAAAGCAATTGCTTAGTGGTATTATTTTTAATGATATTTGAATTACATTTTAGAAATTCTTGCCTTTACTGTCTTCTTCTTGGACCCTTTGTACATACTTTAAAAAAAAATTCAGTAAAAGGTAGTTGTTGGGATTTTCTAGGGAAAAGGTTGCATGCTCTTTCACTGACACTTACATTGGGACAATGAGCGATATTAAATTTTGAATTCATGGGAATAGTTTCCTCCTCACATACAAGTTGAGCATTGTGACTGTTGCTGCTTCAAATGCACATTGGTTTAATTTATCAGTAAGTACTATTTGGAATTTTGTGGAAATACATGATTTATTATGCACTTTCCCTGATACGGGACGATTTTGTTCCTGATTGTTTTCTTTTGCTTACATTTATATGACTGATCTGGTAAAGTCAGGCATTAGGCCAGCGTGTTGATTTGCACCTTAGGCATGTGAATACCTATGAATTGCTTTTCTCTGTGGGGATATTCTCAGATGTAAAGCTTTGAAAGAGAGGATGTGGTCAGACCCCTATTTCATTTTGTTTGGTAATAATTTTGCCTCTATTTCTCAGTTCCAGTTGGTCTCACTTATGGAACTATAGCAGTGAGAGCTCTTACAGCAGTGATCTTATGACTTCTGTATAGGACAACTAGAGACTGCATTGAGTTTGTCTTTTTGTATGGAAAGCAGGGAAGAGATTACTGTTGCTCACTACCCAAGCTCTCATTTTGGTTACAGTGCTTTTGTACAAGTAAAACGGCACAGATTCGTTGGAGGTCCTAACTCTTGCTGAGTGGATCGTAGCTGAGTTGATGGTGATAGATTTATGCTAGAATCTAATCACTAGTTCATTCATAATAAACATTTTGGGCATGAATATATAGTGTAAGATACTTTGCTAGACTATGGTATTAAAAATGTGTAAGTTATGACCTCAACTCTCAAGGAACTATTTTTGTTTGTGGATATTGCATGTGTTTCGAGGGAGGGGTTAGGTAAGGGAGGATGAGGGAGGAGAGCAAGATTCGGGGAGAACACACACGTACCTAATTCATGGTGAGTTCACTGAAGAGTCTGCACCTGTGAAATGCCCATGCACCCATCTGAGTCAGTCAGAATTGAATTTGAATCATTTTAGGTGGCAGTGGATTATATCAGATTTTTTTTTTCCTTCAGACTTGGGAACAGTATCCCAGCAATATTTTTCTGTTGGTTATGCCACTTGAACTCGCAAAGCACTTCTGTTTATTCATCTAAAAATAGATGAGATATTGCGTTTTATGTGCCTCTCTTGTAAAATTATTGTCATGATTAGAAAATAAATATGGATACACAGTAATGCATAATATACAGTAGGTACTAAATAAGTTACTGCAGCTATTTTTCTTTTTGTTATTTTCATCATAATTTATTCGTTTCATCTAAGTGATTTTTGTAGTAATGTTACTTTTGAATACTACATGCTTATTATTTATGCTTATTTAAAAAATTTAAACAGTATCAAAAATAAGAAACAAGGAGAAACAAGTTACCCAGAATTACCAGAAATAACTTGTGTTGAGTTGGCAAAATTCATTTTGGGTGATTTGTTTCTTCTTTGTACTTTTTGGTATTATTCAAATTTAAAAATATTAAGTATGTACTATTATTGTAAAAGCTCAAAAAGTTGCATATTAAAGTCTGAATAGATTGGTAGATAAGTATAGATGGAAGATGGATATATAGAGAGTGCAGAATACATAAGGAAAATAATTTTTTTAAAGGATTTTCTTTATTCGAGAGAGAGAGATAATGGAAGAGAGAGCATGAGAGGGAGGAGAGTCAGAGGGAGAAGCAGACTCCCTGCTGAGCAGGGAGCCCATTGCGGGACTCAATCCTGGGACTCCAGGATCATGACCTGAGCCGAAGGCAGTCGCTCAACCAACTGAGCCATCCAGGCGCCCAGGAAAAGAATTTTATAATAAAAGAATCTGCTATTTTAAGTAAAAGTATTACATTTATTTACTTCTTTATTTCCTAAGAGATCACACTTTTATTAAGAAAAACATATGAAAAACAGAAGTTGATTGAGTTATTGTAATTTCCTTGTCACATTTTAATTATATCTATATCTATATATATATCTATGTGTTATTCACACATATATGTGTATAGTATATGTAAGGCCAAAACATAAAGGTGCATGAAATTTATACAGCTGAAGGAATTGTCACAAAAAATACTTCAGCAACTATCACACAGGTGAAGAAATATTTTCTGCAAAATAGATCACCACCTCTTTGTCTTCAAAGATATCCTTTATTTGGAATATACTTTTCCTACAAAATTTACATATCCACTCTGTGGTAGGCTGATAATGGTCCCCAAAGATATGTCCGCATGTTAATCTCTGTAAATTTTACCTTATTTCGAAAAAGAGTGTTTGCAGATGTAATTAAGTTAAGGATTTTGAAATGAGATTATCTTGGGTTTATTTGGCTGGGTCCTACATATCATCACAAATGTCTTTACAAAAGAGAAGGCAGAAGGCAGTGTGACAATGAAAGTAGAGAGATTTGAAGATGTGATGCTGCAGTTTGGAAAATGGAGAAAGGGGCCATGAGCCAAAGAATACATCTTCAGAGTCTGGAAGAGCCAATGAACAGGTTATCTTTGAGAATCTTCAGATGAAGTGCAGTTCTGTGAAACTGGACTATAGAAACTGACATTGGAATTCTGGCTTCTTGAATTGTGAGGGAATAAATTTCTGTTGTTCCAAGTCACTGAATTTGTGGCAATTTGTTAGAATAGCCAGAGGAAACTAGTACATATTCTTTTTGCCTGTTTAACATTATGCATGTGAGATTGATCAGGTTGGTACATATAGTTTTAATTTGTTCTTTTCATTGCTATGTAGTGTTCAATATACTGTTTTTATATTCATTCTACTTTTTACTCTTTTTACACATAATGCTGCTATGAACATTCTTGCACACATCTTATAGTGTAGATGTATAAACGAGTGGCTTTACCCATTTTTTTCTCCAGCAAGTGTATAAGAATTCTCACTGTTCTATGTCTTCATCAATAATTGTTATTGTTTGTATTTTTAATTTTAGAGAATCTGGCATATGTATCTCTTTATAGTTTAATTTGAATTTCCCTAATGAATAATGATCAGCTTTTCATATTTATTTGATATATCAGAGTGAGTCCAGAGAGGCACCTAATGCACACAATTTGAAGATGGGGTTATTCCCTCTCTTTCTCTACTTCTTTCTTTCTTTTTTTTTTTTTTAAAGATTTTATTTATTCATTCGACAGAGAGATCACAAGTAGGCAGAGAGGCAGAGAGAGAGGGGGAAGCAGGCTCCCCGCTGAGCAGAGGGACCGATGTGGGGCTCGATCCCAGGCCCCTGAGATCATGACCTGAGCCGAAGGCAGAGGCCTTAACCCATTGAGCCACCGAGGTGCCCCTCTCTACTTATTTCTGATGAACTCTGTCTACTTTGTCAAGTAAGCAGCACGTAACGTTATTATTCTCTCACCCTTGCCCCAACTTTGTTGTAGCTTTAGATCTACCATTAAATGTATATTAAACACATATGTGTGTATTATGTGTAGAAATAGAAAGAGCTGATTCATATTTTCAAAATGTGATGTTTGACAAGACTAATAAAATAACTTTTTAGCAAGTTTAAGGAAAAATTGGAAAGAAGAAAATCTTAAAAGAGGAAAAGGTACTATACTTACTGATAGTGAAGAAATTATAAAACTTCATGACCATATTAATTATACTGATAAAGTGGCTGATTTAGAAGCTTGCATTTTTTCAAGTTTTTATTTAAATTACAGTTAGTTAACATAAAGTGTAATATTAGTTTCAGGTGTAGGATTTGGTGATTCATCACTTACATAGAACACCCAGTGCTCATCCCAGCAAGTGCCCTCCTTAATCCCCATAACCCATTTAACCCATTACCCCTACCCACTTCCCCTCCAGCAGCCCTTAGTTTGTTCTCTATAGTCTGTTTCTTGGTTTGCTTCTCTCTCTTTCTTCCCTGTGTTCATTTGTTATGTTCCTGAAATTCCACATATGAGTAAAATCTACATTAAAAATACACCAAAATAGGGGCACCGGGGTGGCTCAGTGGGTTAAGCCTCTGCCTTCGGCTCAGGTCATGATCTCAGGGTCCTGGAATCGAGCCCCGCATTGGGCTCTCTGCTCACCAGGGAGCCTGCTTCCCCCTCTCTCTCTGCCTGCCTCTCTGCCTGCTTGTGATCTCTCTCTCTGTCAAATAAATAAATAAAATCTTAAAAAAAAATACACCAAAATAAATTCTAGATGTATTTTAAAGACTAAGATAAAAATTATTAATGTATAGAGTGCCTGGGTAGCACAGTCAGTAGGGTGTCTACCTTTTGTTTTGCCTCAGGTCTGATCTCAGGGTTATGAGATCAAGCCCTGCAAACAGGCTCTGTGCTAAGCGGGGGTTCCGCTTAAGACTCTTTCTCCATCTCCCTCTGCCCCTCGTGTGTGTGCACGTGCGCCCTCTCTCTCTAATAAATAAATCTTAAACTGTTCTGTAAAATGAAAATACAGAGTATTTTGATAATGGAGGAAGTAGGAGGCCTGCTTAAATAATAAAAAGAAGTACTTAAAGGAAAAATAGATTTGAATGTATTAAGAAAAAATTACTTTGAACTATGAGAGCCATCAAAAACAAAGTTAATGGTATGATATAGGTTAGGAGAAAATACCTGGGTAGTACTAACAGGAAAATCTTATTTGTCGTGCATTTTGGGAATACTATATTTTATTGAGTTTAAGATGTTATTAGTTATAAGACAGACTATTATTTTATGTACTAAGAACAAAGACTACAGTACTGGTAATTAGCTATGATACAAAGCTTATCACATTGGATTTTTGTTTTATATTCTTTAAATTTCCTTAAACATAGACTTTTAAATTCTATATCAACTACTATGCATACTGTATACAACTAATGAATCATTGAACCCTACATCAAAAACTAATGATGTACTATATGTTGGCTAATTGAATTTAAATAAAAAAGATAAAAAGAAGGTAAATTTAAAAATTTCTTTTGAATTTACAATCTAAAAATTATTACTTTTTGACTCCGAGTCATCTGTATTTCTCTTTGTCCACTCATCATCACCTACCTTACCGTCATGAGCATTGGCAAGAAATCATTTTGCATCAACAGTGTTCCAGTGCTGTCACCAGGACTTTCTTTCATGCCATTCTGCAAGTTTTGGTTCTAGTCCTTGTATAGTGTTACCAGAATCTGTCAATAGAAGGTTTTCGGTTAACAAATAGCTCGTTGTGAGAAAAATAAGCAGGTTATATTTATCTAGTCGTGCCGCTAAGAATTACAACCAAATATACCTGCAAAAGCAAGGACAACCTTATAAGAACTCCTGCCTCACCATCAGTGATTATGATATAGGATTCTCTAAGAGATAGATTATAATTTCCAATCTGTTAAAACGTAAAAATGTAACACTTAGGGTCATTAAATATGCTAATTATGTGAAATTTATAATCATAGATTCTTTCACTCAGCATTTTTCATCTCTAGCAGATGGTCTTAGGTGACTGACAGGATAAGTAACAGTACCTTGGCAAATCATATGGAAACCTGAAACAAAAGGAAAAATCCGTAATACTGATTTTGTCTATTTAAAATGTTATGTTGCTTATCATGGGTTTTTTGCATTAACCTTGACTTAGTGAAATATTGCATTGAAATACTATCTACCTTGATTACTGAGTTTTTTTGGCACCATTTAAGTTTTGTATCTGAATAAGGGATCTCACTTGCTTCATCCGAGATGAAGGCCTGCACAAGACCTAGTCATTTTACATTAATATACACTTAGCATTTAATAGGCAGATGAGACCTTGTCTTTCTTTGTTTCTTTATAGCTTACTCCAAAGAACTGGTAAGAGATATTTGCAGAGGGCTACATTTTTTGTTGTTAGTTCCAGAAAGATAGCTGTATGCCCCTGACTACATTACAGAGTTTGGAGATTCTTTGCTTCACTATTTTTTTTTTTTTTCTCTTTTCTACAGTTTGTTCCTTTTCCAGAAAGTCAGATAATGGGAATCGTAATTTGTCAGACAAGGGTAGAAATTCCACTTATGAGACATTCGATGAATTACTTTACTTGTCTGAGTCTCAATTTTCTTACCTGTAAAATGGGGATAATTTTCAGTATATAAGGTTCGTGTGAGTAAATACCGTGTACAAAAAATCTCATCACGTGCCTAGTCTACAGCCTGTACTTAATAAATATCATCTTTCTTTTCTACTCTTTTGCTTCCCATTATTCCTCAACTCGATAACTACAGAGCTAATATACCACATGGTACGTACAGTGTATTCATTTTTTTGATATAGAACTAAAAAAAGTTTTTTTGAAGTGCTTCTACATGTGTCTTTTATTGGTATTATCACATTTGTTACATAGAGGTCAGTGATAGAGTTTCTTCATTTGAAGTTCACCCAGTTATGTTTCAAAACAGTTTTTAAACATAATGAAAGGAAGGAGTTTGTTGGTTACTTAGCATAGGAGGAAGGAGTAACCAAAAGGATTATTAAACTCTGATTCCTGATATAAACCTCAATATTCAGTTAAATTGTTATGATGGTGCATAGAATTTCAAAAATTTATATTGCTGAATCTAAAATCTCAATGTGTTTCTTAGTTGTTGGAAAGAAACACAAGAAAAAAAAATTTAATTTTATTCTAATACTGTTTCACTCCGTAGAGGCTATAAAAAGTTATTTATATAAAATAACAAAAATATCTGTAAATTCATCTAAAATGAACTTGAGCAAACCACTTCCTAATATTTGTGGAACAAAATACAAGCCTCAGTTTTTCAATTGTTTTCAAATCACACAAGCATTGGTTTAAAATTTTAATGAAGAAAACTGATTTTTCAAATGATTACTATAATAATTATCAGAAGATAAAATTTGACACTGATTCTCAGATATCTGAAAAAGGAATTCAACCTTATAAATAATGAGACAGTTTACTGCTCGTTGTTATTTAAGTTTGATTAATAAATTAATAAAGCAACTATCTGAAAAGGAATTACTAACAAAGCAATTAATGACATCTGAATTAAGAATTAAGATTTAGGGGTTCCCTAGTGGCTCAGTGGTTTGAGCATCTGATTCCATTTCTGCTGGGGTCGTGATCTCTGGTTCTGAGATGATCCAACCCCACCTCTGGCTCCATGGTCAATGTAGTCTGCTTGTCCCTCTCTCTCCCCCATATAAACTTCCCCCCCACCCCTGGTTGCTTCTGAGTGTGTGTGTGTGTGTGTGTGTGTGTATATGTGTGTGTGTATGCCTGCGTGTTCTACAACAAATAAATAAAATCTCTAGAGAAAAAGAATTAAGATTTAAGGGCCAGTGTGTGAAAATCTTTGCTTTACAATAAAAAAAACAACAAACATAACATCAGAGAGTTTATGGTTTTCTCTATCTTAGGCTTATTTGCAATAGAATATGGATATTCTTAGGTGGATAGGAAAGTTAGTACTATAAAATATATCTTTTCAACTGATTGTGTTTAAATTACATGAGTTTAGAACAAACACATAATTAAAACCAATAAATTCAGGCATCCTCCTATAATTTTTATTTACCCTTTTAAAAAATGATAAATAGCAGACTTGTCCATTGGGGTTTGTTGTAATCATGGAGTGAGTAGGCTACTATTTAATGCTTTAACAACAACAAAAAATATTTCTCTGTTAAAGAATTTGAAGATTTCTTGTTTAAATTAGTGTTTCTTGAATAATGACTCACAGAACAGTTTCTTTTACAGTTAAATTTGTATTTCTCATCTACTGAGAGATTTTGAGATCAGATTGGTTTTAAAAAACAAAAAACATAAAACATTAGTCTCAACTAGTGGTGGAAAGTTACCTCTTTGGTGACTATAGTAAACAAGATTGTCTATGATTAGATTTCTAATATTTCATTTCTCTCTAGCATGAGAAAGTATCCTTCATAGGCAAGAAAAGACATTGTATGTGGGGAATAACATTTGATGACAATGGCTAATAAAAGCTTTTCTAAAAATGGTGACAAGGATGAAAAATGGGAAAGCCCTATTTTTAATTAGATGTGATGATTTTCTGGGAGGGGTGGGAGAGTAATAAGGAAGGAACCTGAAAGTATCAGTCACTGACGCCAGTTTGTAACACAGATTCTCCCATATTAATTTGAGGTTGCCAAACAGACCCTGAGGCCATATCCGGAGATTTTGGTTTGGTTTCCAATTAAAATATCCATATTTTCCGTATTACAAGAGTAATCAAAAGAAGAATTTAGATTAAAAAAATCCTACATATAAATGAAGTTAAAATGGTAAGTATATAAGTATACTCACATTCTCAAGGTTTTACTGAAAATAAAATTTACACCTGGAGAGGATTTTAATACAGCCAGTGAGAAGCTCTTGGGAAACAAAAAGGAGAGGGATGGGCTAATAGAAGTAGTGTAGCAGAATCTGATACAAATTAACTATAAGTATAAGAGATATTATCGGTATCATTTTTTCCCCCAGATCTTCCATGTTTTAACAAGATGTTTTTTTTTACCTTCCTGAAAATCATGATCCTTTTATGTTCTAATCTCATTCTGAAATACCCTCTTAGTTTTCTATTGCCACTATAACAAAATACAACAAATGTAATGGTTTATGCAACATAAATTATCACTTCACAGTTCCCTAGGACAGAGGTCTTACAAAGTCTAAATCAAGGTATCAGTCAGTGGGGCTTTTATTGGAAAGCTTTGGGAAAGAGTCTGCTTTTAAGTTCATTGAAGTTGTTTGTAGAGTTTGGGGTTTTAGGTCCCCTCTCCTGTGCAGTTGGCAGATCGCTGGTTCCTTGCTGGCATCCGCAGGAGGCTGCCTTTAGCTTCAAAGAAGCCCAAATCCTGTCTTTCCATGTGAACTCCTACTTCTCAAAATTAGCAATGGGCACATGGAATCCTTCTCATTTGGAATCTCCAATTTCTCCTTCTGCCACATCTCTTTCACTCCAGTTGGAGAAAGTTCTCTGCTTTTAATTATGTGATTAGATTGGGCCCGCCTGGATAATTGAGGGTATCTATCTTAAGGTAGCCTTAATTACAGCTAATCTTGATTACAGCTTTTGCCATATTTCCAGATTCCAAGAATTAGGATGTGGACATTTTTAAGGGACTATTGTGCATATTACAAATGCTAATCAGGTGATAATTTCTTATCTGCTTTTTGGCTATTACCTCACTGACATTTATACTCTACATTTTCTTTTTTTTTAAATTTTTTAAAGATTAAAAAATTTTTTAAAAAATTTATTTGACAGAGACAGAGAGATCACAAGTAGACAGAGGCAGGCAGAGAGATGGGGGGAAGCAGGCTCCCCGCTGAGCAGAGAGCCCGATGCGGCGCTCGATCCCAGGACCCTGAGATCATGACCTGAGCTGAAGGCATAGGCTTAACCCACTGAGCCACCCAGACGCCCCTTGTCTGAGTTTTATGAAACTTTGGAAAAGATTGGAATTTCCTGCTGATCTGAAATTATATGCCCAGCTTTTCAACATTAATTGATCTAAGGCAACGTACAATAGACCTTTATGAAGTCGTTGATCAAATGGCCTATGTGAATTGTTTCAGGTGGCAGATGCTCTTTCATGGGAATGGGGGGAAGGGATTACGGAAAAGAAGGGACAATGGTCCTTAAAAATACTCTCCAATTTTGTAGCATTTTTATGCCTTGAAACCTGGTAAGTATTTTTAAATTTTTCATTGTGCTTGTGTTCTTGAAGCGATATTTAAAACTTTTCCCAATAGTAAGAGAATCACTCTTCTCTGTCCCTGTCAGGATTGTCACTGGAACCACATGTAGAGATGTAAACTCAGGGTTACTGTCACACCTAGGAAGACAGGGTTTATGTTCCTACACCAGTCTGTGTGCCAGTGTGATTGTTTCATTTATCCCTTACTGTCACTGGTGACCCATCTATCATAGCTTTCACTTCTCCATATGTTATGTACCCCACAATATATAATTATATTTATTAGTCATTTGGTTTTTCAATAAATTATGAAACAAAGTACCTTTATTAATTTATCCACACATTGCCCATTTCTGGCTTTCTATGTCTTTAGTAGATTTGAGTTTACATTTTGTATCATTATCCTTCTGCCTGAAAGACCTCCTTCAATCATTCTCCTAGTGCTATTCCGTTGGTAACAAATTCTATCACCTTTTACTTATCTGCAAAAGTGTTCATTTTGTCTTTGCTTTTTGGAGGTTATTTTCACTGGATATAGAATTCTAAGATGATTTTTAATTTCTTATCAGTATTTAAAATATTTTTTCAAGTGTTAGCTGGCTTAAATTTGTTCTGATGTGAAGTTAGCAATATTCCTTATCAACATTCCCTTTTATGTTATGTGTCCAGTGCTGGCTACATTTAAGATTTAAAAAGTTAGGGCGCCCGGGTGGCTCAGTGGGTTAAGCCTCTGCCTTCGGCTTAGGTCATGATCTCAGGGTCCTGGGATCGAGCCCCACATTGGGCTCTCTGCTCGGTGGGGAGCCTGCTTCCCCCTCTCCCTCTGCCTGCTTCTCTGCCTACTTGTAATCTCTCTCTCTCTGTCAAATAAATAAATAAACTCTTTAAAAAAAAAAAGATTTAAAAAGTTTTATTTCTCTGCTGATATTCCCTGTATCATCTCTCTCTTTCATCTTTTCCTTTAAATCTTTGACATGTTTTAATACCTAATCCCTGCTTGTTTGCTGTTAATGACATCCTGGTTATCTGCAGGTCTGTTCTCATGCTTGTTTGTTCTATGTCACAGTTACCTGCCTTTTTTTTGTGTGTGTGTGTGCATTTTAAATATTGTTTTAATTATATGCTTTTTATTTTCCATGCTATGTTGAGAGTTTAGATTTTTGTCTTCTATATAATTGTGTCGAATTTTGTTTCAGCAGACAGTTAATTTACTGTCAGGTCAGCTTGATTCATTGATGCCTGCTTTTAAGCTTTTATAGCATGTGAGGCTGAATTATCCCTACTTCGGAGGCATTACTTTTCTGAGTTGTCACTTAAATACCTGGGCATGTTCAGTGAGGTCTCTTCACTTCAGTTAGTTGAAACTCTAATGCCTCCAACGTTATACAACCAGTGAAATCTCTGTTCAGCTCATTGGTATTCGGTAACTATTCTCAATATGGCCATGTAAAATCTCACTCTGTTTATGTACAATTTAGTATTCAGTCAAAAATTCAAGAAGATTTATATGTAGGTATTTGGATCTCCTTCTCCTTGTAGTTCTTTCTGAGACCTTCTTCATAAATTCTAGCCACTTCACCTTTATCCTACAATCTGTTTCCCTATCCAGAAAAATTATTGCTATCTGTTTGGGTTTCTCCTTCCTTCCCTGCACTTTTAAAAGTGGACATATATAGGGGCGCCTGGGTTGATTAAATGTCTGACTCTTGGTTTTGGCTCAGGTCATGATCTTGTGGTCATGGGATCAAGCCCCACATCAGACTCTGCTCTCAGTGCAGAGAGCACTGAATCTGCTTCACATTCTTTCTCCGTCTCACTTTGCTCCTCCCTGCTTGTGCTCTCTCTCTCTCTCAAATAAATAAATACATTCTTAAAAAAAGAAAAGTACACATATATCGAAGGCCAGCTTTAAATATGGAGATCACTTTAAGGATTATAACTCTATACTGCTTGTTGCATAGTGCTTAGAGCCTCTTGTATCATATGTTTTGTTCAGTTTATTGCAGGAGAATAAGCCTCAAGTCTATTATTTTGTTATGACCGGAACCAGAAATCTGCCATGCACCAGACTAAATGTTTTTAAATATATAATTAAGTCAACCTTTACTATTTGCTGTTCACCAGATAAGACTTACATTTTATTATTTTTGGGGAGGAAGCTTTTTTTTTTTTAAGTACAAGGTACTAGAATCAGTGATGGAACTGAATTTCACGCCCCAAGTTTCCAACTCCAAATCTAGTAATTGTTACTTTACTATGTTCATCATGCTTTGCCTTCACTTCTATTAGCCCAACCAACAGCAAAAGAATACTATGATCTTTAAATATCAGTATAATTACAGAACATCAGAAATGAAAAGGTCATTAAAGCTTAATTAGCCTAACTCCCCATTCGATGCCAAAATGTCCTCTAGAGCATCTCTAACAACAAAACTGTTACAACCCTTGTTTACATCTTTAGCCCCTTAAAACAATCAATATCTAATTGTTATCATTAATTCCTTATAGTTGTTCAAATTTTCAGTACTAAAACTTTTGTCCGTTATTTCTTTCTTTTCCCATTATGGCAGTATGAAATTTGTCTCTGTGGTCATTTACCGACAAGCTTTCAGATGTGTATGTTTCTTTCTTTCAAGCTAAACATCAACATTATTTGCTCTTCGTGTTACCTAGTTTTTACTCCTTACATCAAATATTCTGCATTTGTTGTAGCCTAGTCTTTCAAGGAATCTAAAACTATAAAACTCACTCTCCTATGTCATCACATAGATTATCGTGAAACTATTATCTTAGGTGTTATTACAAAGTTCTTACTTTTCCTTTCCAAGATAAACAATGTAACGACATAAATAAAGGAATTTTCCCTCTGGTAACTGGAAGGATGAGAGTAGTTATGATTTACAGATGAAAGCCTAGGAGCAGAGTCTTCCTGTAGACATTACACTACCTTTTCAAGAGATGGATAATATAGAATATTTTCCAATTATCTGCTCTCTTCCTTCAATCCTGTTGCTGTTATGTTGCTTTGACTAGTGAACAAAAAGAAATAAGAGAGGCAGTGAATGCTCCATCTTTTTCCTGAGCACTGGTCTAGATGAATAAGCAATGAAATACAGAGGTGAAAATGGATTTTATGAGTCTGTAAAGTTAGAGAATACATGTTTAAAAATTAATTCTGTAATCTTAAAAATGCCTTCACTGTAAATCAGCAGCCGATGAGTGGGAGTTGGACATTATGGAGAAAATACAGACTGAAAGAGATTATGAATGTAGGTATCATAGAGGATCCACATTTTAATTGGGTGAATGAAGTAAACTTTTAACTGGATCGAAAGGTTAGATTCTTGTTGATTGTGATTTTCTCTTAAGTTCAAGAAGTATGGGGGGCGCCTGGGTGGCTCAGTGGGTTAAAGCCTCTGCCTTCGGCTCAGATCATGATCTCAGGGTCCTGGGATCGAGCCCCGCATCGGGGTCTCTGCTCGGCAGGGAGCCTGCTTCCCCCTCTCTCTCTGCCTGCCTCTCTGCCTGCTTCTGATCTCTCTCTCTCTCTGTCAAATAAATAAATAAAATCTTTAAAAAAAAAAAAAGAAGTATGCCAAAATTCCAATTTAGAACAAAGATCTGGATTCACAAAAGAGGAAGGCACCCCCTTTCCTACCCAGTGGAGGCAATTAATGTATTCTTCAGACCATCCATGATGCCATAATTTTGAGATTTTACTCATAAGCAGTGAGCTTTTAACAATACCTTATCTAACTTTTTGGTGTTTATTAGAAATCTGTAATCTTTCTCTGAGATGTAGAATTAGCTCATGAACCAGTATCTTCAGGTATATGAAGACAGGGTCAATGCCCACATATTTCTGAGCAGGCTGTGTTTACGACTGCTTTCCCATGGCCCTGGAAAGTTCCTTTCTCATATGAGCACAGACATGCAATCATATGCACACACACGTGTACATACACCCAAAGAACGCACCAGTTTTTGGCTTTACCCACTGTATCGGACCAAATCTCCATTTACTACCTTCAGATTTAGGCTCAGACTTTGGTAGACCAGATTAGACAAATTTATTCTACCATCATTTTTGGCATCCTTAAACTCGGATGTGATCAATGATCACACTGACTTCAGATTTATTATACATATATGAATATTTACTTTCAAAGATCGATTTGTCTGCGTGAAATCTTAAAATTTAAATAAAGACATACTACGTGACATGCATACAATTTTGGAACTGCTTTAACATGGACCTATATAAGATAAATCAACAACAATTACATGTTAAAATGTCTGGAACAAACCTTACTAGCAATACTTTGCATAACAGGACTTACTGACATCCAGTGATTGTTTACAAAGAAATTTGTTAAAATTTTCTGGGGAAATAACCAATAAAATATTCCCTTAGAATGCACATGTTTCTTTGGGATACCTACTTGTTTGTCATCTTAAACTGGGAAAGTTGCTAAAATTAGTGTGCATGGTGAAAGTTGGGATGCAGCTGAAAAGTTAGATATAATTGTTTTATCTTGAAAGCCAATTTCATTCTTCCATTGCCACATTTTAAAAGCTAAGACTTATAGACAAATATTCTCAAGTGATTTTATGGAGCAACTAGGGAAGGCAAATACAGAACCAAAAAGATGTAATTCAGGCTGACAGTCCTAATTCTGCTTCTGAACATACTGTAAAGTGTGCAGAACTTTGGTTGGTGGGATTGCCCCATTAAAGGTGTTGTCACTATCAACCACATTTTCAGGATTCAGAGTCTTCAAATATGTACCTTAGTTCTTTAATATTAGAGAGAGAGAAACTGTAATAATTTTGGTGGGGAGATCATCGTAAATATAATATTGGGGAAAGTAGCTAAGTTAGCAGCTCTCTACGCTATGTTGCTCAGAAGAGCAGTCTAGCAGCTGACGATGCTAAGAAGTTACTGTCCTGTGCTATAATATCAAGCTTTAAAATTATGTTTTAAAATGTCAATAACAAAATTCCAGTCACGACTGAATTTGATAAAAGTTCAAATTCATTCTATGATGGTAATATTTAGCTTCAGGTGAATAATGAGTTTGACACCCAGCCTTTCAGCATTTGGCCAAATGTTTAATTTGGTGCATCTCTACCTTACACATATTTTCAGATTTAAAAGTCAGTTTTCGTTTTTTCTCGTAGTAACTTTCATAACTGGGGTGCCTGGGTGGCTCAGTGAGTTAGAGCCTCTGCCTTCAGCTCAAGTCATGATCTCAGTCAGGGTCTTGGGATCAGGCCCTGCATTGGATTCTCTGCTCAGTGGGGAGCCTGCTTCCCCCTCTCTGTCTGCCTGCCTTTCTGCCTACTTGTGATCCCTCTCCCTCTGTCAAATAAATAAATAAAAAACCTTTTTTTCTGATGGAACAAACACAAATGGATATACACAGAAATATAGGGACATGTTAAGAAAATAGAACCATTCAAAGCAGAGATGATTACACAAGAAGACAAAACTCAAACTAAACATATCTTCACTACTGTATATAACATTTATACATAGAAAATGTTAATTTTAACAATTAAAGAAAATACTCATATGTGTTGGTCATCCAGTTTCTTCTACTCAGAGGCCTTCTCCAACCTTTGCTGCTCCTTTCTGTGTTCCAGGAGACAAACTCTAGTTGGTTTGTCTTTTTGTTTCTGAGCATTTCTTTCTTTCTCTTATTATTATTTTTAACCCTAGCTATGCCTTTGTAAACAGGCTCTTTATTAAGTTCTCTACAGTTGATTCTCTGAGACGAATCATGATTCCTTCCAGGATTTTATCTAGTAACAATGCCAGTGATTTATGGTATACAAGAAATGCATCTGATAAAAATTAAAAAGCTTGAAAACGAAACTTTGGGCTAAGGTATGAAAGGCAAATGAAAACTAAGAAAAAAGCATGGATCACAATATTGATTAATATAAAGTAAATTTCATTCATGGTTGGTAAAAAATCTAAATAGAACAAAGAGGGATGCTATATATTAATAAAGAGGATGATATACATAAATACCCTATATATATTAATTAAATACCATGCTTACAAAATTAATAAAATAGGAACTTCATTAAGTAGAAATATTTTTGTTTTTAAGATTATTTTATTTTTTTAATGATTTTATGTATTTATTTGAGATAGAGATAGAGATAGCAACAGAGAGCACAAGCAGGGAGAAGGAGGAGAAGCAGGCTCTCCACTGACAGAGAGCCCAATGTGGGGCTCGATCCCAGGACCCTGGGATCATGGGATCATGCCTAAGTCGAAGGCAGATGCTTAGCTGACTGAGTCACCCAGGTACCCTTATTTATTTATTTTAGAGAAAGTGTGTGCACACACATGAGAGGGGGAAGCGGTAGAGGGAGAGGGAGAGAGAGAATCCTCAAGCAAGCTCCCCACTGAGCATGGAATCTGATGCGGGCCTCCATCTCAGGACCCTGAGATTGTGACCTGAGCTGAAATCAAGAGTCGAATGCTTAACCAACTGAACCACCCAGGTGGCCCAAGTAGAAACATATTTTTAAAAGAAAATTTTTTGTGCTCTTTCCTCAGCTGATGAAAGATCAAATGGACAAAACATAAGTGAGATTAAAGAGGATATAACTAATGGTGGAGAAGTAATATGTGGATATTCATTCAAATTGTCATGGAATAGGCTAAAGTGGACAAAGTGTTGGGCCTCAGGGAAGACCTCAGCATATTTGAAAAAGAAAAAGCAATGCAGATCTTAGTCTGTGAGGACAATGTAATAAAACTAGAAATTAATAATAGCTGTAAGCAGAAAATGCATACCACATTTTGTAACATCTCTCCATCTTGTCCTTGGGACAAAGAACAAATCAAAATTAAGATTATGGTCTAAGTAGGAAATAACAATGAAGTACTATACTTTTAACCATTGAATATAGCTGTAGTAGCACTCAGAGACTAGTTACTTTAAATACTTAATTTTACATAAAAAAGAAAAAATTAGGATTTATAAGTTAAGCATTCAAGTAAAGAATTAAAAAATGTAACAATGAATTTATCCTTTGAAAGGCTGAGGAGTAACTTCTATTTGTTATTTTGTTTACGATTATATTTTGTGGAATAAACATTGTGTACTTTTGTATGAAAATAATCAAAATATCCAAATAGATACAAAAGTTAATAATACATAATTTAAAAATGCTGTACAAATATCAAGCTTAGAAAATAAGTAAACAGTGGTACCATATAACTTTTCCCAGTTCAGCAAACATATCTATTTTGCTAATAGCCACTAATAAAGTCAGGATTTTATAATTAAATCTTGAAAGTAAGGTAAGGCATGCCATCTATACTGACTGGATAATGACAGTTGTTAGTTGCAATAATGCCCTATCTATTACCTATTTTGATATGCACATATATAGTAATTTTCTGTTCAGAAGTTTGGCTTCATTTAAAAATTACTTATTACAAAAGCAGTATGTATGCATTGTAGCAAAATTAGGAAATACAAAATTAGAAGAATAAAATGAGCTAAATTATTCCTTCCCCCTAGAGATCACCATTAATACATTTTCTAGCCTTACATCTTATTTTTTATCAAATGCAAACTTCCTATGTTATTGTTTTGTATCCCGCTCTTTCAGTCAGCAATATTCACATTTATATTTTTGTATATTTTCATTACATATAATATCCAGACTGTATTTAGAATCCTTCAATTAATTAAAAATGTTATTTAGAACTAATTTCTTCAAACCAGTATCATTGTAGTACCACATACTCTGTCATGTCCTTTAAATTTCTTTTATTCTAGAACTAACCCCCTTTTTATGACACTGAATTGCTGAAGGAAGGGGACCAACTGATCTACAAAATGCCTTGCCTTCTGGACTTGTCTGATTGCTTTCTTGTGGAATCACTTAATTTGTATATCTATATAGGTATATCTTAAGCCTCATTGTTTTCAAGTTAAACATGCTCGACTGAAGTAAATCTTAGGTGATATTGTATCTCATAGTGCATCACATCAGAAAATGCATATTGGCATCGCTGTTAGTGTTGATTAAGATTGATCACTGGTTTATGTGATATCTGATCCTTTTATTCAGTTGGATTGTTCCCCTTGTGAGTATGAAACTCTATGATTGCCTATTGCCCTATTAAGCATTTAATGGATTTTAATAGTTGCTTGAATTGATGATTTCACTTAAGGTTTTCAAAATTATTTTTTCCTAGCTCAGATTATTCCTTTTCTCTATTAGCTGTTGATGGAAATACCTGTAGAGTAGAAATTTCATTCATTAACTGGAGCTATTTGGTTGCCCTGAAATATAATTTTTTATTGGAAGGGCAATATAAATACTTAAATCTTTACCTTTAGTTATCAATTTTCAGAGTAAGAAGCTTAGTAAGGAGTAAGGAGTTTGTTTTAATAGCTTCTTCAAAGGGTGAAGGGTCACAGGTGAGATTTTTTTTTTTTCCTTTTTTGGAAATCATTATGGACTATTGAATTTTTGTTGCTCCAGTGTGTTCTAACCCACTACAATTGTTTTTCTTTTTGATGCTAAAACTGTCACAAAATTGGTTAGTGGGAAATTCTTCAAGATGTGTGTTTGGTTCTTTTGACATAATGCAGTTTCTCCACTAAACAAATAGTGGATAAAATAAAATAAAATGGATATCATTTTATTTTAATGTTTCTATTTTTTAAAGTTTTCATTGGAATATAGTATACATACATATAGTATAGTATACATACAAATTGTACAAATCATATGTACAAAACTCAATGGATAGAATGGAATGAATTCAACTGTGAAACTACCATACCAGGTTCAGAAATAGATGATTAATAGGACCTAGAATACTTCTTATGCCCCATCACAATCACTATCCTTAACCTTCTCCCAAAATGTAGTCATTATCTTGATTTTTAATGGTATAGAATAACTTAAACCTTAATATTTTATATAAATATATTAACACAGAATGTTTTTGTTTGTATATGCTCCTATTGCTCAAAATTATGATTGAGATTCATGTACATTATTTTGTGTGTCTCTATCATACTTATTTTGATAGATGTGTAGGAGTTCGTTCGTTCTTTCTTTCTATCCTTTATTTTTTTCTTTCGCTTGCTTGCTTTTATTATGTTCAATTAGCCAACATATAGTACATCATTAGTTTTTTCTATTCATATGCCACTATTTATTCTTTCCTGTCTTGCTAAACATTGTTTTCAACTTGGGGCTATTATAAATAAGAAAAATATTATTTTTATATTTTATTTATATTTTAATTTTAATTTTTATTATATATTTATATAAATATATTTAGATTTATTTTTATTTGTAACAAAAATGAATAATAAAAATTTTTCACAAAAAAATCTTTTAGTGAACATTCATTAAGTTTTCTGTTAATGCATATGTATACATATGTCTGTTGAGTAGAAGTACGGAAACGTAGAAACTGATTTCTAAGTCATACAGTAAGCATTTGTTTAAATATGGTAGTAATGTGAATCCCTTTTCCAAAGTGGTTGTTCCAGTTGCCTCCAGTTCCCTCCAAAAAACGTTTAAGAGATTTCCAGTTGCTCCTAAGCCTTATCAGCAACTTTTATTTATTAAAATTTTTTATCTGTTTTGGTGGATGTGTAGTGGTTTCTCATGGTGGATTTCATTATGATTGATGTAGTTGGGGACTAGTGAAGTTGAGCACCTTTTTAAATGTTTATTGGGTATTTGTACAGCCTGTTTTGTAAACTGCTTTTTTCAAAACTCAACCATTTTTCTATTGGGTTGCCTCTGTTATTGTAATTTTTGTTCATTCTTCATGTAAGCCATTTTTAGTTACATGAGTTACAGATAATCATTTTTTTAGACTTTTGGCTAACTTTTGAACTCTTACCCTTTTTTAGAGACTGCAATACTTAATTTTAGTGTAGTTCAAATTATTAATGTTTTTGTATGTCCTCCTTAAAAAATCTTTGCCTGCCTAGGCCCTGAAGACATTCTTCTATGTTACCTTCGAAAATTATTATTGCTTTACTTTTCTTATTGAGACCTGTGATAAATGAAAATGGCTTTGAGGAATGATGCGAAGTAAGAGTCTGGGTTTGTTTTTTCTTATGAATACTCAGTTGCTAAGTGCCATTTATTGAAAAGATCATCCCTCCTAGACTTAGTCATAAATCAGGTTGTTCTTTTTCAGGACTCTGTTCTGTTATATTGGCCATCTACTCTTGCAATAATCCTTCACTTTCTTTATTATGATAGTTTATATAATAGGCCTTGATATCTGGTACTAGAAGTACTTTATTCTTTTTAAAGATGTAAGCTATTCTTAGCCTTTAACATTTTCATCTAAATTTTAGAGTTCTGTCAATTTTTGAAAATAAATAAGCCTACTGAAGTATGATAGCTGTTGTAAACAATAGATTAGGAAACTGAATACATTTATAAGTTTGCATTTTAAATCTATAAACATATTTTATCTCTCCATTTATTTAGGTTTGATTCAATTTTACTCCTTAACGCTATATAGTTTTGTAGAGGTTTTACATATATTTGATTAGATTTATTTCAAGGTATTTGATGTTCTGATAATCTAAGTGATACCATTTTTATATTTTAATCTTCTATTTGTTGTATAAATAATACAGTTTTTAAATTTTGACTTTATATCAGAAACCACACTAAGGTGTATTATTTCTAATAATTTAGTAGAAAATTCTCTTGGACATTACTTGGACTCAAACATATAGTCTGAAAATGAGGGTGGCATCTTACCCTTTCTTACCCTTACTCTTTTCTCCTTGCTTTATTGCACTGGCCGTAAATAAAATAGGATGAAATTGATTAGAAATGATGAAAGTAGGGGCGCCTGGGTGGCTCAGTGGGTTAAAGCTTCTGCCTTTGGCTCAGGTCATGATCTCAGGGTCCTGGGATCGAGCCCCACATCGGGCTCTCTGCTTCGTAGGGAGCCTGCTTCCTCCTCTCTCTCTGCCTGCCTCTCTGCCTACTAGTGATCTCTCTCCTCTCTGTCAAATAAATAAATAAAATCTTTAAAAAAAATTATGAAAGTAATCTAGGAAGGACAGTTTTTTTTTCCTCACTTTTACCTCAAAGGGAAAAATTTTAACATTTCACATTAAGAAGGATTTTTGCTGCAGTTTTTTTCCTCATATTTTTGAAGATGGCTTTATCAAATTAAAAATAGTTGCCTTCTATAGTTTGCAAAAGTTTTACCTAAATTGGTTTGATTTCTAGTCTATACCATTCTTCATAATTTTTAGGAAATCATCTGTTTTGTCTTTTCATTCACTGGTGGATTATTCTGATTGGTTTTTAAATGTACTTTTGGCAGATTTAGGGGGCACGGGGTAAAATTTCAAACTAACAGGAAAGGTGCAGGAAAAATACAGAAACAGTAATTCAGAGGCATACATGCACTCCAATATTTATAGCAGCATTGTCTACAGTAGCTAAATTATGGAAACAACCCAAGTGTCTATTGACTGATGAATGGATAAAGAAGATGTGGTGTATATATACAATGGAATATTACTTAACCATAAAAAGAATGAAATCTTGCCATTTGTAATGACGTGGATGGAACTAGGGAGTATAATGCTAAGTGAGGTAAGTCAGTCAGAGAAAGACAAATACCATATGATTTCACTCATGTGGAATTTAAGAAAGGAAAAAAAGTGAGCAAAGAGGAAAAAAGAAGAGAGAGGCAAACCAAGAAACAGACTCTTAACTATGGAGAACAAACTGATGGTTACCAGGAGGGAGGGGGTTGGAGGGATGGGCTAAACAGGTGATGGGGATTAAGGAGTGCACTTGTGATGAACACTGGGTATCCTATGAAAGTGTTGAATCACTATATTGTACACCTGAAACTATTATTACATTGTATGTTAACTAACTGGTATTTAAATAAAAACCAAAAAAAAAGGTACAAAAAATACATTCAGATTTGCCAGATGTTTATATTTTGCCCGTTTGTATATGATTCTCCCTCTCTCTCTTTCTTTCTAAATCATTTAAGAGTAATTTGCCAAATTTGCCCCTTCATCTCTAAATTAATCAGCTTGATTTCCTGAGAACGGGGACATCTCCCCGTAACTACAGTACAATGATAAAGATCCAGGTTTATTTACTGGTATTTGTTAAAACATCCTTGCATTTCTAGAATAAAGAGTAATCTTTTAGGCTATATTAAATTTTTTATATGTTACTGAATTTGTGTTGCAAATATTTGTGTAGGAGTTTTGCCTCAATAAGACTAGATTGTGCTTTTCTTTCCTATAGTATCTCATCAGATATTCTATCCAGATAATGTTGGCTTCATAAAGTATGTTGGAATGGTTTTCTGCAGTTTCTGTTCTCTGTAAATGTTAGTCTGGAATTATTATTACTTTCTTAAATATTTTTTTTAAAAAGTTGCAGATGAATTCTAACTTGGAGTATTCCAAAATTGAATATAGCAAATATTTAGTTTTATTAATATATATTGGATTACTCAGATTTTCTGTTTTTCTTGTATCTATTTTAGTACTCCTTTTCTTAGATTTATCTATTCTACATTTTCAAATAATTGCCATAAAGTAGTTCATAAGACCATCATAAATTTTTAAAAATCACATTTATTAATGCATTATCTGCATTCATTAAAATTCATTGTTTTTAGGTATATTGTTTCTGTGATTATTGATTAATATATCCAATATGTAACCACCATGAAAATTAAGATATAGAATATTTCCATCATCCCAGTGAATTCCTTCATGTTCCTTTGTACTAAATCCCTAACCTGTACCTATAGGCCCTGGCAACCATTGATCTGATTTGTCTCTATAGTTCATCTTTTCCAGAATATCATATCATGGAATGAAACAGTTAGTTAATCCTTGTGTCTTTTGGGAGATTCATTTATGTTCTTGCATAGATTTGAAATTTGTCCTTTTGAAATTGCCAATATTAGGGGTGCCTGGGTGGCTCAGTTGGTTAAGCGTCTGCCTTCAGCTCAGATCATGATCCTATGGTCCTGGGATAGGGTCCTGCATTGGGCTTCCTGCTCAGCGGGGAGTCTGCTTCTCCCTCTGCTCCTTCACCCCTGCTCCTGATATCTCTCTGTCTCTCTCTCTCTCTCTCTCACTCAAATAAATAAAATCTTAAAAAAATTTAAAAATAAAATTGCTAATGTTAGTTTTGTATGTATTATAACTTATCACTAGCTGATGTACATTTTAGGTTGTTCCTATTTTAGGGCGTTGTGAATAATGATGCTATAAATATTTGCATATTGGTGTTTACATGGGCTTCTTCCCACCTCCCTTTTTGGGGTAAATTCTTAGGAGAGGAATTTCCAGGTTGTATATAAGTATGTTTAAAGTAACAAGAAACTGCCAAGTAGTTTTCCAAAGTGACTACATCATTTTCACCCTCCCCAGCAAAGTAGAAGAGTTTTGTTGCCCCAGATCCTCATTAGCATTTGCTGTTTTACATTTTACTTAATGTTTAAGTTTTAGTCAACTTAGTATATGTATAGTGGCATCTTATTATAGTTTTAACTATAGTTAAATGAATAATGTTACTCATCTTTTCATGTGTTTATGGGCCATTTATATATCTTCCTTGGTGAAGTGTTTGTTCAAATCTTTTCTCAGTTTTAAATTCTTAAGTTAAAAAAATGTATTTCATGTTCTGCCAGTGTTTTGCATCTTTAATTTGTTAAACACTGAAAGGGTTAATTCCAGCAAACTGGTAGAATCTGTAGCATCTTATAACCTGTGTATTTCCGATAACTGGTACAGAGTTGTGATTACTGATTGAAAGTCTGAGAAAAAATAAGAAACAAGCACTTTTGAGCCATTAGAGAAAATTTTTCATTTTCCTGAACTGGATTTACAAACCAAAATTGATTCTTCACTACATGTTTTTGATTATGCTAAAAGAACAACATTGTCAGGAGGTAATTCCAAGTGTACCAAAAAATATTACATTTATTTCTAGTCTACTTCTGTCTCTTTACATTTGTCCCTACTTTCCAACTACTTATTCCAAGAAATTACTTTGTGTTTCTCTAATTCATTTTTGAGTCAGGATTTTAAGCTTTTTTCCCCTTCCATGGATCTCTTGAACTGATGGTATCTGTGAGAATTATTCTTTGAAAAGCAAAACACAAATCAAAAGTAAAATTTGATAAGCATGGCAATGTTAGAACACCATACTGTCAGTATGCTTCCGTGGTATGCTTTGCAGATCTAATGAAATCAAACATATGAGTCTCAGACAACAGAAAATTAGAGACTGACTTCTGAAATATGTCTCAGACTTAAGATTTGGTCAGCTTCCAGTTAAGAGGCTGTATCCAATTGATTTTTTAGCTCTTTCCCCAATAAGATTTTATCTTTATCAGGAGGAAAGTTTTAAGTTTATATTAACTACCATATGTGTATGACACACATATGGTAGTTAAAAACAGGTAAGAAAGGAGCAGTCCTCTTGTATTGCAACAATCACTTATAACTCCATTGTAAGTCCTATCAGTGCTAATCATCTGGAAGACCAAGGGAGCACCTCATCAGTGCACTCTATAGTATGTAGTATGCCTTTCTCTTTTTGGACATAACAATCTGAATTAAAATGCTATTTCATTAATAAATATGATATTTAAATCAGCAAATTAAAAGTCACCACTATGTGTTAAAATTCCCTCTGATGACACTTCACTATGCAGAACACAGTAATTACTCTGAGAAATCAGCTATTCCAAGGTAACTGGGCAGTTACAATATTTTATCAAGTAAATTACCAGTCACCATCAACATTCATCAAGGACTCATTTGGATTTTATTACAGGTTGACATTTACTTATTTGCCCAATTTTTAAAATTACAACTGTTGCACGATTGCCCCAGGGCGCAACTGTAGAAAATTAGCACACTAATCACATTAATTATCATAAATAAAAGGTTATAAAAGAGCAGCAAGTAATAGCATAGAATTTTTTAAAAGCAACTTAGGGCATCCCTAATAATACTTTAAATTTATATGCCACATTGAAATTCTCAAGACTCTTACTTCTATGGTTTCTAACTTGAACACCTCTGCCATACGGATGTTATTATTGATACCATTCCAGAAATGAAGTGGAAGTCTGAAAACGGCTCTTTGGCTGACCTAAGATCATTCTATATTTGAAGTGAAGTCAAGAACTAAGTCTTCTGACCTAACAGCACTGCATTTCCCCTCTGTATTTCTCTTTCATTGATCAAGAGTAGAATATTATTTACTTTTTATGTTCCCATCTCTGGAGCTAAAGATCCAAAATATATCCTGATGCACTTGCCTCTTTCTACCTTCATTGCTACCAACTCAGTTTAAGCAAACACCATCTCTCATCTGGACTACTTATTGTGATAACTCACTTCCTTCTAGCCCCTGTGAAATACATTTTGTACACAATAACTCAAATGATTTTTATAAATTGTGAGATCATACCATTTTCATGCTTAAAGTGAATGTGGATACTGTAATCTGACCCCCTCCAATTTCATCTTCTTACTACTCTCTAGCTTCTCCTTACTCTGCTCCCATTTTTCTAATGTTGAGTGTTTCAAGATCCTCCCGCAGGGTGTTCGTTTTTATATTTTGCTCTGTTTGGGATATTCTACACCCAGATTTTTACAGAGCTTACTAGAAATTCCACTTTCTCAGAGGGTTTATTTGATAGCTGAACCTAACCTGGCTTCTCCTTTCTCCCTTTTCCACCTCATCCTATCCTCCAGTCATTCTTCATCGCATGATTATGTTTTATTTGTATAGTGTGTGTCTTTGCCCTCAGAAATGACCCCATCCATGTATTTATTTGTTTATTGTACATCAATTCCCATGCATGATCAGATTCATAAGAGCAGAGATATTGTATATCTTGTTCACTTTTTGTACCAGATGGTATTCATTCTCCACAGGCCACCCTGGAAATTAAATGTCCCTTCAGTGCCAGTCCCCTTATGCCCTAAAGAGAATTCTACCTCAACATTTCCCTGCCTGAGGGCATTCTCTGGGCATTCTTCCTGGTAGGCAAGAAATGGCGGAAAGTTAATGCCTCCTAGGTATAATCCTCATTCAGCAAATACAGTTAGGAAATCATTAAGTGCACATTTTCCTCACTCCTCAGACAGTTTATAAGGTCAAAATTATGGGACATGTTTTACATCTTTCAGAGAGTCTCCAGTGCAACCAAGTCCTCATTGCACACAGCTAACTGGCTTATTCATGTACATTCTCTTTCAGTGATCTCCTTCAGTGATTAGCATTCATTTTTCCATCTTATTTGTAGTTATTAAATTAGAAAAACACTTATAAAGTCATACCCATTTCCATGTCCCCAGTACCTGATTGGATTCGTTATCCATTGTACTGTCTGCTTCTCTACTCTTTGTTTCTGTCTCCCTTACTTTTTTCTGTCCTTACTTATCTTATCTGCCCTAATAAGGATTTTCATTTCTAATTTTCTTCCTTGGTCCATATTACTTTATCTTGCATGCACATACGTGATGTTTAACTTTAATTTGCAGGCTTGAGTATAATGGGAGCCCTGAGTCACCTGGTGCTGTGTCAACAATTTGCAGAGGGTACTATATAAATTAACATAGGCATGAATCCCTTGTGACATTACTTTCTAATGCAAAGGAACAAATTTTTAATAGTAAGTACTTTGAGTCACTCCAAATGATTCACACACATACCCCCCCCCCCCCCCCGAGATGGCTGGTTGTTTTCAGTATCCATCCATGTTTTCCTCTTCCGTAGTTGAGCTTGTGGTCACTCAAAATAAAGACTACATTTCTTGTGCTTCCTTGCAAAAAGGTGTGGATAAGTTTTGGCTAAAAGAGAGAGAACAAAAGAAATACAGGCGATTCGAGTTCATGCCTTTGAAGGGAATGAGTATGTTTTTCTCCTTTCTCTTTCTTTCTGGCTATAATGAGGATGTGCTTGGTACAACATTTTTGGGCAGTGTGGAATAAAAAGTTGGAGCACTGGGTGTTATACCCAACTAATGAATCATTGAACATTATATCAAAAACTAATGATGTACTATGTGTTGGCTAACTGAATTTAAATAAAAAAACATTTAAGATCCAGTGTTAAAAAAAAAAAAGCTGGGTCTTTGGAGCAGTGATGGGACTCGATATAGCAGTATCCTATTTCTAATGGCTTTCTGAAGTAGGCTGCCATGCCAGTGCAGACTTAAGGTGAAGGAAATAAAAACTATTTTGTTTAAGCTAATCTTGTTTTGCATCTTTGTTCCATGGAGATGACTCATGGATGGTCCAAATGATTAGAGCTGTCCAGTAGACTTACATTCTGGTGCGCTGTCCCTCTCTCTCTGAGTGTGTGGGTATATTCATATATAGGTATATATATGTATTTTTTATATATATATATATATATATATATTTATTTATATATTTTATATAGGTGTATATATTATGTGTATATGCATATATATTTTTAAAGATTTTATTTATTTATTTGACAGAGAGAGATCACAAGTAGGCAGAGAGGCAGGCAGAGAGAGGGAGGGAAGCAGGCTCCCTGTTGAACAGAGCGCCCGAAGCGGAGCTCGATCCCAGGACCCTGAGATCATGACCTGAGCCGAAGGCAGAGCCTTTAACCCACTGAGCCACCCAGGCGCCCCATGTATATACATATTTTATATATATATTTATTTCCATAATAAAATAGTATAGACCCATAAAGATCAAACACATTTAGATAGAACATATGATGTATAAAAGAGCATATTTTATTTCTAAGACAAAGTATTAGAGTGTTTTCTCCTCAAAATAATGTGATATATTTATTCTCTTTGGGGTTATCTGTGAGGTATGCACAGGTGTATAGTGCATGGGAGAAGTAACAGTGACTCATTCTATACTAGTGTTTTCCTCCCATTACAATCTGGGGGTCCTCGGCTTGATTCTTTTGACAGATGTTAATGTAGGATTTGAATAATGAGTAGTCTAACAGTGGTTGAAAGATAGTAGTGTTCCACATTTTTTTGTATTAAAGTATCACTGGAGAATTATAATATATAAAAGTTAAAATTTACTCTGCTTTCTCGGTGGTTACCTCTAAAGCTAGTTATGTAATTCAGCCAACTTCACCCTTGGATAATCTAATTCTATTTTTAACATTATAGTAGAGGGGCCCCTGGGTGGCTCAGTCAGTTAAGTGTCCAACTTTTGATTTCCGCTCAGGTCATGATCTCAGGGTTGTGAGATTGAGCCCCACATTGGGCTCCCTGCTGGGCATGGAGCCTGCTTGAGATTCTCTCTTCCTCTCCCTCTGCCCCTCTCCATTGCACTCGCATGCCTGTGCATACTAAATAAATAAATGAATGAATGAATGAATGAATAAATAAAATTACAGTAAAGAAACTCTGTTTGTGTGAATTATATATAAGAAAGACCACACTGTGATACTGAGTAAACCACCTTATAATTCTGTAGTCCACTTCCAATTCTAAACCATGTCTTAAGTGGGTCATAATGCAGCCAATGGAGTATGTACACCTGCTGGAATATCAGATTAGTGGTTTCTATGCAGTATGGAAAATTGTAAAGTGGGCAGTAGCAGGCACTTGATTTTGGGGCAGGTGTTTGGGTCCCTCAGCCAAGAAAAATCCAGTGTTTTTCTAGTGTTGCATATCTTCCCATTGGCCCTTTGGCAATTTCTTTCCATCCCTGTTCTTGTACTCAGTAGTTTTAGGAATCTGCTAGTATTGAACACCTCAGTGTGCTTCCTTGTCTTCTGGCCTCTGGTGGATGTTATCACTGGTGTGCAAGGAAGGGGATAAATGATCTCTCTTCTTTCAGGGTGATCACAGGATTGGTGTTACTCAAAAGAAAGTCACTGTCTCCATACAACATTTTTGTCTCCAGGTTTTAATAACTTCTGTTATTCTCTACCTCTTCAGGTCTAGAGTTGGTATGAGCTGCAGGGTACATACAGAATTATTCTTTTTGGTTTATCTGTATACCACCCACAGTTTTGAAATAGCTCATTTTATTATACTCTATTCAAATTACCCATTTAAGTGTATCTTATAGTTCTTCTTAATACCCTGACTAGTACAATTTTCAAATTACGTTTTTGGTGGATAGTCCAATAGGGATTTCTTCCTTTCTTTCTTCTTATTATATTTTTCACTTTTTCTTGCACTTGATTTAAAATTTATAGTAAATTCAGTAGTTAGGACCAAAGAGATTCAGGACTGAAAACCCTTAGGCCAGATTGCAAAAGCACATCATGCTGAGGTCTGTAAATATATTCCTATTACTTTGCTATTCACTAAAGTCATAAGAACCACGATGATTTTTATCTATTTCTGCTTTTTTTTTTTTTATTCACAGAGAAACTACTCTTTTTGTTATCTCTTTTCTTTTCTTCAGAACCCTTATTTTTGTTCTAGCTAAAGCAAATCTCTCCCAGGCAAACCTCCTCTTTAGATTAGCATGAAAATTTTTTTTCTCTTATTTACCTCTATTCAGTTTTATTTTATTTATGGAGGTATTACATTTATAGAGTGAAATACAGACATCTAAAATATATATACCTATGTAACCCACACCTTAATCAGGATATAAAACATTTCTATTGTCTCATAAAATTCACTCATTCTTATTCCAGTAAATACTCTCCTAGCCTAAGGCAAGCAGCGATTTGATGTCTATGACCTTAGATTAGTTCTGCCAGTTCTTGAATGTATTATGAATGGAACTATAGCATATGTAATTTTTGTGTCTGACTTCTTTCATTCCATATGATGTTTTTGAAATTCACTTTATTTCCGTGTGTATTGGTAGTTTGTTCTTTTTTATTGCTGAATATTATTCCATTTTATTCCAATTTGCTTCTTTTTTTTAAGAAAGATATTTTTTTTTAAAGATTTTATTTATTTATTAGAGAGAGAATGAGAGAGAGAGCATGAGGGGAGGTCAGCCCACATCGGGCTGAGCAGGGAGCCCGATGTGGGACTCGATCCTGGGATTCCAGGATCATGACCTGAGGCGAAGATCACTTAACCAACTGAGCCACCCAGGCACACCTGCTTCTTCTTCTTTTGATGGACATTTGGTTATTTTTAGTTATGCTTCTCCTCTTGCCCTTCACATTACTTTTTTGTAATGATCAAAGTCTATGGCAATTAAGTGACAAATTGGGTTATCCCTCATTATTCCTGTCTTCCATCATTCCTTATTTCATCATTTCCATCTGCTTCAAGTGTTGAACTCCAGGCTTATGTCTAAGTGGACTTAGAATTTGACTTTTAAAGGAGATAATTATTTTGATCCCAAACAAAAGATTAATTGAATATTGATAAACTACTTAACAGAACAATTATAAATGGACACAATAGACTTCATTATGAGTAAGAACCCAGAAGAGTAATCTCTAGCTTTGAGGAAATAAGAGGTTAAACTGATCTCCAATAATATACATGATACCACAGTGACACCTCTGCTTTTATGACTCAAAGCCATTGCATAACGTTTTGTGAGTTGTGCTCTCTGCAAGGATGACCAACAGATAGGGGAAAGTGACATAATCACACTCAGGCTTTCCTCTCAACCCCTCATCCCTGGCGTTCGACTACACCCCTCAGTATGCAGCAAATAAGATACCTCGTTTCTAATTTTGTGAAGAATACTTAGATGAGTTAGGCCATGTACTTGAGAAGTGCATTTACCTCTGCATTATGTCTTTATTTAAGTCCATTCAAAAAGTGATTTGGGATAGCTACCTGCCATTTCAAAGGTTCTACCCTTTTAAAAGCAAACGCTTGTAATGAATATCATATTTTCATGAAGAATATTAAAAGCATATTTGCATGTGGCATCGTGACTATTTTTAAAAATTCTTGACTTTAATGGAAGACAGTAATTTCAAAGCTTTGGATAATTTTCTGTTTTAAAGAGGTTGTGACATGATATGAATTTATCTTTGAGGTTTTCCTTTTTAGTGAAAAAATTGCAAAAATATGGTCATTTAATTATACAAATGTAAAATAAGTATCCATCAATTATTCCTGGGAAAAGCTTGAGTTAACTTAAAAAGAATCCTTTTATTTTTAAATACATTGTTCTTGGTGTCACTGTCAAAACTTAAGTGTAGATTATTTTAAAATGTTGATAAATTTTCCCTGGATTTCAGAAGAAAAAGAAATTTTCCTCCTAGAAATCAGTGATAAAAATGAGAAATTGAGCTTGATAGGAGCAATGAATAGAAAGTTTAATACCAGGAAGGCAAGCGTTCTGGTTAGTACATGTGAATGGGAGTCTGTCTATGAAGGTACTCTACTTTGCAGTGAGGATTTAGATTTCATCATCCCTGGAAATGAGCACTTAATCTTGGAGGGAATGCTTGTATTTTATTTTGTCCAACAAGTTATTTTATTAAGTTGGTAACAGGTGCCACAGAGATTGGGAAAAAAAAAAAAAAGGCATGCAAGCCTGATTATTACTTGCCAGCAATGAAAAGATAATAAAAAGGAGATTGGAATGGGCAACCAAAGCTCAACATGGGCCAGTTGACTGGTGTCCCAGATGTGACTGCATACCCATTCTTGGTTAAGATGGTTCTATATTGTGCAGTTGTATGCTTCTAGAATTAGTCCATGGATATTCATCAGGCAGTTTCACTCCAGAAAGTGAAGGTGAGAATTTTCTGAGAGCTTTGGAAATGACAACCATGCACCAGTTTTAAAAGGTGGGCAAGACACAAGGACTGGAAACTGTGGGCTCTGGCTATGAGGTGGCTTTTATGTTTGGTTTGGTTTGGTTTGGTTTGGTTTGGTTTTGTCTTTTTCCTTTCTGAACTCTGGTTATTGGCCTTGGAATAAGGGTAATTAGGAAAGAATACATCACTGTACAAAATTAATTCACCTTCTGCTTCAGGGCAGCATTCAGGGAACTAGGCAAGTGACATTCTACTTGAAACTTCTAAGAGTGGTTCTGGGTCCAGATCTGTGTATTTTTGGGCTAGTAGTGTCTGAGCACTTCACTATTTGTGCTATACTTATATTCTTTATTTTATACTTGAACTTTTGTAAATCTTGTTTAAGTAGTGCAGCATTGTCTCAGCTATTACTGTTAGTAATTAAGGTAAGTGTTTGTTCTCACATATGGAACAAAGTAATTCCAGATATTCTAGCACATATGTAAGTGCTTCAGGAACTGTGAAGGTGGTCAGCAGTATAGCCAGCCAATTGGATGCTTGAGCTGCAAGGGTGTCGTGATATGTGGAATATATGTGCCTACTTGTGGAAAATACAGAAGGTATTTGGGGTAGTAAGACTAATGAACGAATCAACAAAATAAAAAAAAAAATTAAAAATGCACTTAATGCAGAAAAGTGGGATGGGATCATGAGTTATTGTAATTTTAGGACAAACTAATAATAAAACCTTGTTTTGTGATTATAACCTGGTAAAACCTTGTCATGTATAACTATTTTCCCGTAATTCTATAATTTTGTAGGAGATAGCCAAAAAGGTTTCTCCCTTCTTGGATGGCTATGTATTGAAAGTAAAAATGTACTGGAGAGCAGCATTGATTGGAATAAAGGAGATTGCTCCTGCCAAGCTTCTTGGTCTTTTCACAGTACCAGACAGAGTGGGGGGTGAAGGATAGGGATAGAAATACAAGGTTCTAGAAATTTAAATTACATTATTTTCTACCTCCATTCATTTATACATAAGTGAAATCTAGTTAAAACAAACATAAAGGGAGGCTTCCCAGGAGAAAAGAATTATAAGGGCTCTCAGGAATGGGCAATTTGTAGGCAAGGGATAATCATCATCATCATCATCAATTTATAATAATAGCTACAGTTTATGGAGCACTTACTCTTTGCCAGTATGCTTTGCATATATTATCTCTAATCCTTTTCACAACAATGTGAATAAAGTATTTGTAATTCCTATTTACTGATGACCAAGCTGAAGCTCAGAGATGTTAAGTGATTTGCTAAAGATAGCACAGCTAATAAGTGACTGTGACAAGCTGGTTCCAGTGTCAATGAGTTTAGCAAGCCAGGGTACTGCCAGACAGTTTTGTCTAGATTGTATTATTTGTGAGTTCTTTTGTCCTTTTTTTTTTTCCTTTTTATTTCATAAGGCAACCAAGCTATCTTCTTTACATACTAATGTCTGTGACTCACTCATCAAAATGATAGGTCTGATTTGTTATTACATATGGATATGCTTCTGGAATACCACCAAAGTAAAGTTAGCCCGTGATTACCAATTGGTAGCCAGTCTCTTTCTTTTCAATGAGCAGAAGGCTGGAGATAACATAACATCACTTGTTACATCAGTTCCTAAACTACTCGAATTGTTTGCTTTATGCATCTCTACTCACAGCTAATCAGAAATCGAGTACAGTTAGGATCAGTGAGATTCAAATTAAATCGAATTATATACCTTTATTTAAATCATTAGTTAGAAATATTTGATTTATGTCTTTTTTTCCCTTATTCCAGGGGAAGTGTTTACTACTTGACATAGCCTTAACTATAATACATAATTTTCACAACTCAGACAAGAATGTCAGTTTAATTTTTAGAAGCTACATAGTGTACATTTACAATGATTTATAATGTTATTTTATCAGAATAATTCTACAGTTGCATCAGAAAACTGCACATCTAGACAGTTTTATATTCATCAACTTCAAAGTAGTTTCTTCCAGAAAGGAACATTTTTCACAAGGGTCAGTTTGAGCTGTTTCTTAGGTGAGCTGTTCAGATTTTACATAAGTGCCGTCCACTGAAACATTCTGAAACAGAAAGGTTACATTTTGGTTTTACCGCTTGGGTAGATTTTCTTTGTTTCATACCATCTTGTCATTAAATCTCAAGTGAATGAAGGCTAATACATAAAAATACATGATTACTTAAAATTCTTATTATTTGCTAGATACTATGCTGATCACTTTGCCTCCACAATTTTATTAATTCTTAGTCCCAAACTCATAGTCAGGTTTCATTATCCCTATTTTATTTAAAAGCAAAACAAAACCATACGCAAGGAAATCAAAGGTAATGTGTCAAAAGCCACACTGTAAATGTGATTCAAATACATATAAGTATGACTCTGAAAACCATGCTGTAGCCACTGTGTTGTATGTTTTTCTGGGCCATGCTTGAAATCTAACTCCTTGTTGTTTCTGGATTGTTTTACTGAAATGGTGGCACTGCCCCTTCTTTCCATTTCCCCTCCTTGATTTGATCTACACTGCTCCTAAAGGTAATTT
The DNA here is from genome assembly GCA_028534135.1 of Potos flavus. Classification (NCBI taxonomy): domain Eukaryota; kingdom Metazoa; phylum Chordata; class Mammalia; order Carnivora; family Procyonidae; genus Potos; species Potos flavus. The sequence goes on from CM052896.1 coordinate 48,456,134, forward strand.
TACTCTTTTGAAATTTAACCATTTTTAAAGCTGCTCCAGTTTGACAAGAAAGGAAAGAGGAAAAAGTAGGTAAAACAAAAAGAGAGAGTTAATGTGCAGTAATATTAAATGACTTAAACAGGTATCAGCAAGAACGATTAGGGCTAGTAAAGAAGCTGCTGTCTCTCCTTTACGTTTTAATTTTTTGGAAAATATGTATTTTCTTTGTTCTTGTGAGAGTGAATGCCAAATTGTATGATCTCAAAGATATGTTATTCAAACAACAGCAGATTTCACTTAAAACTTAACTGTGAGAAAGGATAAAGTTGAGAGGTTGCCATCTCTAAAAGGGATAAACTTTGATTTCCTAAGATTAGGATCCAGAATACACTATGGATCATAGTATGTAAAGCTAGGATAATCATGAAAGGGAAAGAAAATGCAAGCAATTATTCCTTTTATATTAAAAATTGGAGTTACAGATAAAATAATTTAAAATGCATTAATGCGACAAATGTTAAATACAATAGATGGGTATAGAGAGATTTTCCAAGAAAAAATTAACATAATGTGATAAATTCAAAGAATTGAACAAATTGTTAAATCTATTTAAAAGTAGCTATGTAATTGTACCATCATAAAAATTTTAATTACCCATAAGAGTCCATAGTAATTGAAGCACGGAATGAAATTGCTAGCCATAATGCTAAGATCTCTGGCAGTTGGGTAATACATGAAAACAAAGTGCAATTTAGCATAAATCAGGAAAAAAAGGTTTAATATGGTCAAGAAATCCTGCACTCATCTGAATAGGAAGAAAATGCCATCCAAATAAAGAAGAATGAAGAGAAATTTAGGTAATGTAACTATGTAAACAAATTTTTGGAAAATCTCAAGTTACTAATGATATAACACTTACTAAAAGGGTATTGACAGCATTCTAAACATCTAAAGAAGTGAGGAGCAAATTTATTAGATGACAATAATCTTAATTATTTTAAAATGTAAAATAACATAATTGTATTTTCTAGTATTTTGGCTTCCTCTGAGATCATACATAAACTATAGAGGAGATATGACAACACTCACATATGACACATTATCATTGTCTTACTTATCTCATTGGTAGTAGAAGTCTGTTAGGCACAGTTAAGTTGCCCCTAACCATTCCCTCTTCCCTCAGTTTGTATTCAGCTACAGAGTGCAAAAACACACTTAACCCCATCTGTGGCTAGCTTTGACCACTTTCTCTGCTTCATTTGGGCGGTTTGGGCAAACCAACTAAGAACTTTCGCTATTGATAGCCAAACGCATAGAAGGATGACAAAATGAATTTCTTAATTCTCTACAAAGATACAGAGAACTAAAAATACCTTATTTTTAATATTGAAATTCGAAAGTTTCAATACTTTACAAAGGTGGATCATGAGCTTCAGTTTCATATGCTACTATGAGTATCTAACTTTATTTTGCTTATTCTTGGTTACTGCATTTTCTATCTCATAGATATGGAAATGCAAAATATATAACATGTAAAACATATCATGTAATATATTTTTATATTTATGTAAAATTTATATTTATATATCATATTTACATTTTTAAAATTTCACCTGCTCTCAACTGTCTTTTGATTAATCTCAATTCAAAGATAAACTACAGAATTTTTTAAAAAAGTGTAGAAGCTCAAGGCTTACTGGATTAGAGAATGGTTTTCATAAAGATAAGTATTATACCACTTATCTGTGTAAAAGACATGTTTTACAATTATTTTAACTCCATTACCTGTTATATTTCCATCTGATCCCTTAAATCTCACAGTGCCGAACAGGGTAAGAAACTTTGGAACATTGTAGAAATGGAGGCTGAAAAACTGAGTGTGTCTACACATAAATATTCTTCAAAATAGTGATTGGTCTTCGGTGACAAAGCTTTGCTTCTGTGGTAAAAAGCTTGCTAACAGTGTTTTAATTGAAACTTTTAATCTGAACGTTGTCTGAATCCTGTTAAATGTTACTTTCCTGCTTCAATTCAAATTTTCTTAATCTTCATTTTTGCGTTGAATATTGTTACACTGTCTACCTCATTATGCTAAAGAAAGATGAAGTAAGCTATTAACATTCTGAACGGCCTATGAGATGTTATGATATAGAATGTCATTCATTTTTATGAGTTGGCTGTCAGTGTGGGCTGCAATAAAGTTATAATTCCTCCCTGGAAGTATGTGATGCTTGGTGTTGCTGCAAAATCCTTATTAAAATTTCAATAATTGTAAATTAAAGCAAAAGTAAATAGGACTTTTATGAAATGGTTGTTTCTGAAAGTCAAGTGGTAGGGAACAGGACTCTACAAGATTGACATTATTTGCTTTGTGGCTTTAAATCATCATAATTCTGTTACTTTCTTTATTGAAAAAAATTTGGATTCATAGTCATTCAGTACCTTGAGCTACAGAGGTTTACTTACGCTGAGAAAAAGGTGAGGTTACAAAGCAGAATTGTGGTTTCACCACATCTACCTTTAAATTGCTGCATGATGTTATTTGTCAGAAAACCTAAGGTTGCAATTTGAATAGATTTTTTTAATTTAAATATTTGGAAGGAAAGGGGCAGCCAGTGCTTTACATGTCATCTCATGGCCTTATTAAATGAATATGTTAATGTAGCATTCAGCTTGCAAATTTTCTTACACAAAATAGAAAACTACGAGGAGGATTCTCCTAGGACAGATAATGCTGTATTATTTAAGAATATGTTACCAAAAAATGCAAACTGTCATTCAGAACAAAGGAATTCATACTCCATAGTGTCTTGTGTATTTGTCGTTTAGCTGGCTGAAAAGTATGTAGTTGCAAAAATAGGAAATATTTTATTTATTATTTATTTATTTATTTATTTTTTAAAGATTTTATTTATTTATTTGACACAGAGAGAGAGATCACAAGTAGGCAGAGAGGCAGGCAGAGAGAGAAGGGGAAGCAGGCTCCCCGCTGAGCAGAGAGCCTGATGCGGGGCTCGATCCCAGGACCCTGAGATCACGACCCGAGCCGAAAGCCAAGGCTTAACCGACTGAGCCATCCAGGCGCCCCTTATTTTTATTTTTTATTTTCTTTTTGAGGTATAGGAAATATTTCAAATTAAGTAGACAATAGATTTCATTATAATGAATATGATTGGAAAAGAACATGTAAAGGAAAACTAGTAATTTTATGTCACATATTTCATTGCATTTATTCCCATCTCTATCATCTTCTTAGATTACACAAGCTTGAGGTTAGAAATTTGGTGCTTTTAAAAATTTGTCTAACTTTATGTTACTAAGATACCATACTCAGAGTCAACTTGAAAAGTATGTAAGGGCCCATAAAATTTATTTGAGTGGAAGTATGGAAATATGAGGGCAGCTTGCTCTGACTCACGAGGACCTCCGTAGCAGCCTCCTTTGTAGTCAGTCTCTTTTACCCTCTGAGATTTTACCTTTCTCTTTCCAGTTTTTGAGAAACAGCACTGTTTAGGTCTTCACTGGCCTGAGCTTTTTTTTTTTTTTTTTAAAGATTTTATTTATTTATTTGACAGAGAGATCACAAGTAGGCAGAGAGGCAGGCAGAGAGAGAGGGAGAAGCAGGCTCCCTGCTGATCAGAGAGCCCGATGCGGGGCTCGATCCCAGGACCTGAGATCATGACCCGAGCCGAAGGCAGAGGCTTTAACCCACTGAGCCACCCAGGCGCCCCCTGGCCTGAGCTTTGAGTAGTGCAGTAAAGATGTTCTTTTCTGAGCCTCTTGCATTAGACTTATTAGAAAAATGGTACATTGCCTGCCCTAGGTTCTGTCATCCCTCTGTATAACTGGAATTACTGACTGTAGTTTAGGCAGCTTTTCTGATAAATAATGACCTGTTAGTATCTCTCCATCAGTGACAAGTTTATCATCCCTTCCCTCTGTTATACTGCAAAGATAGCTCAGATAGATAAAATTAGTACTTGTTCTCTGAGGCAGTCAGCTGAACATCCCTGCTCCACCCCCACCCAGTCCCACCAGCTGCTTTTGTCCCTTTAGAAGGTCAGACTGAGCCCTTCTGACCACTCATCTTGTCTTTTAGTCCTCGTTGTTGGGCCTCTTCTGGAACTTAGATTCTTTTGCCTCGGCCCTGTGAAGTGAGAGTGTTGGTTTTTAGTTGTTAAGTTTAAGGATATTAAAAATCAATGAGTTTTCTTCAACTATACAGTGATCCATTAAGATATCATTTTGTACATAAGTTTATCTTTAAAAATTTACCAGTTTGAATTTTGATATAATTTTGATTGATTTAAGAAATGATTTAAGGTTGCTGACATATCCCGTGATAATTGGAAATATCTCTGGTCAGTAACAAAGCCATCAAATGGTTTATATCTAAATTATAAGGAGGATAATCATGAGTTTTACAGATGAGTCTTATTCACTACCTATATAATAAATATTAGGCCAGTTGGTTTACTTTGTTCATCTTCACTTTACTCAGTGAAGTGAAGATAAGAAAATGGGGAAAAAATGATTAACTGTTCAAGGTGTCTAACACAGGGCCTAGCAGTCACGGACATCCCACGAATTTCAGTTCTCTTCATTGATCTTACACAGCCTCCACATACTTTCCAGTTATTAATTTAACTCTCTTAAATACAGGAATACAAAAAAAAAATCACATTTTGTTAAATATCCAAGAGGATGATTATTTTTACAAGTCATCTTGAGAATAAATCAAGAATACTATTCCTTTCTCTCCTCTTATCAGCTAAGATTATTACAACAAAATGGAAAGAAGTAAAAAAAAACTTTACAAATTCAGCGTGTCAAAAGTTTCTAATAAGGATTATGAATGTTTTTTACACACGCATCATATACTTATCATGCTAAAAAGAATCCTTTTTTACTTTTAGAAAGCAGGGAGGGACAGAGAGAGGGGGAGGGAGATAATCTTAATTGGGTTCCACATACAGTGTGGGTCCCCATACAGGGCTTGATTTCACAACCCTGAGATCATGACCTGAGCTGAAATCTCAGGGTTGTATACTTAACCAGCTGAGCACCCAGGAGACCCTAAAATAATTCCTTTAAGTGATTCTCCTGAAAAAAGAATCCTTTATATGACTCCCCTGGGGGGAAAAAAAGCAGCTAATATTATTCCTAACATTCCCATAAGGAAAACGAGAAATAGCACACACACACACACACACACACACACACACACACACAAAGTGTATGGATACATAAGTACCACACAAAAAAATGGAATCTCTTCTAATAGGACAAGTTTTCGCAATTAATTTCTGCAGAACTATACCAGACATTTTCTTATATTTATCTTTCTGTTATTAATTACTTCATGAAAGCAAAACAAATACTGTATTAGACATGCTGTAATATTTCCTGTCTTTTGTAGTGTCTCATCTTTCATAATCCATCCTGCTTAATGTTGTGGGGATGGGTGGGCAAAGCACCACCCCTTCTTCCTTTTAGGATATTTGTTTATTCCAGTAGGCTTTCATAATTTCAAAATGAATTTGAGGATTTTGCAAATTAAATATGTATTTTTCTTCTATCTGTGAAACTCAAGGACAAATATTCTATATTATGTACTGTCACTAGGGTCACTAAACCCATGAAAGGTGACTGAATAATCTAGAAGGATTAAGAAATGAAAGGTTTTGACTTGGAGTCGTTTAATATTTTCCAAGTTCTGTTATGAATTTACTTCCTCAGCAATAGTGTTGAGACTCTACTAAATGCACATTCTTATGACACGTGCACATAGAAGATGACAATAATATAAGATCTCCACTCTTGATATATTTGCAGTTTAACAGAAAAGTGGAAAATGGTTAATGTTCATGTGAATAGAAAATACAAAAATGCAATCTCTGAGCAGATAATAGTATTTTTAAATGTACAAATTAATATAGTCACCTCAGGAGGCTTTTATCCTAATGTTATCATTGCAAAAATTATTTTGGAAACCTCATAAGCTTTGTGAGGACTGTTTAATAACTATTTAAAAGCTTATTTTATTGTGTTAGAAATACAGTATGAGATCTATCCTCTTAACAAATTGAGTGCACAATGCATTATTGTTGACTATACCACAATGTTGTACAGATCTTTAGAACTTTTCATCTTATTTAACTGAAACCATTCCCATCGATTTGCATCTGCCCATATCCCTTTCCCTTGGGTCCCTTGCAAGCCCTGTTCTACTCTTTGATTGTATGAATTTGACTATTTTAGGTATTATGTGTAAGTGGAATCATGCACTATTTGTCTTTCTGTGACTGGCTTATTTCACTTAGCATAATGCTCTCAAGGTTTATCCATGTTGTGGCATATTGCAGAATTTCCTTCTATTTTAAGGTCGAATAGAATTCCCTTGTGTGTTTTACCACATTTTCCTTATCTATTTATTTGTTCATGGATGAATATTTAGATTATTTCCACATCTTGGCTTATGTGATGCTGAAATGAATATAAGACTACTAATATCTCTTGGAGATCCTGATTTCTTTTTTAAAGATATTGTTTTTTTTTTTTTTTTTTTGAGAGGCAGAGACAGAGAACACAAGTGGAAAGGGAGGGGTGGAGGGAGAGAGAGAGAATCTTAAGCAGACTCACTGCTAAGTGTGGAGTCCAATATAGGGCTTGATCTCACAATCCTGAGATCGTGACCTGAGCCAAAATCAAGAGTGGGATGCTTTACTGACTGAGCCACCCAGGCACCCCTGGGAGATCCTGATTGCAATTCTGTTGGACAAATACCCCGATGTGGGATTGCTGGATTATATGGTAGTTCTATTTTTTTGTTTTGTTTCGAGGAAATTCCATTCTCTTTCTATAGTGGCTGCACCATTTTACCCTACCAACAGTTTGCAAGTATTCCAATTTCTCCACATCCCTACAGATACTTGTCGTTTGCTTATTGACAATAGATAAACTAAAAGGTATGAGATGATATCTTAATGTGACTTTGACCATTGTTAAGTCCAACATTTTTTTTTTTTCAATTCCCATTTTATTTTTGGGAGGGGCATTTTTGTTTTTATTTTTATTTATTTATTTATTTAAATTCAATTATCTGATATTTGGTACATCATTAGTTTCAGTAATTGTAGAGTTCAGTAATTCATCAATTGCATATGACACCCAGCGCTCATCACATCATGTGCCCTGCATAATGCCCATCACCCAGTTACCCCATCCCCCTCACCCACCTACCCTCCAGCAACCCTGACTTTGGTTCCTATGTTTAAGAGTCTCTCATGGTGTGTCTCCCTCCCTGATTTCTTCCCAGTCAACCTTCCCTCCCTTCCTCTATGATCCTCTGCACTGTTTCTTATAGTCCACATATAAGTGAAATCATATGATAATTGTCTTTCTCTGATTGGCTTATTTTGGTCAGCATAATACTCTCTAGTTCCATCCATGTCGATATAAATGGTAAGATTTCATCCTTTCTGATGGCTGAGTAATATTCCATTGTGTATATATATATGTATATACATATATATATGTATATATATATGACATCTTTATCCAATCCTTTGTCAGTGAACATCTGGGTTCTTTCCATAGTTTAGCTATTGTGAACATTGTTGCTAACATTGGAGTGCAGGTGTGCCTTCGGATCACTACATTTGTATCTTGGGTAAATACCTAGTAGTAGAATTACTGGTTCGTAGGGTTAGGTCCATTTAAACTTCTTGAGGAACCTCCATATTGTTTTCCAGAGTGGCTGTACCAGCTTGCATTCCCACTGAAAGTGTAAGAGGGTTGCCCTGTTTCTGCATCCTCACCAACATTTGTTGTTTCCTGGCTTGTTAATTCTAGCCATTCTGACTGGTGTCAGATACAAACCTCATTGTGGTTTTGATTTGTATTTCCCTGATGACATTTGATGTTGAACATTTTTTCATGTGTCTGTTGGCCATTTGTATGTTTCTTTAGAGAAATGTCTGTTTGTGTCTTCTGCCCATTTCTTGACTGGATTGTTTGTTTTTTGGGTGTTGATTGATAAGTTCTTTATAAATCCTGGATATTAGGTCTTTATCTGATACGTCATTTGCAAATAATCTTCTCCCATTCCATAGGTTGCCTTTTACTTTTGTTGACTGTTTCCTTTGCTGTGCAGAAGCTTTTTATCTTGATGAAGTCCCAATACTTCATTTTTGCCTTTGTTTCCCTTGCCTTTGGAGATGTGTCTAGCAAGAAGTTGCTGTGGCTGAGGTCAGAGGTTGCTGCCTGTGTTGTCTTCTAGGATTTTTTTTTTTTTTTAAGATTTTATTTATTTATTTGTCAGACAGCGAGGGAGAGAGAGACAGCAAGCACAGTTATTTTAGAAATTTTAGAAATGACAAATATTTTAATGTTGCTTGATAAAAATTCTTCAACAAACGAACACACTTGAAACAAATAAAAATGTAGAAAGGTTCAGCAAAGAAATGGAAAGCCTCAATAACATAACTGATACCATGAAGAATTAAATGGGAAACTTAGAAATGCATATTCTAATAACCGAAATAAAAAGTTAAGTGAACTATTTTAACAGGAGAATGATTGGGAGAATAAAAAGAACTTGTGAACTGAAAGAAAAATGAACGTTGCCAATCTAAATAACAGAAAATTACTAAATTAAAAAAATGATGAAAAATGGAAAAAAATTTAAAAGTTGTGAAACTACAACAAAAGATGCAATGTTTATGTTTTTGAGTTTTGGAAAGAGAAGAGAAAGAGCACAGGGCTAAAAAAAAGTACCTGAGGAAATGTTGAAATCTTTTCAAATTTGGCAAGAGACATAAGATGATTCAGGAAGTTGAGCAAACCCTACGCAGGATTAACTCAAAGAAATTCGTGCAAAACACATCAAAGAAAAAAAAATTGCTTGATAAGTGCAGAGAAAATTGCTACCTTAGCTCTAGGGGAAAGCATTTAAAATGACAGTAGATTTCTCATGAGAAATCAAGGAAGTCAGAAAAAAGTAGCACAATATTTTAAGGTGCTGAAACAAAAAAAAAGGTCCAACATATTTGTCATAAACCTAGTGAAAGTAGTCTTTAGGTTTGGAGGGTAAAACTAGACATTTTCAGATGAAGGAAAACTTAGGAGAATTTGTTGCCAAGAGACCTACCTGAAAAGAATGGTTAACAGATACTCTCTAAATTTAAAGAAAATAATAAAAGAAGGAATTTTGGAACACAAGGAAGGTAGAAAGAACATGGTCAATAAAAAAGTGGGCAAATGTAATAGACTTTTCTTCTGTTTGGTTTTTTACATTACGTTTGATGATTGAAGCAAAAATTACAACATTCTTCTATTCTAATTATATGTAGAGGAAATATTTATGCCAATTATATTATAAATGAGGTAAAGAAAGGAACACAAAAAGTGATAATATTTCTATATTTCACTCTCGTTGGTC
>CM052896.1:48465654-48485636 GCA_028534135.1 Potos flavus
AGAAAAATTTATATGAATAGATATATTAAAAAACACTACATAATGCCAAATAAAATTCAAAAAAATATCTTCAGATTAACCACAGGATGGTAGGAAAAGTGAACAGAAAGTGAAAACACTGATCACAAACAGAAAACAATTAAATTAGCAGACAACATTAACATCAATAATTAAAAATGAATGATCTAAATATATCAACTGAAGGATAGATATTGGCATAGTGGATTAAAAATGTGACCCGGTGATAATGCCTTCTACAAGAAACCCACTTCAGACATAATGAATAGGTAGGCTGAAAGTAAAAGAATAGAAAAAAAAATATATATCATGTGAACATTAATCAGAGGAAAGTAGCAGTGACTATATTAATATAAGCTAAAGTGAACTTCAGAGAAAATTATCAGAGTCATCTGATCATTATATAATGATGAAACAGTCAACAAAGAAGACCTAACAATTCTGAATGTATATGCACCAACAACAGAGCTGCAAAATATGTGAGAAAAAGTGATGTAATTAAAAGAAGAAATGGATAAATTCACAATTATCATCAGAGACTTCACCACCCCTCAAAATTTGATAGAAAAACTAGACTGAAATTAGGGATATACAGTGATTCAACAACATGATCAACTAACATGATCTAATGGTATTCGTAGAACTCTTCACCCTAAAACAGTAGAATATGCATTCTTTTCAAGTACCTACAGAACGTATACCAAGATCATGTATAGGACCATAAGACAAACTTCAACAACTTTAAAGGAGTTGATATCATACGGTCATCACATACACTGACCACAAAGGAATTGAGCTAGAAATCAGTGTCAGAAAGATAACATGAAATCCCAAAAATTTCGGAAAGAAACAATATACTCCTAAATAGTCTGCAGGTCAAAGAGGAAGTTTTTTTTGTATTTCTTTTTAAAGATTTTATTTATTTAACAGAGAGAGAGAGAGAGGTCACAAGTAGAGAGGCAGGCAGAGAGAGAGGGGGAAACAGACTCCCCACTGAGCAGAGAGCCCAATGCAGGGTTCGATCCCAAGACCCTGAGATCATGACCTGAACTGAAGGCAGAGGCTCAACCCACTGAGCTACCCAGGCGCCCCACAAAGAGGAAGTCTTAAGGGAAATAAAATAAATTATGGGCTCTGTGAAAATGGATACACAACATATTAAAATTTGTAAGACCAAGCTAAAACTGTGCTGAGAGGGAATTTTATTTTTATTTTTGCTTTTAATTTAATTTAATTTAATGTATTTATTTGAAGTTCAATTAGCCAACATAAAGTACATCATTAGTTTTTGATGTAATGTTCAATGATTCATTAGTTGCGTAAGACCCAGTGCTCATCAGATCACTTGTCGTCTTTAATTCCCATCACCCAATTACCCCATCCCCCACCCCCCTCCCTTCTGCAACCCTCAGTTTGTTTCCTGGAGTCAAGAGTCTCCCTTGGTTTGTCTCCCTCTCTGATTTCTTCCCATTCCGTTTCCCCTCACTTCCCCCATGGTCCTCTGTGCTCTTCCTTATATTCCACATATGAGTGAAACTATATGATAACTATCACTCTCCAATTGACTTATTTCACTTAGCATAATCCCCTCCAGTTCTATCCATGTCTTTTCAAATGGTAGGTATTCATTCTTTCCGATAACTGAGTAATATTCCATTGTATATATGAACCACATCTTCGTTATCCATTTGTCTGTTGAAGGACAGCTGGACTCCATCCACAGTTTGGCTATTGTGGACATTACTGCTGTGAACATTGGGGTGGATGTGCCCCTTCTTTTCACTACATCTATACCTTTATGGTAAATGCCTAGTAGTGCAACTTCTGGATCATAGTGTAGCTCTATTTTTAACTTCTTGAGGAACCTCAGTACTGTTTTTGAGAGGGAATTTTAAAGCACTAAATGCATACATTAGAAAAGAGGAAAAGGCTTACATCAATAATTTAATTAAGTTCCTAATTTAAGAATATAGAGATTAAAGAGCAAACTAAATCCAAAGTTTGCTGAAGGAAATAAATAATAAACAAAGGAACAGAAATCAGTAATTAAACACATAAACAACAACAGCTAAAATCAATAAGATAAAGTGGTTCTTCAAAAAAAGAACAATAATAACAATAATAAAACAAATACAACAATAATAAAACAAAAGCAATAATAAAATTGACAAGCCTTTAAGAAGAAATACAAAGAAATAAGAGAGAAGACACAAATTACCGATATCAGGAATGAAAGAGGGGATAAACTGTAGATGTTAAAAGGATAAAAAGAATAAATTCCACAAACCACTCTACATAAAAATGACAACCTAGATTGCCAAGTCCTCTAAAACAAATGGCACAATTCATCATTATGGAATAGATTATTTTAATTGCCTTATAACTGTTAGAGAACTGAATTTGTAATTTGCAAACTACCAAAAAATCTTTCAAGCCAGATGGTTTCACTAGAGAAATCCACCAAGTGTTTAAAAATAAGTGAAACAAATTCTACATAATGTCTTCTAGAAAATAGAAGAGATTTCTCAACTCTTTTTTAGAAACTACTAGTATTACCTTGATATCAAAAACCATACAAGGACAGTGCACAAAGAAAAACTACAGACTATTATTCCTCATAAACATATATAATGTCTTAACAAAATACCAGCATATAGAACCCAACAGTAGTAAAGATTGTACATTATGATGATGCTGGGTTTATTCCAAAAAATGAAAGATTGGTTCCACTCTGGAAAATAGCTTGTCAGGCTTTTAAAAAACTGAAAATGCAATTGCCACATGACCTAGCACTTATATTTTCAGGCATTTATTCCCTCAAAATAAAGACTTATGTTTACAAACAACCCTGTATTTGAAGGCTTTTAACAGCTTTATTTACAATAGTCAAAACTGGAAAAAAACCCATATTTCTTTCAATGGGCGAATGCTTAAACAAGCTATGATATGATACATCCATATTATGAGATACTATTTTGCAATAAAAAGGAAAAAATTATTGATACATGCAACAACCTGGTTGAATCTCCCAAGAACTATTTGTTGAATAAGAAAAGTCAATCCCAAAGAGTTATATACTGCATTATTCCATTTCTCTAACGTTCTTTGAATGACAAAATAGTAGAAATGGAGAACACATTAATGTTTGCCATGGATTAAGAAGCAAGGGTGGTGTGGAAGGAAGGTGAGTGTAGCTATAACAGACAACAGGTGAGATCCTTGTGGTTATGGGAATGTACTGTGTCTTGACTCTACCAATGTCAGTGTTTCGTTTGTGATAATGTACTATGATTTTTCAAGATGCTTTTTTTTTTTGAACTATGTAAAGCGTACATGGATTCTCTGTATTATTTTTTACAATTGCATATGTGTCTACAAGTATCTTAAAAACAAGTTCAAATTAAAAAAAAAAAAAGCCTGTCTTAGTTAAGTCTGTTAAGTCTGATTGGATTTTATAATTAAATAACCTCTCAAATTATACTAAAAATAATAGAGAAAAATATAGAGCCAAAATAATACAAAAGATACACTGTGGTTGAGTGCTGTGATTGGATGAGAGAATTTAAAACAACAGGAAGTTTGATTTGCCAGATTTTCATTTTTCTTAATTTAAATTATCCAACATGTAGTACATCATTAGTTTCAGATGTAGTGTCCAACAATTTTCAGTTGCCTATAACACCCAGTGCTCATCACATCACATGCCCTCTTTAATGCCCATCACCCAGTTACCCTATTCCCCCACCCACATCCCCTTCCACAACCCTCAGTTTGTTTCCCGGAGTCAAAACTCTCTCATGGTTTGTCTCCCTCTCTGATTTCTTCCCATTCAGTTTTCCCTCCCTTCCCCTCTGATCCTCTACACTATTTCTTATGTTCCATTTATGAGTGAAACCATATAATTGTCTCTTTCCAATTGATTTATTTCACTTAGCAAAATCCCCTCCAGTTCCATCCATGTCGATGCAAATGGTAGGTATTCTTTCTTTCTGATGACTGAGTAATATTTCATTGTATATATGAAGCACATCTTCTTTATCTATTCGTCTGTTGATAGACATCTTGGCTACTTTCAAAGTTGGGCTTATTGTGGACTTCACTGCTATGAATTTTGGGATGCATGTGCCCCTTCTTTTTACTACATCTGTATCTTTGGGGTAAATACCCCTAGTGCAATTGCTAGGTCATAGGGTACCTCTATTTTAACTTCTTGATGAACCTCAATACTGTTTTCCAGAGTGGCTGTACCAGCTTGCATTACTCCAACATTGTAAGAGGGTTCCCCTTTCTCTGCATCCTCACCGACATTTGATGTTTCCTGTCTTGTCAATTTTAGCCATTCTGAACTTGTGAGGTGTTATTTTGTTGTGGTTTTGATTTGTATTTCCCTGAGTCCATATGATGTTGAGCATTTTTTTATGTGTCTGTTGGCCATTTGTGTGTCTTTTGAGAAATATCTGTTCATGTTTTCTGCCTATTTCTTGACTGAATTGTTTGTTTTTTGTGTGTTGAGTTTGAGAAGTTCTTCTTAGATCTTGGATATTAGCTCTTTACCTGACATATCATTTGCAAATATCTTTTTCCATTTTGTAGGTTACCTTTTAGTTTTGTTGACTGTTTCCTTTGCTGCGCAGATGCTTTTTACCTTAATGAAGTCCCAATAGTTCATTTTTGCTTTTGTTTCCCTTACTTTAAAAGATGTGTGTAACAAGAAGTTGCTGCAGCCGAGATCGAAGAGGTTGCTGCCTATGTTCTCTTCTAGGATTTTGATGGATTCTGGTCTCACATTTAGGTCTTTCATACATTTTGAGTTTATCTTTGTGTATGGTATAAGAAAATGGTCCATTTTAATTCTTCTACATGTGGCTGTCCAATTTCCCCACACAATTTGTTGAAGACACTGTCTTTTTTCCATTGGATATTCTTTACTGCTTTGTCAAAGATTAGTTGACCAAAGTGTCGAGGGTCCTTTTCTGGGTTCTCTCTTCTGTTCCATTGATCTTTGTGTCTGTTTTTGTGCCAGTACCTTACTGTCTTGATGATTACAGGTTTGTGATACAGCTTGAATTCTAGAATTGTGATGCCCCCAGCTTTGGTATTCTTTTTCAGCATTCCTCTGGCCATTCGGGATCTTTTCTGGTTCCATACAAATTTTGGGATTGTTTGTTCCAGCTCTGTGAAAAATGTCGATGGTATTTTGACAGGGATTGCATTGAATGTATAGATTGCTCCAGGTAGCATAGACATTTTAATAATATTTATTCTTCCACTCCATGAGCATGGAATGCTTTTCCATTTCTTTGTGTCTTCCTCAATTTCTTTTATGAGTATTCTATAGTTTTCTGAATACAGATTCTTTGCCTCTTTGGTTAGGTTTATTCCTAGGTATCTTATGGTTTTGGGTGCAATTGTAAATGGGATCAACTCCTTAATTTCTCTTTCTTCTGCCTCATTGTTAGTGTATAGAAATGCAGCTGATTTCTGCGCATTGATTTTGTATCCTGCCATGTTGCTGAATTCCTGTATGAGTTCTAGTAATTTAGGGATGGAGTCTTTTGGATTTTCCACAGAGAGTATCATGTCATTTGTGAAGAGTGAGCGTTTGACTTCTTCTTTGCCAATTTGGATGCTTTTATTTCTTTTTGTTGTCTGATTGCTGAGGCTAGGACTTCTAGTACTATGTTGAACAACAGTAGGGAGTATGGGCATCCCTGTGGTGTTCCTGACCTTAGGGGAAAAGATCTCTGTTTTTCCCCATTGAGTATTATATTATCTGTAGGGTTTTTGTACATGGCTTTTATGATGTTGAGGTATGTTCCCTCTATCCCTACACTGTGGAGTGTTTTAATCAAGAATGGGTGCTGTATTTGTCAAATGTGTTTTTGCGTCAGTTGAGAAGATCATATGGTTCTTGTCCTTTCTTTTATTAATGTGATGTATCAGGTTGATTGCTTTGCAGATGTGGAGCACCCTCACAGCCTAGGAATAAGTCCCACTTGGTCGTGGTGAATACTCCCTTCAATGTACCATTGAATCCTATTGGCTGTATCTTGATGAGAATTTTGGCAGTCATGTTCATCAAGGATATTGGTCTGCAATTCTCCTTTTTGATGGATTCTTTGTCTGGTTTTGGGATCAAGGTAATGCTGCCCTCATAGAACGAGATTGGAAGTTTTCCTTCCATTTCTATTATTTGAAATGGCTTCAGAAGAATAGGCATTAATTCTTTAAATGTTTGGTAGAATTCCCTTGGGAAGCTATCCAGCCCTGGACTCTTGTTTTTTGGGAGGTTTTTGCTTATTGATTCAATTTCCTTGCTGGTTATGGGCGTGTTTAGATTTTCTTTTTCTTCCTGTTTCAGTTTTGGTAGTTTATAAGTTTCCAGGAATGTATCCATTTCTTCTAGATTGTCTAATTTGTTGGCATACTGTTGCTCATAATGTGTTCTTAAAATTGTCTGTATTTTCTTGTTATTGGTCATAATCTCTCCCCTTTTTATTCATGATTTTATGAATTTGGGTGCTTTCTTTTTTCTTTTTCATAAGTCTGTCTAGGGGTTTATCAGTCTTATAATTCTTTCAAAGAAGGAGTTTCTAGTTTCGTTTATCTGTTCTACTTCATTGGTATCTATTTCATTGTTTTCTATTCTAATCTTTATTATTTCTCTTCTCCTGCTTGGGTTAGTCTTTATTTGCTGTTCTTTCTTCAGCTCTTTTAGGTGTAAGTTTAGCTTGTGTATTTGAGAGTTTTCTAATTTTTTAAAAGAGGCTTTTATTGCTATATGCTTCCCTTTTAGGACCACCTTGGCTATATTCCAAAGATTTTGAGCAGATGTGTTTTCATTCTCACTCATTTCCATGAGTTTTTCAAATTATTTAGTTTCCAGGTTGACCCACTCATTCTTTAGTAGGGTTTTCTTTAATCTCCAAGTGTTTGAGTTCCTTCCAAATTTCCTCTTGTAATTGAGTTTAAGTTTTAAGGCACTGTAATTTGAAAATATGGAGGGAAAAATCCCAATCTTTTGGTACCAGTTGAAACCTGATTTGTAACCCAGTACGTGATCTATTCTGGAGAAAGTTCTGTGGGTACTCGAGAAAAATGAGTATTCTGTTGATTTAGGAGGGAATGTTCTGTGTGTATCTGTGAAGTCCATCTGGTCCAGCGTGTTATTCAAAGCCCTGGTATCTTTGTTGATCTTCTGCTTAGATGATCTCTCCATTCCTGTGAGTAGGGTGTTAGAGTCCCCTACCATTAAAGTATTATTATAATTGTGTTTCTTTACTTTGGTTATTAATTGGTCTTTGTAATTGGCTGCTCCCAAGTTCAGAGCATAAGTATTTACAAATGTTAGGTCTTCTTTTTGGATAGACCCTTTAAGTATGATATAGTGTCCCTCTTTATCTCTTACTGTAGTCTTTGGTTTAAAATGTAATTTGTCTGATATGAGGATTGCTGCCCCAGCTTTCTGTTGATGTTCATTAGCATGGTAAATGATTCTCCACCTCTTCACTTTCAGTCTGGAGGTGTCTTTAGGTCTAAAATCAGTCTCTTGTAGATAGCATATGGGTACATCTTGTTTTTTTATCCAGTCATACCCTGTGTTTTTTGTTTTTTTTTTAAATTTTATTTATTTGAGAGAGAGATAGACAGCAGAGACAGAGTGAGAGGGAGAAGCAGTAACCACGCTGAGCTGAGAGTCCCATACAGGGCTCGATCCTAGGACCCTGAGATCATGACGTGAGCTGAAGGCAAAAACTTAACTGACTGAGCCACCGCCTCCTACCCTGTGTCTTTTGACTGGAGCATTTAGCCCATTTACATTCGGAGTAACTATTGAAAGAAATGAATTTAGTGCCACTGTATTACCTGTAAAGTCCCTGCTTCTGTAGAGTGTTTCTTTCTGGTCTGCGTTACTCTTGGGCTCTGTCTTCACTTACAGGATCCCCCTTTATATTTCTTGCAGGGCTGGCTTGGTGGTCACACATTATTTCAGTTTCTGTCTGTCTTAGAAGCTTTTTATCTCTCCTTCCATTCTGAATGACATCCTTGCTGGATAAAGAATTCTTGGGTGCATGTTCTTCTCATTAATAACCTGCATATATCATGCCAGCCCTATATAATTCTGACATTGGTATGTTTCATTGCATCACTGATTTTTTGAAGCCTCTGTTCATGGGCTATTAGTTGTTTTTTTTCTCTTTTCTTCCTCTTCCTTACTTTCCATCAACCTGTCTTCTAGGCCACATACTCTCTCTTATGCCTCATTCACCTTAGCTGTTAGAGCATCCAATTTAGACAGCATCTCAGTTATAGCATTTTTTTTTTAAAGATTTTATTTATTTATTTGACACAGAGAGAGATCACAAGTAGACAGAGAGGTAGGCAGAGAGAGAGGGAGAAGCAGGCTCCCTGCTGAGCAGAGAGCCCGATGCGGGGCTTGATCCCAGGACCCCGAGATCATGACCTGAGCCGAAGGCAGAGGCTTTAACCCACTGAGCCACCCAGGTGCCCCTCAGTTACAGCATTTTTAATTTCGGCTTGATTGGATCTCATTTCTGCACTAAGGGATTCTCTAGTGTCTTCTGTGCTTTTTCAGGCTAGCTGTTAACTTCATAATTGTTTTCCTGAATTCTATCTGTGACATCTTTCTTATATCCATATTGGTTAGATCTATGACAAAGAATATTACCTTCAGTTCTTTCTTTTGTTGTGAATTCCTCCTCCTAGTCATTTTGCCTAGCGAAGAATCGATGAGTAAGTGAGCGGAATCAAAAATATCAACCACGACCCATGCAAAATACATCCTATACAAATCTGAAGAGGTCAGAATCCAAAATAGGAAAGGAAACAAATACAAAAGAAAAGAAAACAAAAAAAAAAAGGGTTGGGAGTAAAAGAGAATATTATCTCACAGGGTGGACAATACAGGGTGATCCACTTATTCCTGAGTGAATTTTGGTCTGTTGGTTGGAAGACAGTAAATCCCAAAATTGCAAGGAAAGTAAAATTGAATAGAGTTATAAAGGCCAAAATGAAGCATATATCTATAAAATGTGGATGTTAAAAATAAAATTTAACAAACGACCTAAGAACAAAGAGTTGATAAGAAAGAAAGTAGTTGAAAAGGGGAAAAAAATGTAAAATTTCAGACTGAAAAATAAATGAATCATGAGAAAAATTCTCAAGGTCTATATTTTGTTTTCCCCTAGTGCTAGATTTTTATAATCTTGTGATCTCTGTAAGTTTGTTATGCACCTGTTCGTCCATTTGGTCTTCTGGGGGAGGGGCCTGCTCTGCTGGTTCTCAGGTGTCTTTCCTTGGGTGCAGTTGCACTGCCCCTAGCCAGGGGGCTGGACTGCATGTAAGCTCATCCTCTGGGTGGCTTTTTTTCCCTGAGGGTTTTCCATGCCTCTTTAGAGATCAAAATAAAAACGACTGTACCCTCATCTACAGCTCCAGAGCCGAAAGATCTTGGTCTCCCCTCTTCAGTAAACCCTCTGGGACAAACGATCTTCACTTTTGTGTGTTCCAAACTCTGTAGACTCCTGACGTATGTGTCCACAGCCACCCTCTTGGGATAAGTCTGAGGGTCCCATGTTACTGCCCTTTGTAGGGCCCTGGCGGTGAGAGTGATTGCAGGATCGTGTGTGTGTATCCGTTCCGCTGCTCGCAGGGGATGATTGATGGTCCCTGCATTCCAGTCTGCTGCTGTTCCCAGGCAGAGAGCAGTCACCCCATTGGCTCAGCTCATGGTTCATGGCGATGTAAGCTGAGAGTCTTCTCTTGGGCTCACTGACCATATCCCATTTTCCAACCCCACTGCTTGGGCATTCTACAGGCTGTGACTTCTACATTCTACATTCTGTGACTACTGGGATCCTGAGACCACACTGACACACCTAGATTTCTTTCTGTTTCATCCTCTGAGCCCTTTTCAGGCAGGCATGACTTTCGCAGGAGCAGACTTCTGAGGCTTCTGATTTTGCCCTGTTTGGTATATCACGTTCTGGTAGCCAGCTTATGGAGACTTCCTCCCTCCTCCATTTATCTTCTGATATCTCCCCTCAGATTCACTTCTGTACACTTCCTACCTTGCAAAAAGGAGTCACTTTTCTACTTCCAGAGGTCTAGATATTTTCTTACATTCTCAGCTGAATTAATAGGTGTTCAGAATGGTTTGATAGTTATCTAGCTAAATTCAAGTGACCAAATGAAATGAAGTCTCCCTCTCTCTCGCCATCTTGCCTCCTCCTTTAAGTATTTTCTAATCTGATTTGCCAGATTGTCAATGTTTAAGGATGTAAAAAACATTTATCTACTTCTATGTATAAAACATTATAAGAGGGTGTTTCCTTTCTATAGACTTCTTAGGCATTTAAAATAGATATCAGGAATAAGAGACTATATTTTTCTTCCTTCAGTTGTCATCTTATGAAGAATTTCTGTAGCTGATGTGTGTGGTTATGCCCATGTTTATATAATGAAGTAAGTATTTTATTCTGTAATGATGTGTATAAAATAAGAATGTAGACAATCACAATTGAGATACTTAAAAATAAGACTGGTTGTTATAAGTTGGGACAAAGAAAAAATGAGTAGTTTTTCAAAGAATATATCAATTTTATCACAATACAGGGCTACTCTTTTCAATATCTGACTGTGCTTTTAAATTAAAAATAGTGCTCATCTGTGTTTCCGCCTTGCAAAATGCTAAGAGACTTTAGTGTGAAAGCCCAGAATGGATTTAATACGTCATTTGCTACTGGCAGCACTGAGAGGAGGAGGTGGTAATAAAAATATATCTGCATAGCAACTCTGGTGAATATGATTCTGGGGATCTCCCAGTTGGAAGAAACTGGCATATGGCATCTTGTACTACTTGTGAAAGAAACATAATGGGAAATGTCATGCAATTAGACTGATGGCTGTGACAGTCACAAATATGTGTGTAAGCCAAAAATGTACAGTGGGATATTCCATACATTTCCAAAGAAAAGTACAGAGTCAATTTTTATATCTGTTCTTAGGCTCTCTATGCACTTGCTTGCAATCTCCATCCATACTTAGGTATAAGAGGAATAGAGTCAGAAATGTCATAAGTAAATAAGAAGCCTACCAATGTTTTAGCATTCACTATGGGGAGAAAGGCAGTATTGGGTTATTTTATTTAAGGAAAATGTATCCCCCCGCACCTGAAACATAATCACACATATATTTCCATGTGTTAATGCATCGGTATTTATTACCATAGAATATGTAATACCATTCAGTATTTATTAGAATAATAGAATAATAAAATAATAGAATAGATACCATTCAGTATTTATTAGCATAGAATAAATATTAATTGTTTTAAAATAAGATTTTTTGGGGCACCTGGGTGGCTCAGTTGGTTAAGCGGCTGCCTTTGGCTCAGGTCGTGATCCCAGGGTCCTGGGATCGAGCCCCACATTGGGCTCCCTGCTCAGCAGAGAGCCTGCTTCTCTCTCTCCCTCTGCCTGTCGCTCTGTTTACTTGTGCTCTCTACCTCTCTGTCAAATAAATAAATAAAATCTTTAAAAAAATAATAATAATTTTAAAAATAAGATTTTTCTTTAACTGTCCAGTATTATTTGACTTTCCAGTCTTCTATGACCTCTAGCTTAATTTATCAAAGTCCTCTTGAATTTACAGATGCAAACTGAGAATTACCCATGGGTCCATTACATTTTTAAAAGCTGTATTGGTCAAGTTTCATCTGAAATAACACTGTATAAAAATAATCCAAAACTCAATAGTTCACCACCAGAAGCGCATACATATTTCTTTCTCTTGGTGTGTAAGCAGGCTGTAGTTCTAGTAGGCTAGGTTTGGATTAGCTGAAGTTAGCTCCTGGGTGACATTTGGATTCAAGATTGCTCCACATGTCTTCTCATTCTCTTTGGTCCACTGATACCCAGGACATGTTCTTCTCATGACTTGTGGCAGAAACATAAGGAGCTAAATTAAACCAAAAAAGCATATGTAAATCCTTTGTTTGAACTGAACTCTTTACTAGTGCAGTGGTCAGAGCAGCCACATGGTCACCAAACCTCAATAGGACAGAGCAGTAAACTGCATCCGCAATATTTGGAGGTATTTTAAATACTCATGGTATTCATAATTCAAATCTGGAGAGGAAGTGACTAATTGGATAAAATAACATAATATACTAAAGAAGCAAGAAACTAAGTAGGCAGAATGTGGTTGTTCAAATGATCTTTTTAGTGAAGTTTGACATGTTTATCAAATGGTGCAAAATCATAAGTAATAGTTCATTGAATTTTTACAGAGTTTGCTAAGAGTTTTTATCATAAATAGATGCTGAAATTAATGAAAGCTTTATGGCATATTGAAATGATGTCATATTTTTTTCTGTTACTATAGTGAATTACATTAATTATTATCATCTTTAAATGTTGAACCAAATTAGCACTCATAGGATAACTCAAATTGTTCGTATTTTGTATAAAGTTTAAAATTTAATTTACCATTATTTGGAGTAGAATTTGTATATATGTTAACAAGAAAAATAAGTCTTACATTTTTATTTCTCGTCAAGTTCTTTTTTTTAAGTTTTTATTTATTTACATTTTAACTTTTAAAATATTGTTTTTTATTTTTTAAAATTTTATTTTATTTAAATTAAATTAATTAATATATAGTATGTTATTAGTTTCAGAGGTAGAGTTCACTGGTTCATCAGTTTTTTATAACACCCAATGCTCATTACATCACATTCCATCCTTAATGCCCATCACCCAGTTACTCCATCCCCACACCCTCCTCTACTCCAGGAACCCTCAATTTGTTTCATATGGTTAAAAGAGTCTTATGGTTTGTCTCCCTCTTGAATTTCATCTTGTTTTATTTTTCTCTCCCTTCCCCTATGTTCCTCTGTTTTGTTTCTTAAATTCGACGAATGAGTGAAATCATATTATTGTATTTCTCTGATGGACTTATTTCACTTAGCCTAATATCCTCTAGTTCCATCAATGTCCTTACATATGGCAAGATTTCATTTTTTTTTTTTTCCTGATGGCTGAGTAATATTCCATTGTATGGATATGTACCACATTGTCTTTATCCATCTGTTGATGGACATCTGGGCTCTTTCCATATTTTTGTTATTGTGGATATTGCTGCTATAACATTTGCATGCATTTGCCCTTTGAATCACTGTTTTTGTATCCTTTGGATAAATCCCTAGTTAGGCAATTTTCAGGTCTTGGGTAGTTCTATTTTTAACTTTTTGAGGAGCCTCCATACTGTTTACCAGGGTGGCTGTACCACATTGCATTCCCACCAGCAGTGTTAGAGGTTTCCCCTTTCTCCACATCCTTGCCGCATATGTTGTTTCCTCACTTGTTAATTTTAGCCATTCTGGTCGGTGTGAGGTGGTATCTCATTGTGGTTTGATTTTATTTCCCTGATGCCAATTGATGTGGAGTATTTTTCTTTTGTCCATTAGCCATTTGTTTGTCTTCTTTGCAGAAATGTCTGTTCATGTTTTCTGCCCATTTCTTGACCAGATTTTTGGGGTTTTTTTGATGCTGAATGTGATAAGTTCTTTATAGATTTTGGATGTTAGCCCTTTATCTGATTTCTGCCTTAGTCTTTATTAATTCTCATCTCCTACTTGGTAAGGGCTTCATTTGCTGTTCTTTTTGGAGCTTCTTTAGGTGTAAGGTTAGGTTTTATGTTTGAGAGTTTTATTTTTTCTTGAGAAAGTGTTTTATTACTATATAGTTCCCTCTTAAGACCATCTTTGCTGCATCCCAAAGATTTTGAGCAATTGTTTTCCTGCTCTGCTGAAGAGTCATTGACTGCATATTTGTGAGTTACTTTCTGGGTTTTCTGTTTTCCATTGATCTATGTGGAATTTTTTGTACCAGTACCATATTGTCTTGATCACTACAACTTTGAAATATACTTTGTAGCCTGGAATTGTGATGCCTCCAGCATTTTGATGTCAATTTCATTATAGCCATAAAAAATGAAATAATGAATATTCTTTTTTATTGTCTTGAATTTTAGAAGATTAATGTTAGTTTATTTTAAAATTTTTGAAGAAACTTAAAAGGAATCCTTCATGACCTTACGCTTCATTTATAGAAACATTTTAAACAATATTTTGATTTCTTTAATAAAGTTGGCTATTTAGGTACTCCTTTCTTTATGTGTCAGTTTTGGTATAATGTGTTTTAAGGAATTTGTCATTTATTGGCTAAATTTCTTTGGAGTTTACTTTTATTATCTTTTTAATGTCTATAGAATCTGCTATAATGTCCCATTTTTCATTCTTGATATTCATGTTATTTTTTTTAATCTATTAGTTTTGCTGGAGGCATATTGATTGTATTGGTCTTCCCAAATATCCAATATTTACAACTATTTTCTGTAGGGTATATTTTCTTTTTCATTAATACCTGCTGTTAGTTTATTATTTCCACTTATCAACCTTATTTGAATTTTCTTTTATTTTTTTTTAAAGATTTTATTTATTTATCTGACAGAGAAAGGAGAGAGAGCACAGGCAGGGGGAGCAGCAGCAGGAGAGGGAAAAGCAGGCTCCCTGCTGAGCAGAGAGCCTGATGTGGGGCTCGATCCGAGGACGCTGGGATCATGACCTGAGCCGAAGGCAGACGCTTAATGAACTGAACCACCCAGGTGCCCCTGAATTTGGTTTTCTGTTATTTGATAGCTTTTTGATATGGATTCTTTTTTTAAAAAAGGATTTATTAATTTAGTTTAGAGAGCATATGTGAGTGGGGAGAGATAGAGAGGGAGAGAGAGACTCTCAGACTCACTCCCTGGTGTGCGTGAAGCCCAATGTGGGCCTTGATCCCATGACCCTGAAATCATGACCTGAGATGAAATCAAGTGTCAGACACTTAACTGACTGAGTCACCCACGTGCCCTAGAAATGGATTCTTGTATTAATTTCCAAGCCTTATTTTTTTATTTGAATTTTAGTCCCTACATTTTTTTTTAAGGACAGATTCAGCTGTATATCTCAAGGATATATATTTTTTCCATATAAAATTTCAGTTATCATTCAGTTCAAATATTTCTTAATGCCTATTGTTTTATCTACGTCAACCATTGTGTTATTTAAAAGTAATAGGCTTATATTTCAAACACCAGAGGGTGTCCCGGAGATCTTTTTGTTACAGATTTCTTTTTTTAATTCTACTTTGGTTAAAGAGCTTTTTTGAGGACTTCTTTATATTCAAGTACATGCTTATATTTGTTAAATAGTTTGCGTACATGTGATAAGAATTGCACTCTGGGTTTTGTTGGTCCTAATATTCTGTATATGTATATTGAGCTTATTTTTTTAATTGTGGTGTTCACATTTTCTAGTCATGTACAGATTTTTTTCCCTATTTTCTCAACAACTGTGAAATAAGTGAATTTCCCTATTTTTCTTTTAACTTTTGCCTTTAGGTTATTAGATGCCTACAGATTTAGAATGTCTTTCTGAAAGATTGGTCCTTTATCATTTTGGAATTCATTTTTATGTCTAAAAATGATGTTTCCTGTGTTTGATATCAGTACAGCTGCACTAGTATTCATTTGGTTACTGTTGTCATGCAATACATTTTTGGATTATAATAGACTTTTCTGTGTTCTTAAATTTATATACTATGTCTCTTGTGTGCAATATAACGTTCTGAAATCTAATTTGAGCATTTAGTCCATTTACATATAATTGTAGAAGTAACCAAATTTATTTTATTTTACTTTATTTTATTATTTTTATGGTGTTGTATTGTACTGCATTGTATTATTTTCTACCCTGTTCTATTCTATGATTTTCTTTTTAGGTAATCTCTCCACCCAACATGGGGCTGAAATGTTTACAGTTATGAGATGAAGAGTCTCCTGTTCTACTGACTTAGGCAGTCAGGCACCCCAGAGATAACTGAATTTAAAATTTTGAATTCTGTTTCCTTCATACTTATTTTTTTATGGTTTTTTCTTTTCCACTTAATCTATTTTTAAAATTCCATAATTCCTCTCTATTGGCCTTATACTTTTATAATTCTTTTAATAATAACACAATAGGTTACAACGTGCATACTTATTAAAACTTAAAATAAATTGGGGAATTTACAACTTTGCTGAAAAGCAAGAATCTTAGACTGCTTAAGTCCATATATCTCCCTACTAAATTGTATGCTTTGGGGGCATGTATTCTAATTTTATATAAATTTTTTAACACCATAAATTTAATATTACCTTCAAATACAGTCAGTATTTACTTATATTTAACCACTTATATCCCATTTATTTGATCTACATTCATTTTTTAAAAGTTTTATTTCATTGGGCATCATCTCCTTACCAGAAGAATTTACTTTGTGCCTTTAGTAAGACTTAGTAAGATTCAGCAGGTGATGAGTCCTTTTAGTTTTTTCTTCTGAATAGTACCTTCATGTGACTTTATTTTTGAAGAACATTCTCACTGCATATAGAATTCTGATTTGAGAATTGTTTTCTTTTTGCACTTTAGACTGTTCGGTATTTTTTTGGCTTCTGTCCTTTTTGATGGAAAGCAAGCACGAGTTTGTTTTTCCTCTTTAAAAGTATGGGATACCTGGGTTGCTGAGTTAGTTAAGCATCTGCCTTTGGTTCAGGTCATGATCCCAGGGTCCTGAGATCGAGTCCCACGTCAGGCTCCCTGTTCAGTGGGGATCCTGCTTCTCACTCTGCCTGCCGCACCCCCTGCTTGTTCTTTAGCTCTCTTTGTCTCTCTGACAAATAAATAAATCTTAAAAATAAACGTGGTATGCCTGTTTTTTCTTTGGCTGCTTGTAAGCTTTTCTTCTCTAACTTTAGTTTTCAGTAGTTTGACTCTGCCTAGGATTTTGTTGTGGGTGGTGGGTTTGTTTGTTTTGTATTTTTCTTTCTACAATTCATTGAGCTACTTAAACCTCTTTCTGGTCGTTTTGGAGACTTGTTGGCCAATATCATTTCATCTATTGTTTTTACCCCATTCATTCTTTTCTCTCCTTTTGAAACCTCCTTTTACAGATATTTTAGACCTTCTCACAATGGCCCACAAGTCTCTTATTTTCTCTTTTACAACTGGTCATATTGCTCTATCTCTGCTTTTGTGTGGATAATATTCTATTGAATTATTATTAATTAATTAATCCTTTCATCTGCTACATTTCATATGTTTTTAAACCCATGTACTACTGTCTTTGCTTGTAGTAATTTAAGTTCTAAAATTTGTATTTGATATTCCACTTATATGATATGGGTTCTCTGGTATAATTTCGTATCTTGTAATTTACTTCATTTAACATATTAATTATAATTATTTTAAAGCTCAAGTTTAAATCTATAATACTGTTTTGCTGACTTGCTGCTTATTTCTGTGGTGTCCCAACCACCCTTTCCTCCCATGTTATTTGATCATATGATCCTAAAAATTGCTATATGTATGATATTATGTTTCAGACATTGTTTGCAGAAGTTGTAGTAGCCTCTGAATGTTATTTGCTGTATGTTTTTGAATACTATTTATCAATTTAAGTGAATCATTCTATTACTAGTTTTCTACTTATTTAAAAATTATGAAATGTGATGTAGCGTGGAAAGATGGCAGAGTAGGAGGACCCTAAGCTCACCCAGTCCAATGTTTACAAGTAGATATCACTCACATCCATATAAGTAAACTAGAGAGCAATCTAAAGACTGACAAAACAACCTCCACAACTAGATGTAGAGAAGTCACATCTGAGTGGTTAAGAAGGGCATAAAAGTTGGTTGGGAGCTGCCTGCAGGAGAGAAGGAGCTGTGGGTAAGGATTGGGGAAAGAAATCGTCCTTTGCACCAGGATCTCACATGGGAAAGACAAATCCCCACGAAGTCTGGCTTTGCAATTCAGAAAGGCTGAATTCCAGTGGGACTTAGAGCCTGATGCTTTAGAAGTCAGCTGACTCAGCACTGGGTGAGCCAGAAGGGCCACTGATAGCTGCGTCCCTGCCCTTAAAGAGACAGCAGACCGAGGAAGGCAAAATAGAAGCCACAGTTAGCACAGTTCCTGGGGCAAATAGGAAGATCTCTTTATATTGATTTCAGAGCATTTGGTGAACTTCTCCAGGAAGAGAGGAGCTGGCAGGTGCCATTTTCCTCCCTACATCTCCCTAAATAAACACAGGGCTACCTGCAGAAAGCAGCACTGTACAGACATTACCTAACCTGCTAGCAGTGCCCCCAACCCATGCATTCTCCAGACTACTCCTCCACTCCAAGCCTGCTGGTCTAGGACCTGGGCTCAGCACATATTTTGCTATCACTGCTGCCCTACCCCCAAGACTTTCTGTGGTTCCATACCCTGGAAATTTTCTGCCTGGATCTCACTAACACTACAGGGAGCAAGGACAGCCCACAACAAGCAGAGAGTCAGTGCAGATGTCTAGAAATAAAAGGTGACTGTGACGTAACAGCAGGATCCTAGCAACACACATAGGAGTCTCTTCTGAAGTTCCAGGTTCTAGTGAACAGGGGACACTACACTGTAGGCCACTATAGGACCTCTTCTTCATAAAGCTGTTACTTTCAAGAGCAGAACATGTAGCTGACTTTCCTAACACAGAGAAACGGACAAAGAGGTAGACAAAATGATAAGACAGAGAAATATGTTCCGAATAAAAGAATAGGAGAAAATCACCACAGGAGAGCTAAGTGAAACAGATATATGTAGTATGCCTGATAGCGAATTTAAAGTAATGGTCATAAAGGTACTCATTGGGCTTCAGTAAACAGTAGAGGACCTTACTGAGACACTTGACCAGGAGATAAAAAATAACAGAGATAAAGAACTCAATAAGTATAATTAAAATACAATAGATGGAATAAATAGGTTATAGGAAACTAAGGAACTTAACAACTGACCTGGATGATAGAGTAATGGAAAGCAATCAAACCGAAGAGGGGAGAGAGAAACAAATACTTCATAATGAGAACAGACTTAGAGAACTCAGTGACTCCAACAAGAGTAATAACATTTGTATAGCAAGGATCCCAGAAGGACATGAGACAGAAAAGGGGGCAGAAAATACATTTGAAGAAACAATAGCTAAAAAATTCCCATATCTGGTGAGTGAAACAGAGAATCAGATTCATGAGGTAAGAGATAACAAATTCAACCCAAGGAGGTCCACACCAAGACACACTGTAATTGAAAAGGCAAAAAATAGTCATAAAGAAAGAATTTTAAAGGTGCAAGAGAAAAGAAAACAGTTATATACAAAGGAAACCACATAAGGTTATCAGCTGATTTTCAGCAGAAACTTTGCAGGCCAGATAGGAGTGGCATGATTTATTCAACGTACTGAAAAGGAAAAATCTGTAGCCGATCTATCCAGCTAGGCTATCATTTAGAATACAAAGAGAGATAAAGAATATCCCAGAGAAACAAAAGTTAAAGGAATCATGATCACTAACTAGCCCTATAAGAAATACTAAAAGGAACGCTTTCAGTGGAAAGCAAAAACCATAATAAGAATCAGAAAAACAGGAAGCAGAAAACCTAAAAAATAAGTATATCTGTAAAAATCAGTCAAGAGAAGTACAAAATGAAAGGATGTAAAATATACCAAATATCTGAAACATGGAGGGGAGAGGAGTAAAAAATGAGTTCAAGATTAAGCAACCATCTGGCAAGGATGCGGAGAAAGGGGAACCCTTTTACACTGTTGGTGGGAATGCAAGCTGGTACAGCCACTCTGGAAAACAGTATGGAGGTTCCTCAAAAAGTTGACAATAGAGCTACCCTGTGACCCAGCAATCGCACTACTGGGTATTTACCCTAAAGACACAAATGTAGTGATCTGAAGGGGCACGTGTACCCGAATGTTTATAGCAGCAATGTCCACAATAGCCAAACTATGGAAAGAACCTAGATGTCCATCAACAGATGAATGGGT
>CM052896.1:48485736-48518044 GCA_028534135.1 Potos flavus
TACTATGCAGCCATCAAGAGAAATGAAATCTTGTCATTTGCAACGACGTGGGTGGAACTAGAGGGTATTATGCTAAGCGAAATAAGTCAATCAGAGAAAGACAATTATCATATGATCTCTCTGATATGAAGAATTTGAGAGGCAGGGCGTGGGGTCGTGGGGGAGTGGGGGGAGGGAAATGAAACAAGATGGGATCAGGAAGGAGACAAACTGTAAGAGACTCCTAAACTCACGAAACAAACTGAGGATGGCTGGGGGGTGGGGAGGGGTAGGGATAGGGTTATGGACATTGGGGAGGGTATGTGGTATGGTAAGTGCTGTGAAATGTGTAAGCCTGATGATTCACAGACATGTACCCTGGGGCAAATACATTATATGTTAATAAAAAAAAAATTACCTTTGTTCTTAAAAAAAAAAAAGATTAAGCAGCCATCAGCTTAATATAGACTGCTGTGTGCAGAAGATGTTATACATAAACTGAATGGTAAGCAGAAACCCAAAAACAGTAATAGATATATAAAAATAAAGCTTAAGGAATGTAAGTATTTCTCTAAAGAAAGCCCACTAATCATGAGAGAACAGAAGAAAGGAACAGAGAAAAAGAGGATGTAGAAAACAACCATAAAACAAGTAACAAAATGGCAATAAATACACACTTATCAATACTTATTTTCAATGTAAATGGACATATCTCCAACAAAAAGACATAGGATGATGGAATGAATAAAAATACAAGACCCATATATATGCTGCCTATGAGAGACTCATTTCAAATATAAAAAGTGAAAGAATGGAGAGACCTTTATTATGCAAATAGAAGTGAGAAGAAAGCCAGAGTACCAATTCTTATATCTGACAAATTAGACTTTAAAATGAAAGCTGCACAAATGATCATAAAAGGACAATATATAATCATAAATGCTATAATTCAACAAGAAGAGACAACAATTGTAACTATACCCCCAACATGGGAGTACCCAAATACATAAAGCAGTTAATACCAAAATAAAGGAACTAATTGGTAGTAATAACAGTAATGATTGTGGACTTTGACACCCATTTACATTTATACAGAAAATCAACAAGGAAATATTGGCTTTGAATGACAGCTTGGATCAGATGGATCTAACATATACTCAGAACATTTCATTCTAAAACAGCAGAATATGCATTTTTTTTTTTTAGGTGTACAAAGACCATTTTTCAGAAAAGATCACATATTAGGCCACAAAACAAGTCTCAACATATTCAAAAACATTGAAGTCTTACTGTGTACCTTTTCTGACCTCAACAGTATGAAACTAGAAATCAGCCACAAGAAAAAAAAAATCTGGAATGCACACAAATACATAGATACTAAATAGCATGCTGTTAAACAATGAATGAATCAACCAAGAAATCAAAGATAAAAGCAAAAAATAAGTAGAGACAAATGAAAATGAAAACACTATGGTCCAAAATCTTTGGGATACAGCAAAAGGTGTTCTAAGGGGGAAGTTTATAGCAATATAGGCTTACCTCAGGAAGCAAGAAAAATCCCAAATAAACAGTCTAGCATTACATCTACAGGAGTCATAAACAAACAAAACCCCAAAGGAGTACAAGGAAGAAAATAATACAGTCGAGAGCAGAAATAAACTAGAATCTAAAAAAAACAATAGAAGAGATCAGTGAAACCTGATGAAAGTGTTTAAAGTGAAAAGTGTAAAGTTTCAGTGTTTAAAGTGAAACTTTAAAAAGATAACAAAACCAATAAACCTTTTCCCAGGTTCATTAAAAAAGAAAGGGAGGGTGTGGGGGGGAGCAGTGAGATAGAGAACTCAAATAAGATCAGAAATAAATGGGAAGAAATAAATACTGACACCATAGAAATACAAAAGATTGTAAGAGAATATAAAAAATTGCATGCCAACAAATTGGACAATCAAGAAGAAATGCATACATTCTTAAAAACATATAACCTCCCAAACTTGAATCAAGAAGTAGAAAATTTGAGCAGACTATTGCCAGCAATGAAATTGAGTCAATAATCAAAAAACTCTCAGCCAACCAAAGTCCAGGGATAGATGGCTTTGTAGGTGAATTCTACCAAACCTTTAAAGAGGAGTTAAGACCTTTTCCTCTCAAATTATTACAAAAACTTGAGGAGGAAGGAAAATTTCCTAATTCAGTCTGTGAAGCCAGCATTACCCTGATACCAAAACCAGATAAAGACAGTAAAAAAAAAAAAACCAAAAAACTACAGGCCAATATCTCTGATAAACACAGATGTAAAATTCGTCAACAAAATATTAGGAAGTCTAATGCAGTGATACATGAAAAGAATCATTCACCATAATCAAGTGGGGTTTATCCCTGGGGTGCAAGGGAAGTTCAGTATTTACAATGTGATACATCACATCAATGAAAGAAGCAATGGGGCACCTGGGTAGCTCAGTTAAGTGTCTGCCTTCGGTTCAGGTCATGATCCCAGCATCCTGGGAGTGAGACCCGCATTGGGCTCTCTGCTCAATGGAAAGTCTGCTTCTCCCTCTGCCCCTCCCCCTGCTCATGTTCTCTTTCTCTCTCTCTAGCTCTGTGATCTCTCTCTCTGAAATAAATAAAATCTTTAAAAAAATAAGAGAAGGAATAAATACCATTTGATAATTTCAGTTGATGTAGAAAAAGCATTTAACAAAGTGCAACACCATGCATGATGAAAGCCCTCAACAAAATAGGTTTAAAGGGAATATATCTCAAAATAATAGAGGTCCTATATGAAAAACTCACAGCTAACATCATACTCATTGGGAAAGAACTAAGTGTTTCCCCTAAGGTTGGGAGCAAGACAGGGGTGTCCACTGTCACCACTGTTGTTTAATGTAGTACTAGAAGTCATAGCCACAGCAATCAGATAAGAGGAAA
The DNA here is from genome assembly GCA_028534135.1 of Potos flavus. NCBI lineage: Eukaryota > Metazoa > Chordata > Mammalia > Carnivora > Procyonidae > Potos > Potos flavus. Next base: position 48,488,641 of record CM052896.1, read on the forward strand.
CGAGTAAAGGCATCCAAATTGGTAAGAAAGAAGTAAACCTTTCACTATTTGGAGATACCATGATACTATATGTATTAAACCCTAAAGACTCCACTAGTAAACTACTAGAACTGTTAAATGAATTTAGTGAAATTGCAGGATATAAAATCTATGTACAGAAATCCATGGCATTTTTATGCACTAATAATCAAGCAACATAAAGAAATTGAGAAAGGAATTCCATTTACAATTTCATGAAAGATAGAAACATGGCTAGGAACAAACTTAACCAAAGAGGTGAAAGATTGGTACTCTGAAAAGTATAAAACATTGATGAAAGATTTTGAAAACAACACAAACAAGTGGAAAGACATTCCCTGTTCATGGATTGGAAAAACAAATATTTTTAAAATGTCCATACTACTCAAAGCAATCTACATATTTAATGCAATCCCTATCAAAATGTCAACAACAGTTTTTCACCAAACTAGAAGAAACAATCCTAAACTTTGTGCAGAACCACAGAAGTCGCAGAGTAACCAAAAAAATCTTGGAAAAGAAAAAGCTGAATGTATCACAGTTCCACATTTCCAGTTATAATACAAACCTTTTGTGATCAAACCAATATGGTACTGGCACAAAAATAGGCATATAGATCAAGGGATAGAATAGAAACCCAGAAATAAACCCACATTTATATGGTTAACTGATTTTTGACAAAGGAGGAAAGAATATGCAATAGAAAAAAGTCTCATCAACAAGTGTTGTTGGGAGAAGTAGATGGCTACATGCAGAATAAAGAAACTGGACCATCTTCTATACCATACAGAAAGATAAATTCAAAATGGGTTAAACACCTAAATGTGAGACCTGAAAGTATAAAAAGTTTGGAAGAGAGCATAGGCAGTAATTTCTCTAACATCAGACATAGCAATATTTTTCTAGATATATCTCCTTAGGGAAGGGAAACAAAAGCAAAAAGGAACTATTGGGACTACATCAAAATAAAAACTTCTGCACAATGAAGGAAACAATCAAAAAACTAAAAGGAAATCTATGGAATGGGAGAATATGTTTACAAATGACATATCTGATATAGGGTTAATATCCAAAATATATAAAGAACTTCCAAAACCCAACACACAAAGAACAAATAATCCAAAAAATGAACAGAAGATGAATAGACATTTCTCCAAAGAAGACATGTAGATAGCCAGCAGACACATATAAAGATGCTCAGCATCACTGATCATCAGGGAAATGCAAATCAAAACTCCAATAATATATATATATTATAATACAATATAATATAATAGTCACCTCACACCTGTCAGTATGGCTGAAGTCAAAAAGAGAAGAAACAACAAGTGTTGGTGAGGATTAGAGAAAAAGGAACCCTCTTTCACTGTTGGTAGAAATGCAAACTGTGGGAGTCACTGTGGAAAGCAGTTTGGTAGTTCCTCAGAAAGTTAAAAATGGAACTACCCCATGATCCAGTAATTGCACTACTGAGTACCCAAAGAATACAAAAGTTAATTTCGTATTAACGTAACCTATGTTTATAGCAGCATTTTTTTTGCATTAGCCAAATTATGGAAGCAGCCCAAGTGTCCATTGATAGATATATGGATAAAGAAGAAGTAGTATATGTTTAATGGAATATTACTCAGCCATAAAAAAGAATGAAATATAGCCATTTGCAACAATATGGATGGAGCTAGAGATTAATATGCTAAGTGAAATGAGCCAATAAGAGGAAGAAAGAAACCATGTGATTTCACTTATATACAGAATTTAAGAAACAAAGCAAGACAGCAAAGGAAAAAAAAAAGGAGAAACAAACCAAGAAATAAGACTCTTAACTACAGAGAAGAAACTGATAGTTATCAGAGGTGGGAGAGGGAATTGGTGAAATAGGTGATGGAGATTAGGGAGTATACTTATCTTGATGAGCTCTGAGTAATGTATCAAATTGTTGAATAACTATTTTGTTCATCTAACACTAATATAACATAGTATGTTAACTATATTGGAATTAAAATAAAAACAATATAAAAAATTATGGTATGTATTAAAATTTACCAAATGTTTATTCATCATTAGTTAATTCGTGAGTCACAGTAATGAATTTTTACATTTTAGCGAATATAGATAACATACTATAAAACTGAGCCTTTTTTATTATTTACATTTTTATTGTTATTATTTTTAAATATTTATTTGAGAAGGGGAGAGAAAGCAAGAGAGAGAGAGTGCGTGCGCTCGCGCGCATGAGTCGGGGGAGGAGCAGAGGGAGAAGCAGACTCCCCACTGAGCAGGAAGCCCAACACAGGGCTCAATCCAAGGACCCTGAGAATATGAGTTGAGCCAAAGGCAGACGCTTAACTGACTGAGCCACCCAGGAGCCCCTAAATTTCAGCCTTTTAGAGTATACACTTTAGTGTTTTTTTTAGTATATTCACAAAGATGTATGATCATCACCATTATTAAACTCAATAATATTTTCATCACCTCAAAAAGACACATTCTAATTCATAGTCCTTCCATTAAATTAAATTAAATGTGGTCAGCTGAAGACTGCACAGAGATTTCGCAGATCCCTAGAACTAGTAATTATTTCAATGTTTGTGAATGGGCTCTGTGTGCATATTAGTGAATACATTTTAACATTCAGCCAGGGACTGCTTTGGCCTTCACTTCCTGTTTATGCAGAGCGTCATGATTAGCTAGAAGTTGGAGTATAGGGCCTTTTGAGCTCTTTCCAGAGGTAGTACACCACCGTGGGAGTTCAGAGCCCTATGTGCATAGCATTCTAGATTCCCAGAATTACATTAGAATTTTTTCCAGATCTTCTATTGACATCTTAGTTTTTTTTTTTTCAGCTTTTTGGTGAGCCTGTTGTCTACTTTAATTGTTTTATCTACAACCTCAGGCCACACCTGAGCATCCATCCTGATGTTCAACACTTGTCTCTGTTTTTGAAAAATGCTCCTCCTACCTTTTACTCACAGGTAAAGGCTGTGCACACTATGCAGTTACTCTAAATCACTTTAAATAAAGAGCACCTTCAAGAGAGATCTTCCAAGGAAACACCAGTAGGTCAAATAATAAAAATTCTCTGTGAATGGGGCTATAAAATAGGCCCAACCCTTTACTAGCCTCCTCTAGTGACTAGTATGCTGTTCATTTTCACTATGGTTGCAGACTTTTGGCTTTCAAGGATATTGTAAAACTCAGGAGGGAAAATGAAGTTAGGTCAAGTTAAAATACCACAAACGTGCTTACAGAGAGTCAGCTGCTTTTATTGAATAAATGCTCTCTAGTTTTCTACAAGTCTTTGGTTAATTCCTTGAGTTCTGAAGAAGTTTATTCTGAAATTTTTGCCAGTGCTCTCATTGCTTTCGTGGAGGAGAGATTTTTTTAAGGTTTTTGCCCTACAGTTTTAACTGATGTCACTGATAATAAGTTCGTAATATTATGCCATCACTGAATTCCTGGCTTAAGCTTAATGTGTAGTCTATGTATTGTTGCATTTAAGCTTTGAAATATTTCATTTAGAATTTTTTGATAGTATATTTATTCTGTTTTTATCTGATATTGGTATCATGGTTTTCTAATTTTAACTGGAGATAGTAACCAATTAATACTTTAAATTTAGTCATTGTCCTGGTGTTCATATGCATACAGCCCAATGGTCTGTCTATAATTTGTGCAGTTAAAATGGATGTTTTAAACAATGGCCTTTTGTTTTATAACAACTAAATCTTTATAAGTATGAAGAATGGGATGCTAATTTTAGAATAATTTTTATTGGATATTGACATAAATATTTTTCAGCTGATTTAATCTCAAGTATTTCACTTAATCAACATTTTTACTGGCTCCATAGTCATTATTGTACCTGTCTATATAAAGCTCACCAGTACCCAGCCACTAAGAATAATTAAAAATACTGAACAGTACTTTATGTTGAATGTGTTTTTTTGATCTGAACATTCCAAATTCCAGCTATAGCCCCTTGAATTACAATGTCATCTTTTTGATGCATATATCCCTTTATAATGTGTATAAATAAAATTAGTTTGACCTAATAATTTTATATCATTTGTAAATATAGTAGGTGTGAGTATATTAGTAAGATTGGATGTCCCTGGTATTTATCCATCTAGAAATCCATTCATTTATTATCCCCTCTTCCTCCTCAAATATTCAATTTTGACCATATACTAAATATTAAATGGACTAGTGTTGTTATAAGGAAGAATAACACACATTATCTTTCTCTTTAAGGAATCCACAGACTACAGACTAGTGAAGAGGCAGGTACATAAACAAAATCTTGAAATGTTTTTGAATAAGTGCCATACTTTCGGTGATCATGTAAGTTGGTTTGCCTAGATCAGTCCTAGGATTATATGTGTTGTCCTAATAGAATTAATTGCACCTTCTCTGAATTTAATAAATGATCCACCTTGGATGATAAAATATCATACCTGTCTGTCATAACCAAAATGTCGTGAAAGCAAAATTGAGGGAAAGATGGACTATCATTTTTAGAAAAAAATAACCTTTATTTTCTATTTTTTTTTCTGTGTTTCTCTGTGTACTTACTAAAGATTGCCCTTTTGCTACAACATCTTAGACCTGGGCTGATTCAGTAATTTCTTATTAACCAACTGTCTTTGGACTTTATTTTCTCCTCCCTGAAGGTCTGGGCTTCATCAAAGTAAGGATTTAATCACACAGGCTCAGGCCAGACATACTGTGAGAACACGTTCCATTTGTTACTTGACTCTGCCAATGCACATAAATCTATCCTGACTGAAGACTGCTTTGTATCAGAGGCAAACATCCACAAAGGAGTCTCAGATCATTGTAATAGGGCCTCAGCTGAGATCATCAGGTGCATCTGCTGGTGGATATTTGGTTCCCATTGAGACCTAGACTACTGAAAATAAAATTCTCAACACCAAAGTCTCTATGCTCATGGAAAGTTTAATATAACCCATGAAATATATTAATTTTTATTTGTGTCTTTTCATTTTTAATTGCAGTAATCCAGAGAAGATTAAAAACAAATACTTGAAACTTAAAAAAATAATTTTCAATAAAATCAAAAGATGAGTTCTATATGTCCTTAAGATGTAGGGGCTGAATAGAACATATTGCAAGCCAGGACTTTTCCTAGAGTATATCTATAGTCCGAAAAATCAGGTAGGATCAATAAAATCATTTTAGGGATAGGAAATTCTCCCATATTATGCATGACATATCTATGTTAATGCTTTGGTTTCTTTTTTTGATTAAGAAGTATTTCTACAAAAAAAAAAAGTTTTCCTACTCTGTGAACTTTTATTTATTTTTATTTGTCTAAATTATGTATATTTGATTTTTGACAGATAATTTACATACATAGTGGAAAATTCAAACATTATATAAACTTTAGGAAACAATCTTCAATCTACCTCTGATCCCAGTGAAGTAGTTCTTTCTACTCTATAACAAACAATATTTTCCGTTCCTTAAATACTTTTCTAAAAATATTTTTTGCATATATAATCAAATACATACATACCTAGTTGTATCATTCACCTATGGTTTCTTCAAATACTACTATGGTTTTATTTGCTTATTTACTTATTTAATTCCGTGTAAATGCTTGCTTGGAACTTAATCCAGATAAAATTATTATTTCCATGTAGATTTTCAACACAGTTTATTAAATTATCCAACCTTCCTCTTTAATTTAGATGCCTTTATTATCATATACTAAATTCCTATCTGTTTATACATTTTCCCATTCCATCTCTTTGATGTATCTTTACTTTGTATGAACAAAATTGTAATTATTTTAATTATGTAATATGTATAAAATGTGTTATATATGTTTGAGCTGATTATTTCTCCATATTCTTCTCTTTTCTTATGTCTGACTTATCTCTGACTATTGTCACCTCTTATGATCTTGGCATTATTACCTTCCATCTGCTTTTGGTATTTTCGTTGCAATCATGTTAAATTTAAAGATTATCTTATGCAAAGCTTTTATTTTTACTATGTTGACCCTTGTCATTAAAAAAAAAAAGAATCTGATTTAAGTTTCTTTCTTTTTTTTTTTTTTAAAGATTTTAATTATTTATTTAACAGAGAGAGAGTACAAGCAGGAAAAGCAGCAGACAGAAGGAGAAGCAGGCTCCCTGCAGGGAGCCTGATGGGGGGCTCAAACCTAGGACCCCGGGATCATTACTGGAGCTAAAGGGAGATGCTTAACTGAGCCACCCAGGTGCTCCCTGACTTAAGTTTCTAATAGTCTTGAGTCTCTCAGGAAAATTTTCCTGAGTCTCTCAGGAAAATTTTCAAGTTTTATTTATATATCTTATTATCTTTATATCTTAAAGATAAGATATATCTTATTATCTTTATTTCTAATATATTTCAACATTTTTCTATTGAAAATGAATGTTTATTTATCTTTTAAACTGTTGCTGTTTTAACACATGACAGTTACAGATTTGTGCACAACACATCAATATCACCTCCTGGAGTTCTGTTTGTTACTGATTTTCAATATTGGTTACCTTCTTTCGATGTAAAATTTGAGTCTCTTAAAGTAGAGATAATTCCATACTGTTTTCCTTTCCCTGTTTTATAACTGCAAATGATAGTACCTTTAGAACAATGTTAATAATAGTGACACTAGACATCTGATCTTGATTATACATTTTTTGGGAATGTATTCAGTCTTTCCTCATTATTCATGATGCTGGCTTTGGGGTTAGTTGTATAATCACGTTATTTATGTCATCCTATTTCATTAAGATTTTTGGAATCCATGGATAATTAATATTACCAATTCTTGTTAATGATCTATGGAAATTACCTATTTTTCCTTTTTTAACTCTATGTTCAGTTATATATTTCTTTTTGCTTTTAAGCATTGTTGCACTTCTAGAAAAAAAATCCCACTTGATTCTTTTTAATGTGCTGCTTTCTGCTTAATATTTTACTTAGAATTTATCATCACTTGTCATGATGAGATTTGCCCAAATCATTTTTTCTTGCAATATTTGTTGCTACTGCAGTTATTTTTAAATTGTTATCCTCACTTCACATAAAGAATTTAGAAGCTTTCTCTTTCTGTGCTTTGGAAAAATTTAAATAGCATTAACTTGTCTGGTATTGAGAGATGTTGTAGATCTCTTCTGAAAAGTATCTTAGCCTAGTGCTTTTTAGGGAGTAGCTCTTGATGCCTTTTTCTTTTTTACGGTTGTCTTTTTTGATTTTCTATTTGTTTATAGTAAGTTTTGATAAATGTAAATATTTCTGTAGGGTCACATGGCTTTGCTTATAAATTCTATCAAATATTTAAGGATAAAAATATCAATAATATACCAACTCAGAAAATAGAGATGGTAGGAAAACTTCCCAGTTCATTTTATATAGAGATGTAAATTATTACTGTGTCAATTAGGTCATCTATATCTTTTGGTTTTTAAAAAATATGCATTTGCTCTGTCATAGACTGAGATTAGTGAATTGAAGTATTTTGCTAATAGATTTCTCTTTGGTTTTTATATGTTTTTAACTCCAGTAATCTTTGCTTTATGATTGTTGATGCTTGTGTTATTTTGTAATCATGTCTGTTACTTCATCATCATAAATTTCACCCTTAATTGTTGAAAGTACCCTATTCTAATTTGCTTAATGTCTTTTAAGTGAATTTATCTTTATTTGAGGTAAAGATCATGCCCATTGTTCTTTTTTGTTTAATTTGTAAATGTTTTTACAAACATTTCTTTGCAAATCCTCTTATTTTCCAACTCACTTTGCTTTAGATTTTGTCTTATAAATAATTTTTTTGTTTATAAGGTAATTTGAATTTTTCTTCTTTTACTGAGTATAAGCCATTTGCATTTATTGATATGGCAGAGATACTTGAGTTATCTCAAATTATTTTATGATCTGGTTTGTGTTTTGATAGTTCGTTAAAATGTTTGATCTGGCTCTTTCTTTGTTTCATTTTTAATGTGTATTTCCCATGATATATTTATTTTTGCTGTAGTGGTTATTTATTTATTTTTCTGTAGTGGTTATTTTTATAACCATAATGTCATTTAATAATCTGCATGGTCTATTTCTTCAGAATTATTTTTTAATTCTCTGTCACACCACATACCTTGTTTGTGCTCCTCGATCTACTTTCTATATTCTTAATCCCTCTCTTTGGTCCAGAAGTCGACTCTTACGGACCAGATCAATAAATTTCTATAATCTCTAGCTTCTGGTTGGGCTCACTCAATGATGACGTCTGGCAGGAAATAGTGTGGAAAAGGAGAGAAAGTCTGTGTCCCTTGACCTACTATCACTATTCCTCTCATGGTGACTGATTTTACGCAACCCTCTGTACTGCTTTCCTCATTCTTTCTGGGATAGGAGTAGTAATTCTGGTTCTTGCTCTATTGTTATTTCTCTAAACCCATACTATAAATTATTCCTTTGAAAATAAGCCTACCTCAAGTTTTCCTATTTTCATAATGCCATCACTTTCCTACTTGACCCCTGACTGCTATGCCTTTTAGAAGCAATGATAAAATAAGCACAATTCTTTTCTCTCCCTCCATTTCTCTCACTGCCAGATTTTAAATAATTATCCTTTTTCTTAATGTCTGTCATTGTGCTGTTACCTATGCTTACAGCTCTATTAGTTCAATAGTCAACTCTAACTTATAAACTCTGATTACCTGGTATCAAAAATTAAGAGCTCTGTACACTTACGCTACCGCTCACATTGCAAACCGCACCCTCCCTCCATGCACACTTCAGATGTTCGTTTGTTATGTTTTCTATGTGGTCAGGGCATATGTTTATATATTGTTTTAATAAACTATTCATTATATTATTTCATCTTGCTATTCTATTTAAATTTAATGCTTACTGCCAGGTATTTTACTCTAGTTTCATAATTATTTTTGGTTGAATGGAGATCCACTTCCAATACATTTCTTAAGTTACTGCTTAGAAGGGTTGCCAGGTAAAATAAAACACATCTAGTTAAATTTTGAACTTCAGGTAAATAATGAACTTTTTGTAGTATAAGTGTGTCCCAAATATTGCATGAGACATTTTTTTAAATTAACATATAATGTATTATTTGCTTCAGGGGTACAGGTCTGTGATTCATCAGCCTTACACAATTCACAGTGGTCACCATAGCACATACCCTCCCCAATGTCCCTTATCCAGCCACCCTATCCCTCCCCCTCAGCCCCCAGCAACCCTCAGTTTGTTTCCTGAGATTAAGAGTCTCTTATGGTTTGTCTCCCTCCTGATCCCATTTTGTTTCATGTTTTCCCTCCCTGCCCTCCACAACTCCCCACCCTGCCCCTCAAATTCCTCATATCAGATCATATGATGATTGTCTTTGCATGAGACATTTTTAATGCTCAATTTGGCGACCTTATATTTGGCTTACGGCTACTGAGTAACAACCTTAGTGTTAGCTATTTGTATAATTTGGAGTCTGAGAAAATGGTAAGTTTGGTTTTTGACGGCAGTTATTTGTGTTCAGTTTTTCTTGGAATACAGCATGTACTTTCAGCATGTTATTTAAATTTTCTTTTATTTCCAGTAGTTTTTTTTGAATTATGTACTTATTAAGTAGTACATTAAAGACTGTAGATTCTTTGCCATCTCTCACCAGAATTGAATGGTGGGACTATTATCCTGCCCTTTGTACCTGGGCTGGCTCTGTGTCTGTTTTCGTCCAACAGAATGTGTTAGTAGTGATGCTGTACAATGGGAAACTTCTGCTTTCACCCTTCATGGAAGCAAGTCACAATAAATAAGTGAAACTACCCAGGGGTGAAGCCCAGGTCAGCCAAGTAGAAAGATAGGCCATGTATAAGAACTAACTATATTTGGTACTTGAAATCCCCCTCAGTCACTAGCTGACTGCAGTTGACACAGAGCAAAAGAACTGCGCAGCACAGCTTTTCCTCACCTGCAGAATCTACACAAGTAAAATGGCTCTTATTTTAGGTCACCAAATTTTAGGGTAGTTCGTTACACAGCAATTAAATTATTATATCAGAGTTTTAAAATTTTGAGTACTCAGTTTTATAAATGTGTGGTATCGTTTCTCTATCTCCGGTATTTTCTATTTAAATCTTTCAAGCATTTCCTATTTCAGTATTATTGTTTGATTTTGTTCACTTTAAGCTTTTTCATTTTTATAATTCATAACCATTTCTGTGTTTCGGGCACTGTCTCTTTCTCCTTGTAGTCCTTTCAAATTTACCTTCATTTCTGTAATGGTTTTATCTCCTATTTGTCTTACACTTCCATTCTGAACACTGTCTACTCACTGTTAAGCTCTTCTTGCTGTTGGCAGTCACTTCCCTGGACTTCTACACTCTGTGTTCTTGTGCTTTGTTTCAGAGAAGCATTGGCTTCGTTGAATTTTTTTTTTTTTTTTCCAAATCATGGTGAAATTTGGTTACAATTTCCAACTTCTAGATTTTCTCTTCTTGTATACAGTTGTGCAGATTTTCTGTGGTTCTCTTTTTGATTGATAATTAAAGTCACAAAGTGAGTATTTCCTCCTCTCCCCACCATCCCCCAAGTAACAGCTATTTCCTACATGCTTATTCAAAGGAAGCGTAGCTTGTTGGAATTTCCTTTATTTTCGAGGGTTTTGTATCTGAAATCATGGGGTCTTTATTTCTTGCCATCTAATGGTGATAGATATGTAGTTCTAGGATATTTCTCAATGCAATGGCTTCCTTTTCTCTTGAAGCCACTGAAGCAGACTACTTAATGAAAACTTGGCTAGTTTGTCTGATTTTATTTTAACCCTATTTCCTGTGCTTCTCAGACTCTAAACACACCAGGACCACTTCAGATCACAGCATATGTACCCTGTTTTTTCCCTTACAAAGAAAGATTTTAATGTTTATGCCTTAGGATGTGTCTTTTACCTGTGAAGAGTGTAGGTCGCTAGTTTATCTGACATTAGAAGCCTCAGTGTTTGCTCTCCTCATCTCTCAAGAACATGCCAGCTTGTTTCCACTTTCTCTTATATTAGGAGGTTGTGAGGTTTTTATCTGTGTCCTTATTACATAGCTAATGGCGAATGTAATTATAAAAAAATTATTCTAGTTGCCTTGGATATTTTCAAAAAGAGCAGTAGAGGTTGTCATATTATTATCATTATCTTCAAATGGAAGTCATGTTTCATATTTGTTTTTATTTAGTGATATATCAAAGATAAAAAAGTGGACAAAAGTGTAAAGTAGATGAATAATTTAAAAATATAATAATATTGACACTATCAAATAAGCTTGATAAAGGCAAGAAAGTGATGAGTACATAACTCCTCATGTGATTTCTCAACGAATAGATCACTTTCCATCTTTTCATTGGTTTTCTTTATAGGTTTACCATATATCTTATGTTCTAAGAAAACATTTTTGAAATTTTCTTGTTTTTTTTTCACTTTATAAAATATATATGACATATTCTCTTGTATCTTTTATTTTTAAATGTCTTGTTATACCTTTGAGAATCACCCAGGATGACATTTGTATCTGTAGACCATTCTTTTTTATTGCTGCATTGTATTTCTTTGTTTGAATGCACAACAGTGTACCTATTCTTTTCTTGATAGGCATTGGATTGACTTCAGTTTTAACTATTCTGAATAATGCAGATATGAACATGTCTCCTGTAGCATAAAATGTTTTTGTCCAAGGAATGTACATAGGTATGGCATTGTTAAATAAAGATTAGGCTTATCTTCATATTTGTAAGGTAATGCCAAATAATTTTCTAAGGAGATTATACCAACTTATATTACTATGAATAGTATACAAGAATTCCTATTGTACTAAAACTTGGTCAGCCTGTATTCTTATCCAAATTTATTTATTTATTGCCAATATCTTGGGTAATTGTGATTTTATTTCACATTTACTTGGACAGTGAGGTTGAGCATTGTTTTCATGAACATGAATATATATATTGTACATATTGTATACACACACACACATATATATATTCTGCTGTTAACATTTCTTCTTTAAAGTACATTTTAATATTTTTCTCCTTTTGCTCTTCTGTGTAAACTTCCTAAATGTAGATTTTACTAACTAATCCACTGTAAATTATATGATTTATAAAAATATTCTCTCAAATTGTACAATATAAAGTCACTTTATACTGACTATGATTTATCCTGGTGAAAATGAATTCTTAACTTTAATAACGCCAAATTTAGCGATTTGTTTTTCACTTCGTAATCTTTTTTTTTCCTAATTTTTAAAAAGATTTTATTTATTTATTTGACAGAGAGGGGGAAGGGGAAGAAGTAGCCAGAGTGGCAGGCAGAAGGAGAGGGAGAAGCAGGCGCCCCACTGAGCAGAGAGCCCAACGTGGGGCTCGATCCCAGGACCCTGGGGTTAGGACCTGAGCCGAAGGCAGACACTTAAGTGACTGAGCCACCCATCTTCCCCTATAACATTTATTACTATTCTGATCTTTATTACTTCCTTCCTTTTGCTGGGTTTAGGTTTTGTTCTTTTTATAGCTCTTTTAGGTTAAGTTTAAGTTGTTTATTTGAGATTTTTCTTGCTTCTTGAAGTAGGCCTGTATTGCTATAAAGGTACATCTGAGAATAGCTTTGGCTGTATACCAAAGGTTTTGGACTGTTGTGTTTTCATTTTTATTTGTTTCCGTGTACTTTTTAATTTCTTCTTTTATTTACTGGTTGACCCATTTATTGTTTAGTACCATGTTGTTTAACCTTCATATATTTGTGATCTTTCCATATTTTTTCTTAGGGTTAACTTTTAGTTTTATTACAGTGTGGTCAGAAAAGATGCATGGTGTGATCTCGATCTTGAATTTGTTGAGGCTTGTTTTATGGACTACTATGTGATCTATTCTGGAAAATGTTCTGTATGTGCTTGAAAAGAATGTATTTTAGGATGGAATGTTCTGAATATATCTGTTAAATCTTCCTAGTACAGTGTGTCATTCATGGCCACTGTTTCCTTGTTGATTTTCTATTTGGATGATATGTCCATTGATGTATGTGGGTGATAAAGTCCCCTACTCTTGTATTATTACTGATTAGTTCTTTTGTATTTGTTATTGTTTTATGTATTTGACTGCTCGTATGTTATGTGCATAAATATTTACAATTTTTAAATCTTCTTATTGGATTGTCCCCTTTATTATTATCCTTCTTTGCCTCTTGTTACAGTTTTTGTTTTAAAATCTACTCTACCCGATATAAGCACTGCTACCTGCTTTCTTTTGACATCCATGTGCATGATGAATGTTTCTTCATCTCCTCACTTTTAATCTGCAAGTGTCTTTCTGTCTGAAATGAGTCTCTTCTAGTCAACATATGGATGGGTCTTTTTTTTTGATCCTCTCTGTCACCTTGTGTCTTTTAATTGGGTGTTTAGTCTATTTTCTTTCAAAGTGCTTATTAATAGATATGTATTGATTTCCATTTTGTTATTTTTTTTGTGGTAGTTTCTATAGATTTTCTCCGATTCTTCTCTTGTTCTCTTTCATGGTTTGCTGGTTTTCTTTAGTGATATACTTGGATTCCTTTATCTTTATTCTTTGCATATCTATTACTCGTTTTTGATTTGCAGTATCATTAGGTTTATATGTATCATCTTTTGCATATAGCAGCCCATATTAAGTTGATTATTGCTTAAGCTTAAACCCATTTTTTAATATTTCTTTTAGGGTTAGTTTAGTGGTCATGAACTCCTTTAGTTGTTTGTCTGAGAAACTCTATCTCTCCTATTCTGAATGATAGCCTTGCTGGACAGAGTATTCTTTTTTTTTTTGGACAGAGTATTCTTGGTTGTAAATTTTTCCATTCAGCACTTTGCATATATCATACGCCTCTCTTCTGGCCTGCAAAATTTCTCCTGAAAAATTTGCTAATAGACTTATGGGGTTTCCCTTTGTATGTAACTGTCTTCTTTTTTTTGCTGCTTTTAATTTGTTTTATTGCTACTTTTTTCCATTTTAATTACTGTGTGTTTTCATGTGGACCTCCTTGGGTTGAATTTTTCTGGGGCCTCTCTGTGCTTCCTGGATCTTGGAGTTTGTTTCCTTCCCCAGATATGGTAAGTTTTCAGCTATTATTTTGTCAAATAAATTTTTTATCCCCTATCTTTCTCTTCTTTTTCTGAGATCCCTGTAATGCAGATGTTATTATGCTTGATTGAGTCACTGATTTTCCTAAGACTGTTGTTAATTTGCATAATTTTCTTTCCAGTCCTTTGCTCTGCTTGGTAACTTTCCATTTCTCTATATTCAAGATCATTAATTTGTTCCTTTGCTTCATCTAACCTGCTATTTAATCCATCCAGTGTACTTTTAATTTCATTTATTGCGTTCTTGATCTCTGATTTTTTGTTTTTTTTTTTTTATCTTTGCATTAATAGTCTCGCTGATGTCCTACACTCTTTTCTCCAGTCCAGTGAGTGTCATATGATCATTACTTTAAATTTTTTATCACCCATATTACTTAACATTTGTTTTGCTTTGGTCTCTTGCTATGGTTTGGTCTTATTCTTTCATTTGGGAGCTGTTTCTCTGTCTCTTCATTTTGTCTGAATTTCTGTGTTGTTTCTGTGTTAGAAAAGTCAGCTATTTCTCTTGCTCTTAATGCTAATAGACATATGAAGAAGTGGTCTTGTAGCGCCCTGCAGTGCATTGTCTCCTCTTCCCTAGGGTGTGGTGCTACAGGGAGTGTCACCTATGTATGTTGCATGTGCCTTGCTGTTGAGTCTTAGCCTCTTTCTCTTTCAGTCTGGTTGTCTGCAGAGGCTCTATTTGCCTATTTTGGGCAGTGTTTGGTCGCCAGCAGGGGTGGGGCACATTTTAACAAGGTGAGCAGTGGTCTGCTTGTGAAATGAGAAATATATTACAGATATTCATCTACACAGTTTGTGGGCTCCCTGGTGTGAATGTCTGTTTTCTGCCCTTCTCCATGCCACTGGCTCCCTCCCCATCATGGATGAGCAATGTCCATTTTGCTGTTATATCACCTCTTCCCCCTTCCTGCCTTCTTCATTGTGGCCTCTTCCAGCCTTTAGTTGTGGACTTTCTTCTGCCAGTCTTCAGGTTGTTTTCTGGGTTACTTATGCTGATATCAGTGTTATCTAGTTTTATCTATGGAACGAGGTGAGCTTAGGGTCTACTACGTTGCCATCTTCCTAGCTGACCATGTTAAAAGTGACTTATCTTTAGATGGAGATATTTTGTATGTTTTTATTTTGAGTTTTTAAAAAAAATTATTTAAATTCAATTTAGTTAACATATAGTGTATTTTTAGTTTCGTTGGTAGAATTTAGTGATTCATCAGTTGCATATAACACCCAGTGCTCATTATGTCAAGTGCACTCCTTAATGCCCCTCACCAGTTACCCAACAACCCTCAGTTTATTTCCTATAGTTATGAATCTCTTATGGTATGTCTGTCTCTTCGTTTTTATCTTACTTAATTTTCCTTCTCTTACCCTATGTTCATCTGTTTTGTTTTTTAAATTCAACATATGAGTGAAATCATCTGGTATTTATCTTTCTCTGACTGATTTATTTCGCCTAGCATAATACCCTCCTGTTCCATCTATGTCATTGCAAATGGCAAGATTTCATTCTTTTTGATGGCTGAACATCATTTCTTAAAATACTTTCTTTTTTATATTGGAAATTCTTTTCCTGCTTTGTTAAAGATTACTTGACCACAGAGTTGAGGGTCCATTTCTGAGTTCTTTATTGCATTCCATTGATCTATGTGTCTGTTTTTGTGCCAGTACCATACTGTCTTGATGATTAAAACTTTGTAATATAGCTTGAAGTCTGGAATTGTAATGCCTCCAGCTTTGGTTTTCTTTTTCAACATTACTTTGGCTATTTGGAGTCTTTTCTGGTTCCATACAACTTTTGGTATTGTTTGTTCCAGCTTTGCGAAAAATGCTGGTGGTATTTTTGATAGGGATTGCATTGAATCTGTAGTTTGCTTTGGGTTTTATAGACATTACAACAATTATTGGTCTTACACTCCATAAGCATGGAATTTTTTTTCCATTTTTTGGTTTATTCCTCAATTTCTTTCATAAGTTTTCTCTAGTTTTCAGACTATAGGTCTGTTCACTGTTAACCTGGTTAAGTTTATTCCTAGGTATCGTATGGTTTTTGGTGCAATTTTAAACAGGATCGATTTCCTGCTTTCTTTTTCTTCTGCATCATTGTTAGTGTACAGAAATGCAGCAGACTTTTTGCATTGATTGTATATCCTGTGATGTTGCTGAATTCCTATATCTGTTCTAGCAATTTTTTGGTGGAGTCTTTTAGGTTTTCCACATAGAGTGTCATTTTATCTGTGAACAGTGAATATTTGACTTCCTTGCTCATTTGGATGCTTTTTATTTCTTTTTGTTGTCTGATTGCTGAGGCTAGGACATCCAATACTTTGTTGAACAACAGAGATGAGAGTGCACATACCACTCATATTTCCAACCTTAGGGGAAAGCTCTCAGTTTTTCCCTGTTTAGGATGATATTTGCTGTGTGTCTTTTGTATATGATGTTGAAGTATATTCCCTGTGTCCGTACATTGTGGAGGGTTTTTTTTTTTTTTCAAGAAAGGATGCTGTATTTTGTGAAATGCTTTTTCTCTATTGAGAAGATCATATGTTTCTTATCTTTTCTTTTATTATTGTGGTGTGATATGCTGATTTGTGGATGTTGGACCACTCCTGTAGATGAGGAATAAATCACACTTGGTTGTGGCGAATAATCCTTTAATGTGTGTTGAATCTGATCAGCTAGTATCTTGTTGAGAATTTTTCCAACCATGTTCATCAAGGATATTTGTCTATAATTTTCTTTAGTGAAGTTTTTTTGTCTGGTTTTGGGGTCCATGTAGTGCTGGCCTCATAGAGTGAGTTTGGAAAATTTCCATTCCTTTCTATTTTCTGGAATAATTTCAGAAGAATAGGATTAATTCTTCTTTAAATATTTGGTAGAATTCCCTTGTGAACCCATCCGCCCCTGGACTCTTATTTGTTGGGAGATTTTTGATTACTGATTCAGTTTCTTTGCTGGTTATGGGTCTGTTCTGGTTTTCTATTTTTTCCTGTTTCAGTTTTGGTAGTTTATATATTTCTAGGTATTTTTCCATTTCTTACAGATTTCCTAATTTGTTGCCATATAATCGCTCATAATATTCTCTTATAATTGTTTTTATTTCTTCAGTGTTTGTTGTGATCTCACCTCTTTCATTCATGATTTTATTTATTTGGGTCCTTTCTTTTTTGTTTTTGATAAGTCTGCCCAGGGTTTTATCAATCTTATTAATTCTTTCAAAGAAGAAGCTCCTACTTCTGTTGGTTTGTTCTACTGGTCTTTTGAATTCTATATCATTCATTTCTGTTCTACTCTTTATTATTTATCTTATCCTGCTGGATTTAGGTGTTAATTGCTTTTCCTTTTCTAGCTTTTTTAGGTTTATGGTTACGTTGTGTATTGGAGATTTTTCTTGCTTCTTGAGAAGGGCCTGTATTGCTATCTATTTCCCTCTTAGGATTGCCTTTGCTGCATCCCAGAGTTTTTGCACTGTCATGTTTTCATTTGCATTTCATTTCATTTATTTTAAAAAAATTTTTCATTAATTTAGTGGATGATCCTTTCATTCTTTAGTAGAATGTTCTTTAACCTCCATGTATTTGTGGTTCTTCCAAATTTTGTCTTGTAGTTGACTTCAAGTTTTAAAACATTGTGGTCTGAAAATATGCCTGGTATAATCTCAGTATTTTTGTACTGGTTGAGACCTGATTTATGACCCAGTATGTGATCCATTCTGAAGAATATCCCCTATGCAGTTGAAAAGAATTTGAATTTTGCTGGTTTAGAATACAGTTCTCTGAATATATTTGTTAAGTCCATCTGGTTCAGTGTGTCATTCAAAGTCCTTGTTTCCTTGTTGATTTTCTGCTCAGATGATCAATCCATTACTGTGAGTGGGGTGTTGAAGTCTCCTACTATTATTGTATTATTATCAATGAGTTTCTTTATGTTCGTTATTCATTGATTTATATATTTGGGTACTCCCAAGTTAGGGGCATAAATATTTACAATTGTTAGATTTTCTTGTTGAATAGACCCCTTAATAATTACATAGTATCCTTCTTCATTTCTTATTACAGTCTTTGATTTAAAATGTAGTTTGCCTGATATAAGGATTGCTATCCCAGCTTTGTTTTGATGTCCATTAGTATGATAAGTTGTTTTCATCCTCTTACTTTCAATCTGGAGGTATCTTTGGGTGTAAAATTAGCCTCTTGTAAGCAGTATATCGATGGGTCTTTTTTTTTTTTTTTAATCCATTCTGATTTGTTGGAGCATTTAGTCCATTTACATTCAGAGTAATTATTGAAAAATATGAATTGCATGCCATTGTGTTACTTGTAAATGTGTTTTTCCTGTAGATTGTCTCTGTTCCTTTCTGGTCTTTGTTACTTTTGGTTTCTCTTTCTGCTCAAAGGGTTCCCTTTAGTAGTTCTTGCAGGGCTGATTTAGTGGTCACAAATTCCATTAGTTTTTATTTCTCTTAGAGACTCTTTGTTTCTCCTTCTCTTCTGAATGACAATCTTTCTGGGTAAGGTATTCTTGGTTACATATTTTTCCCATTTACTACATTGAATATATCATGCCAGTCACCAGGTCTCTGTGGATAATTCTGCTGCCACCCTTATGTGTCTACCCTTGCAGGTAAGAACCTCTTTGTCCTGGGCTGCTTTGAGGATTTTCCCTTTATCTTTGTAATTTTTAAGTTTTGCTATAATATGTCAAGTTTGTTGACCTATTTTTGTTGATTTTGAGGGGAGTTCTCTCCACTTCATCAATTTGAATACCTGTTTCCTTCCCCAGGTTAGGGAGGGTCTCAGTTATAATTTTTTCGAATAAACCATCCCCCAACTTTTCCTCCTCTTCATTTTCTGGGCCTCTTATACTCTGGATATTTTGTTGTATGAAATCACTAATTTTCCTAAGTCTTTCTTTGTGATCTAATGTTTTTCTTTCCTTCTTTTCATCTTCCTTATTTTCATAGTTTTATCTTCTGTGTTACTGATTCATTCTTCTGCTTTGTTCCTCCTTGTTTTTATGGCCTCCACTTGGGACTGCATGTTGGCAATAGCATTTTAAATTTTGGTCTGACTAGATTTTAGTTCTTTTATCTCTATAGTAATTGATTTTCTAATGTCTTCTATGCTTTTTTCAATCCTCGCTAGTATCTTTATAATCATTTTTTTTTTTTTTTATTCTCGTTCAGACATCTTATATTTGTATGACTAAATCCCTGGCTATGAGTACTACCTTCTTTCTTTTGGGGTGAATTTCTCTGTCTCGTCATTTTGTTCAGAAAATGAAAAAAACAACAAAAAGAATTCAAAAAAATACAACTAGATCCTGGTTATGTTTTGGTCTTCTTGTTAGATCCCATATTAGAAATACATATACATATATATATGTGATATACGTATATATATGATACATATATATATGTGATATACGTATATATATGATACACATATATATGTGATATACATATATATGTGATATATATATCACAATATACATATATACATATATCACTAAATATATATATATCACACACACATAAAATACAATGAAAGGGAATAAAAAATAAATATGTGATGTATGTATAAAAGTAGAATTAAAAAAGGATAAAAAATAATTGAAAAAATAAGAAAATAACTGAAAAAATAATAAAAGACTCGAGAATAAAAATACAAAGAATATTATATACTGTTCTCTCAACAAGCTGAAGCTTTGGAGCCCTCTATGATAGGTAAATTTTGTGTGAGTGAGTTGTTTGTTCAGCTTTTCTGGGGGAGGGTCCTGTTGTGCTGATTTTCAGGTGTGCTTGTCCTAGCGGAAATGTGCCTCCAGTGTGCAGGGAGGCTGGGCTTGTAAGTGGCCTGGGACTCCACTAGGTGGTGCTGATCTGCTCCCTGAAGGCTTTCAGCACTGATGGGCATGTTGAATATGGCGGTGCTGCACTCTCTAGCCCCAGAGCTGAAAGTTTGTGCCCCCCAGTCTTCACTGAGCCCTCATAGAGTAGCAGTCAATCACTCGTCTCCCATGTTTCTGTCAGAACTCTGTGTTCACTAATGCTGTGTCTAAGTGTTTTTATCTCAGGCACATGACTGAGTTTCAAAACTTCAAATTTTAGTGACTTCTGCATCTCAGACATCTGGTATTCCTTGGGTGCAACAGGTGGAGGAGGTGCACCTTACCAGGTTTCCACTTTTTGCTGGCCCCAGCAGAGGAAAGTTATCACATGACTGTGCAGCAGTTCGCAGTAGATGGCAACACAGACCACAAAGCTAACACCTAGACTCGCTGTTCTCTGCCAGCTTCTACACTCTTGTGTCTGGGAACCTCTGCTGCACATAGGCACCATCCATTTTTCTTGAGACCCTGGGGAACCTCAGACCACGCTGTCACACCTGGGATTCTGCCCTGCTTCACCACCTGAGCAATTTAAGCCAGCCACATCCCCCACTGTTGCAGACTTCTAAGAGTTACAATTTTGTGCTCTGCTGCTTATAATACTTTGCGTTAGCCTCCTTAAGCAGGCTCCCTTTCCTCCTTATGCAGCCTACTTAAGTAGTCATATCTTCAGGTATATCTCATGGGATTCAAGTCTCCGGACCTCCTACCTTCCAAAAGTTGGCCGCTTTTCTACTTGTAGGCTTGCACCATTTGTTTTCTCAGACCTCCAGTTGATTTCTCGGGTGTTCAGAATAATTTGATAACTATCTAGTTGTATTCAAGGGATGAGACAGACTCAGGGTCCGTCTACTCCCCTGACATGTTAACTCCTCCTGCTGTTCTTTATTTTTATTTTAAAAAATCTATTACATGATTAAACTTTGTTGATCCAGAAAATAGAGGGGTAATTGAAGGAGCAAAGAACTTAAGTAGTTAATAGAGACTGAAAGAATTGTATATAGTACATAAAGAGAGAGGTTGAGATTCAATAAAATCAGGAGTGGCTTATATATTAAAGAAGGGAGAAAAGGCATATGGGTACAAATTTAGGTACATAATTAGATTTGTTGGTGGGAAGCTGAGGTTATTTAAATGTGGTTGGCTCTATATCTTATATGATAATAGAAGTGAAGTTATCAACCTAGAACAGATAGGGAGAGAATATTGCACATTTGAGAGAAGAGAAAGAGCGAGCATAATGAAGGAGCTGATTGAATACATCATCATAAAGTCATGCTTTGATGGAAAGAAAAGAATCATTGGGTTCAAAGATGGGATGGGATGCTTCCCAATGACCTGGGAGAAGAAAAGGTAGGGGAACTTGGGTAACCAGATTTTGGGCTGGAGAAACGAAAATGGTGGAAATGGGAAAAATGGAATATTAAGATTATCATTTATTAAACTATGTTAATTACTTCACTCACCTTGCCTTTACAAACTGCAAATAGATATGCTAGAGTAAAAGTTAGTGTTTGGGGGTTGTCTTGCTGGCTCAGTTGGTTAAGCATCTGCCTTCAGCTCAGGTCATGAACCAGAGTCCTGGGATCAAGCCCCGAGTCAGGCTCCCTATTCAGTAGGGAACCTGCTTCTCCCTTTCCTCCCTGCTCCTGCTTTCTCCCACTATCCCTGTCTTTCTCTTTCCAATAAATAAATAAAATCTTAAAAAAAAAATGGGCAAATTTTGGGGAGGGGTGTACTCTGTTAACAATACTCTACCATTCTCTGAAGTATTTGAATACATTAAATGTACTTATGACATTTTATTTGTAGTTCACTGATTTTCAAATATTTATTAGCTGTTTCATTTTCTGCTTCTGTTTTATGGAAAAATGCATACTTAGCTCAGATAGTCCTTAACATGAGATCCACAGTGTGTGTCTATGGAAAATGAGAGAAGCAACTACAACTAAGAATATATCCAGTATTGGTAGAGATTGAGAGAAGTCAGTTTTTATCAGACACAGTGTTCAAAATGCAATGAATCGGTCAAGTTAGGAAAAATTAAAAGCATAAGTTCAGCCTCCTCATCCCAAAAGAAAGGGAGAATCAAGGTTTAAGAAATGTCAGAAGACACCTCAAGAGCAAAAGAGACTTTGGAATTCAGGGTTATTAGCATTGGTGTAATAATATGGAGATAGGTTTGGAAGTTCCCTGTGGCATCCTCTACTTGGGAATAAACATGGAAAGGGTTGAATAATCTGCAGAAAAGAGGATGGTTCCAAGATTAGGAAAAGAGGTTAGTGGAAAGTTAAACCATTGTTGAAGTAGGTATCACAAGATGGTGGCTTTTGAACTGAACATGACCCATTGATGGACTTGCTTGTCCTGAATAGTATTTAAAATAAACCAGTTTAGTTTCCAACATCCAAGAACTTTCAGATTCCTTTGTAGCAACACCACACTTGAATTTCTCCATATGCAAATAAGTAGCTGGAGCTGAGCAACTGCCCTCATACTTAGGAATATTGTGCACTTTCTCCAGTTTTCCGTAATCCCTGCACAACGAATTTTTCTCATGTTGTGGGTCTGCCTGGCTCCCATCCCTGGTTTATATAAACAGATAGAAACAGGGAAGGGTTGTCAGTTGCTAGAAAGGAAAGAGACACTCTGTTTTAGATAAATGGTTCTGAACTAGTGATATATCTGACACTTATTAGTGTGGGTATGCTATTAATAGTGTTCTGCTTCAATAATAGCATAACTTCCTACTAACCCCTTCTCCTAGTTTTGGGACCATCCTTTCTTCTGCAAATTCTCCACTTCTCACTATGTTTACTCCCAATTAAAGCACATCACAGGGAACTTTCAGGCCTATCTCTACATAATTATTCCAACAACAAAAAAAAAGAGTATGAAAAGAGGTGAGCAGTCACTGTTTCCTATATTTCCTATAAAACCGTGTGTGTGTGTGTGTGTGTGTGTGTGTGTGAGTGTGTGTGTGTACACAGAAAGAAACTAATTATGGCTTTGGGTTATAACATGGATATGAAAGTTAAAACCTACCACATTATAGCTTGCTGTGCATTCATGTCATAAAACAATACAGAGGGTAGGGGAGAAGGGTAAAGAAATGGGAGAGGAAGATACACAAACTCAGGTTCACATGACATAAAAATGGTAGCCATACAGTAAGATAACTGATTCATAATGACATTATATCAAGAAGAGCTGTTTGCATTAAAGATGAACATCTGCTCTGAGTACAGCTTTATTACTGGAATTCTGTTATTCTCATTGGTCTAGTAAATCCAGTAATTTCTACCAGTTCTACATTAGCCTTCTAAAAGTTTCATGGAATGGATCCAACAGTGGGTGTGCAAATGCAAAACCTTTTCTGTTTCAACATTACCCCAGGGAACAAATAAGAGAGAATGATGTGGGTGTTAACTTGAAGTAATTTTAAGAAATTGCCAAAGTTCAGTGTCTCTTACCATTGCACCTAGTTTGATATAGCAGTGCATTGGGTTATAATTGGAGGCTTTGTTTTTTTTTGAAATTTATTCATTTGAGAAATTTTTTAAACATGCTGCAGAAGGATTTCCATAAAAATAGCTCCTTAATATTAATTGTTGTTGGCTCCACTAGACCAAGGACTCTGTACTCTCCTAATATCTCTTGTTATGTGTCTTGGTCAGGCCATTTAATCTCTGGGTGTCTCACTTTCCTTGTCTACAAATAAGTGATAATATTTTCTTTAGGTAGCAAACAGTTGCTACTAAAATTCAAGATTATAATGATGTACATAAAAATTCTTTAACATAAATTACTCTGTAAATGGGGTTGATAATTGGCTGTACTTGAAATTTGGTATTGTAAGCGAACTATTAATGGATGAGTAAAATAATGAGAAATACATGCCAAGAATTTTTTAAAGACGAAATTATATACAGTAAAATGTGTAGATCTTAAGTGTATAGTTCAATGAGTATTGACAAATATTCACACTCCTTTAACTAACATCCAATCAAGATATAGAGCATTACTGCCATGTTAGAAAATTCCCTAAGATCCAGGAAATCCCCTCCCATCCATATATTCAAGGGAAATGAAAGTACCTATCCACAAAAATAGCTGTGCAAGAATTTTACATAAGAATTATTTGTAATAGCCGAGAACTATAAACAATAAAATATCCAATAACAGGAAAATGTACATACAAATCATGACCCATTCATGGAATAAAATACCATTTAGTAATAAAGAGGAACTAAATGTCAATACATGCAATGACATTAATGAAGCCATTAAACATTGTAAGAAGCCAAATATAATGAAATGATTCTGTATGATTAAGTCTTGAGATGCTCAAAATCAAATGATGATGCTGAACCTCCTATAGCAAAGAAATTAATACATAGAAATAAGTGTTCTGAATCTCAGAAAGAAAGGGAGGAGGTATCTGAGCATACCTTTTTCTGCTTATTTTCTTTTCAAAACATAAGTATCTCCTTTTGGGATGCCTGGGTGGCTCAGTGGGTTAAAGCCTCTGCCTTCTGCTCAGGTCATGATCTCAGGGTCCTGGGATGGAGCCCTGCATCAGGCTCTCTGCTCGGCGGGGAGCCTGCTTCCCCCTCTCTCTCTGCCTGCCTCTCTGCCTACTTGTGATCTCTCTCTCTCTGTCAAATAAATAAATAGATAAAATTTAAAAAAAAATATGTATCTCCTTTCTTGTTTCAATGTGTTGAATTTTATTACTTTGGGTATATTTTTCTGATGAAAATTATTAATATATTTGAAATTATAAGAGATAAGAAAAATTGTGTTAAATATTAAATATGTCTTGAAAGCAAAACAAATAATTCCTAAACAAAATGAATAATTGAATTCAGATTCTTCTATTTGAAGTGTAAACAATATGTAATAAAAAAATCTATTATTGAGTGGCTGCCACATGAATTTTGCATACAAATAATTTTATAGGTGTCTTAACTATATGGTATTCACCATAAATATACCTACCAGGGTTTCTTGGGAAAGTCTTCCATATATATACATATACATCCTTTTCATTGTGACATAATATACATTTTGTCAGAATTTACTTGGCCTAGTGTCTGGGATTTCTTTGTAATTTTTATGGACTGTGATATGACAATATATGTGGACAAAATTAACACTGTTTAATATTTACTTGATAGGTTAATGACTTCTTTATAACTTCTGTGATTGATTTTATGCTGAAAATTCATGAAGAGTCTCTGACAAAGAGGTTCTAAAACTGATAGGACATTACTAAAAATGTTATGAGGGAAGTAAAAAATGATTGTGCTGCCTTTACATTAGAAAAAAGTTATAATTGTATTTGTGCAACTGTTTGAATGGTTTAAGAAGTTGATGATGTTGTATACCTGATATGCAAAGATGTTGCTCTTTGGTCATAATTTGTGACCAAGTGACTCAGCTCTGTCTTGCTTAGTGGAGACCACAGAATCTTCATATTTGAAGGTATGCAAATGAAGACCACATATTTGAAATTATGCACAGGATCATGTAAGAATTCTCATCTTGGAGAACCTTAGATACGTTGTGCTGCTGCTTCTGAAGTCAGCCTGCTTCTCTCTATGTTCCTCATGCTTTTTAAATTTTTATTTTTATTATATTTTGTTTTTCTTGTTAGACTTAACAGAAGTGAAAGTAAATGCTGATGGTGGTAGCTGACATCACCACTCTTATTTTTCCCTGTGAAGACTTAAAAATAGGAGAAATGTTACACAGATATAAAAGGATTGTTTTGTTATAGCACTTGAATATTATCCGAAGGTTTTTATAGAAAGGACACACATTTTTAATTATCTGTAACTAGGCAGAATTGGTTTTCTGGTGAACTATTTATACATAGACACATCCTAAAGAATTCTTATGTGGAATTTGTCCTTACAATACCTTCAGTTATGTTAGATATGTTTATCAGAACTGAGCTTGCTTTTTTTTTTTTTTTTTTTTTAGAACTGAGCTTTCTAAAGTGAGTTTCTACTGATTGTAAGCCTATACCTTCAAATAAACCAAAGTAGTGTGTTTCTGCCCAGTTTATCTTCATTACCCTTCTGTAAAGATCCGGTATTTTGAGGTCAATAACACATAAAGAAAATATTTTCAGGAATGTCTTCCATTATTTTCAGATCTCTTCCACTGTATTTTAGTGAACACTTAATCATTCATTATCTCATAGATTATTTTAATCTTGCTATTGATTTCTGTGTGTCAATTTTCTCTCATTCAGAAATCTTTGTGATCTCATCCCATGGTACATTATCATCAAATTGAATGCCTAGAACAGCATTCATCTTTCAGAGACATTCACTTATGAATTAAACATTTGCTAACACAATGTTTTGTGTATTTTATTTACTCATCTTCTGTGTTTTTATAGGTTTTGCATGACTGTCATAAAAGTTTTTGTTAAGGGTTGCATTTGTATATCATATTTATTTTATTCTTTGTAATCAAGTCCTTCCAACACTTTGCACTATCTCAACACAGTACACTTAGGCAATTATTATGTATACTAGGAGTAAACATTCTGTTTGCTTCCAACAAATAGTCTGGGGGTTTTAGCCATCCAGAGACTAGGGTATCAAGGATCAATATCTTGAGCATTATTCTGCATGCTGGCAACAGAGCAGTGAACAATATAAGCAAAGTTCCTGTCTTTGTTTTGTTTACATTATAGGAGTAGGTAATTTACTATGAACAAATACATATGTCTATAGAACACAAATAGGAAAAAGATAAAAGAGAGATAGGACAGTAAGTGAGTGCCATTTTAAGTAGTGTCATTTGAAAAGATTTTCTGTGAAGATGGTTTTTGGAAAGACCAAGAAGTTAACCAAGTTAGAGAATGGGCTTTGGGGAAATGTGAGAGAAGAACACTCCAGTCAGAGGGAACAGTTAAGTACAAAAGTTAGTGTTAACAGAGATGTTTGAGAAATGGAGAGAGGGCCCCAGTGCTGAAGTTGAATAGATGAGGTGAGAGTGCAAAAAGTTGGGGTTAGAGATGGAGGCAATAATAAGATCATGTGGCACCTTCTAAGCCATGGTGAGAAGTTAGGATTTTATCCTAAGTGAATTGAGAAATGATTGAGCAGAAGAATTACATGACTTGACTTACATTGTAAAGAATCATTTCGGCTTCTATGGGAACAGAAGGCAAGGAGACAAAAGACAAACCTGGGAGACCAGTTGGGAAGTTAAAGCAATAGTTCAAACAAAAGATCATAGTGACTTGGTCTAGGGGATCTAAGGTTTTAGTGGTAGAGGTAAGAAGTCATGATTAGATTTTGGATTTATTTTGAAGACTGAACCAATGAGATCTGAGGATGTATATGTTATTATCTCTTTTATATATGAGAAAACAAATGTTTATAAAAGTTAAATAACCAGAAGCAAAGGAATGAAAAGTACAGCAGTAAGAGTGTTGGTAATATTCTAGTTCTTTATTTGGGTAGAGGTCTCAGAGATGCTCTTTTAAAATTATGCTTTAAAATTTATATCAATATTAAGTATGTCTTTTTATATTTCTTATATTTTATTTCTTTTTAAGTGTGTAAATATTATGTATGTCTTCTTTATATGTATAAAATAGCATATAGAACTTAATATTTAAAAAGTTGAGTATCCTCCCCAAGATTTCCAAGCTAGTATGTGACCCTAGCAAGAAGAAGAAAAGTAGAAAATGGAGGGCAGGGGTGCCTGGGTAGCTCAGTGGGTTAAAACCTCTGCCTTAGGCTCAGGTCATGATCTCAGGGTCCTGGGACTGAGGCCCGCATCGGGCTCTCTGCTCAGCAGGGAGCCTGCTTTCCTCTCTCTCTCTACTTGTGATCTCTCTCTCTCTCTCTCTCTCTCTGTCAAATAAATAAATAAATAAAATCTTAAAAAAAAAAAAAGAAAATGGAGGGCAAATGAAAATTATTCAGCACATCACACCCTCTTTAGCATTCACTCCTCCTTGATTCAGTCTGGTAAAAGTTTACATGTCCAATATAAGGGGAATGCAAAGTCACATTAATTACTACATCATCATGGAATGATATCAATTTACTTTTACTTTCATCTAAAACTGAAAATGTTAGTTGCTATCTAATGGGAAAAAAATGAAGGAACATAAAGCAATAAATTAATATAAATCATAGCTGCTGCTACATAAAACATTGTTACCATTTCTGTGACTGGTGATGAGGTACTCCTTCTCAGCAGTCATACCTATACTCTTACAACACTCATCCTATATTGCCTATACCATCTGCCAGCATATCGGCTTAATTGTGAGTCTTACCTTTTGGGTAACACAACACTTCATTTCTGTGGGATCTGAGCCCTTGGTGGTCTTTATTGGGTTGCTGTAGTTTCCCATTTATTGTAACTATTGGACAAAGGAATACTAGTATTGATACTGAATTCCCTGAGATCCAAACAGATTCCTTATGTCCATTCCATAGCACCAGTACAATTGGCCCTGGTAATTGTGATCAGTCACCTTGACCAGTAAAATTACCCTCTTCTCTGAATGTTTGTTTACCATTATATAAAAACTAAGATAGCTGGTAATAGTAGCAGCATCCAAATCACTTGACTCATGATGGTGTTTGGTAATAAGAACATTCTTCCCCTGGGCTTTAGGATCTCTAAATCCATTGAGTTCAAGGTCAGAGAGAAGGGAATCCCATTTCTTCAACTGGGTTAGTTGGAGTATTAGAAAGAAAAGTCAGTCCTGACTTTTTTTTTTTTTTTTGGAACCTAGGCATGTACGGAGAAACTTAAACTTAGAACCATATTTTGGCTCCTGTTTTAAAAAGTATGCTGTATCATATATACCAGTAGGGTTATCTATATGCCAATGCCATAGGTGAAATTTTATTTTATTATTTTATTTATTTATTCATTTATTTATTTATTTATTTATTTCTTTTAAAGATTTTATTTAAATAGAGAGAGAGACAGCAAGAGAGGGAACACAAGCAGGGGGAGTGGGAGAGGGAGAAGCAGGCTTCCCGCTGAGCAGGGAGCCCAACGTGGGGCTTGATCTCAGGATCCTGGGATCATAACCTGAGCTGAAGGCAGATGCTTAACGACTGAGCCACCCAGGTGCCCCCATAGGTGAAATTTTAGCAGTACATTCCCTTCTTCTATCAAACTAAAAGGGCAATGGGATATTCCTTAACACTGAATTCTGTAAAAATGAATCCATTGCTTCTTCCTTTTTCTTAATGATTCATAGAGCATTAACTAGAGAAGTTAAAGCATATCCAATTTCACTCAACCTTTGTATATGCAACTTCTGGAATTGAATGTGCTGTTTACCCCAAAGTGTGTTTTTA
>CM052896.1:48518544-48546921 GCA_028534135.1 Potos flavus
CTTCATATCAGAGAGATCATATGATAATTGTCTTTATCTGATTGACTTATTTCGCTAAGCATAATACCCTCTAGTTCCATACAGGTCGTTGCAAATTGCAAGATTTTGTTTCTCTTCATGGCTGCATAGTATTCCATTGTATATATATACCACATCTTCTTTATCCATTTATCTGTTGATGGACATCTAGGTTCTTTCCATAGTTGGCTATTGTGGACATTGCTGCTATAAACATTTGGGTGCACGTGCCCCTGAGAGATCAAATGGTTTATCTAAAAGTACATTTTAAAGTGATGAAACTAAAATTGAAACATAATTTCTCTTTAGTTCCTACAGAACCTTCTATTTCTAAATTTTCTACAAAGATTTCAGGCCTCTACTTACATGTTCATATTTTGCAGGCTGGTAATAAAAATCTAGCAGGTACTAATCTAACAAAACTATTTTTAAAACTACTTAGTTTGTTTCATAGAATTTTCTATAATGACTTTTTATGTTTAGATAATATGTGTAAGCCCTGAAATGTAAGAAGTTCTGCAAAATTTTATCTCATTTAATAGCTTAGTACCCCTATGAGATACACTGAAATGAATTATTCTTCTTAGTTTGATAGGTAAGAAAATTGATACTCAGAAAGATTAGGAGCTCTACTCAAGTTCATGTTTTAAGTTCGGAGACAACTTTATTGAGTTGTGGAGACAATTTTATTAAGTTATGAGAGACAACTTTAATCCAGCTCTTTTGACTCCAGGCACCTGCACTTTTCACTACTTTCCTCTGCATTCTTGTAATGCTTGTTAGATTAATGGTAGACACTTTGAGAGTGCTTCCTGTTTTACAATAGAACTATCTTAGCGCTCCCTCAGAAGTAGATCTGGAGACAAGGATATAGTGGACATAGTTTGAGAGAGGCAGAAAACTGGTAGAGGAATGCTGTCCGGGACAAAAAAACACTCATTCCCTAACTTTTGGGAACATTGTCGTCTGACAGACCTCGGCTGAATCCCTCTCTGGGGCTTACTCAAGGTCACTCAAGGTCTTGGGGCAGCCCGTATCTCTGACAAGTACTGTTTCAGAGAGCCTTTTTCATTAAAGTTCTTTTACACAAATTTTGTCTTAGCATCTGTTCTCAGGAAACTGGATATGTAACAGTTGGTAGAGTCTGAAAAAGCAGACTCTGAAATGGGATTTTGAGCTGAATGTCTGGCAGTGTGGCTGAATGTTACATCACTGGTGGTAGATATAGCATGCACAGTCCCTGGTATTGGGATAGTGTGCGGTTGTCAGAATTTCCATCAATGGTAAAATGGAATGCTGTACTAGTGAAATGGAATGTAATGATTTGTATACTATATGAGATGTTTGAGAAGTACAGGGGAAGTATAAAGACTATGGAATCAAATGCCTTTGGGGAAATCAGCATGTTGTAGGTGTCTAAAGACTGTCCTGGTGGAGATATTCAGTAGATAATTGGAGCACAAGAGAGAAGTTGGTTTGGTAAATAGATTTTTGCAAGTGAGTCAGATTGAAAAAAAGAATGAACATAAACCACACTTTTAATAAGTATAGTCAGAAAGGAGGAAAAAAAAGAAGAAATAGGATAGAGATTTAATGAGGTAGGTAGCGTGGTGTTTTAGAGAAGAGAGGTCCATGTGGAAAAGAGAAAATGTACTAAGACACCAACATGTGGATGATTCAAATGTCAAGGGTTTGGAGGATCATCTTCAGGAAAATTTGTGCGTCCCAGAGACACAAAGGTTGAAATTTCAAACAGTTAATCTTTAAAAAAACAAGTACCAGTGAGAAAGGCTAACTGTATGATATGTCTATGTCTCATGAGAATTTTAAAATGAAAATGGTTCCTTAAAAGAAATTTTAGGATAAAATATGAAATGTAACAGCCAAAAACACAGTTATCTGCAAATAGTAAAGATGATGCTAGAATCATATTACCAGTTATTTCTTTATATTTCACTAATGATTATTGATATTTAAAAGAGAAATTAGAGAAAAATGTGGTAGTTTAAAGCTTATATAAATACTTAATGTGTTTGCAAGAATGGAATGTTTTTGTATTTGTTTGCTTTCTTAGAAAACATTTTTTTGGTGTTGTGTTTTGGAAAATGAGGTAATATGTTAGTTTACCTGGACTTCCCTGAATTAGACCCTATATAAATCTTAGGTTTTGTTTGCTAAATTAGGCCTATGTGGCATTCATTTGGAACAGTTGTGATCACCTTAGACCTTTGCAAGTATAGTCAACTCCAGGAAGGAGTTCAGTGTCAATAACTTTATGGTTTTGCAGTGCTATCTCTTAACAGGAAAGGCTTAAAATCTTAGAAGAAAAAAACAGCTTTAAGGTCAAGCCTTCTCTACTAAAAGTCAAGGTTCCTTCCTTGACCTGGTGAAATTACAGACTTAATCGTGTTAAAGTTTCCCTCGAGAAGGTGATTCTCCCATCATAATATTTACTTAGGACAAGGAGGAACATATCAGCCTTGAAGTCTAGAATGTGACAAACTTTTCCATCCTTATGTCTAGCTCTCCTCAGGTTCTCTCACATGCACACCTAACCAGGATCTAATTGTGCAGTTGAAGCACATATGGGAAATTCAGAGGTCCTTATGCTACTTCATAATCAAAGATACAATCTCTACTGATTTCATTACTTGAAATTAGTAAGACTGTTTTTATGTACTATAAAAATTTTTTTCCATTTTCATGTTGCTTATGATTTTATGGAAAGGCCAAATTCTTAGCGTTATGATGCAGTAAATCCTTGACCATCTGACTTCAGTGAACATATTTTTAGACTTCCTATAATTTTAAAATACATTTTTTATTTCTGTTTTAAAGTATCTGCTATAGTTCATAGTGCTGATGTAGGTCAAATGGGAACAATTTACCTTTAAATAACATAAAACATAAGAGAAAAATAGTGGATAGCATGTGGTATCAGATTTATATTTTTCTAGATTTACGGTATTATTTTCCAAGAAATCCTCAAGCTCTATACGCAGTATAGAATCATTTGAGAATGCTTATTTATACCTTTAGGGAAGGAGAGAGTTGTTCCAAAGCACACATTGGTATTCAGTTCTTTTGCATTACAAAGAACCTCTTAAATTTGTTTTCAATCAGCAATTTTGTGATTCTTTTACACCTGCACTGGAGCATAAACTAAAAGATACATTCAAGTCCCAGCACAATATCATTATTTCCTGAGACACAGAAATAAAAAAAAAAATCTCTCTGAAAATTACTGTGAGAATTAAAACATACATTGTGTGTAAAAAACCTGCACAATGATTCTCAGTGTCGACTCGATGACATTTAGCTCCATACTCCACTCTTCTTTCATGATTCTTAGTTTCCTCATCTGTTATGAATAAAGTTTTCAGAAGCCTCTCAGGAAAATAGATTATATTTCTATTTGAGTCACAAATGCAATGTTAAAAGGAATTGTCATTCCAGCCCCATATTGCCTGATGAAATGTATCCAAAGAGGCATCAGAAAATCTTAATTAACTGCAGGGTGTGATTCCCACAGATCCAGCTACCTGAAAGAGATCCTGAATTAGTCCTTCACTACCTAAAGATTGAATTTAACTGAGATTCTCTATCATACAGTGCTTTGCCCTCAACTGCTGTCTGTAGTTTTTCTTCCCGTTATTCAAGTCCAAATGAAGCAATAAAAAAAAAAAAAAAAAAAAATTAGAGCAGAAACCGTGACATGAGATTAGAGAACCTAAGAATTTTAGAAATATGTGATACGTTTCCTCACCCCTAAGGTTCCTGTACTTCCTATGTGAAGAAAACAAATGGAATTCAGGTTCTAGCTGTAACAGAATAGTTTGTATCAAATTAACTTTCCCATTGAGGGAACAGGAGGGATAGTAGTGGGAAGTACAAAAACTCAAAGAAATGGGTTAAAAAAAAACAAAGCTATTGGAGGCAATGGAGAACAACCAATAGCAGGCAGAGCTTCAGGGTCTGTGATACTTGAGAGAAGTGTTATTTATCCCATCTCTTTCTTCTGAGGGCACTTTCAAAATGTGTTGTTGGGTAAAGGAAATTCGTAGAATTAACTGGCTGTGAGTACAATCTACTGGCATGGCAGAGGCTAAATTCTGAGCAGGACAATCTAGTGAAGGAGCTCCAAAATCTGCCTGTAGAGGTATTGACTAGTTTTGACTGACAGCACCTTGTACAGTCTCATTGCAGCTCGGGGGGAAAAGGGGGGCCCAACTTCTAGCTGGATGCCACTAATAGTAGCCTGGTGGAGTAATTGCAGCCCTGCCTACTTCCAGGTGGGACATCAGCCAATCAGAGCATCACCATCGGCTTCTGGCCTACAGGGGATAGAAGATCAGGTCTCCGCTCACTCTGCTGATACTGCCTTGATCAGGGAATTGGAGTGCTAACAACTTTGGTCAGGTAAGGGATGGAAGATTAACTCCTACCCACACCACTGGGGAGGAGTTAGAGAGCGGCAGTCTGCTTCTGTCAGGCAGGGCTGGGGTTGAGTAGATCAGTTCCCCGTTCAGCCCTGTGGAAACCTTGTAGGAGGTGGTGCAGTTTTTCTCTTGGTGTTTGACTGGAGTAGGGTGGGTATTGCCAAAAAGAAATTTTGTTAAGCCACATATTTCTGGTCCTTCAGGTAAGTGGAGTAGACTTTACTTGGAGGTTTATATATTTATGTATTTATTTGTGCCTATTGCAGTTTTTGGGTTGGGGACTTCTTAGCACCCTGCAGGGATATATGGCAACCATTAAGGAAACCAGGGAGCTCGCTGTGCTGCCAGTCCTCTAAAGTCCCAGGATCCCAAGGCACTTGCCTTCTTTTTTTCACCTTTCCATGTCTTCCAGTGCTTGTTTCTTGTGCTATGTCCAAAGTTTTTAGATCTGAGAGGCAGAGTCCAGGATGCAAATTAAACACTACCTTAGCCAGACCGCAAGTCTTTTTTATGACTTTTCTGCTGGTCAAGACCTGTGGTACATTATCTAAAACAAATCAAGTATTTTTTTTTTTCAGTTCAAAAACTTCTATTTTCTTTCAAATCTAACTCCCTTCATATTGTTAATAATTCTCTTTCAAAATTCTCAACTTCCTTCTTACATTAAAGTATGTGAGTTATATTTCCAGTATCTAGGGCCCCTGTTATTCTGTTTCTTTTGTCTATTGCTTATTTTAGTTTTCATTCATATAGTCTTATCTCCTATAGTCTTGATAATTTTGATTGTATAACTGACATTATATTTGAAAATTTATAATTTATATATATTTGAAATAGAAATAATTTGAGGATTAAAGTAATGATGTAATCCTGCATGGAGGATTTATAGTTATTTCTGCTGAGTGTCTGAGGATACCAGAACCTGAGGTTACTTTAACCAATTCCCAGGAATTGAGGATATTTGAAGCTTTTTTTTTTTCAAGTATCTTTGAGAACAGTCTGTTTTTATTTTTGGTTCACTCTTTGGTTGCAGCCCTTTAATGTCCCACTTTATAGTATACTTACATGTTTTTGGAACCTTGGACTCCAGAGATTTTTTTCCCCTTCCCTGAGATATTATCAGAAGTGCTTCTTAGATTCTTATGTTCAATATTAGTAGCAGAAAGTCTGTCCCAAGTGCTGGTTTACCTCTCTGGATTTCTATCTGTGATTGGATTTGGTACCAGTAAAATAAATATTCTTCCTCTTATTAGTGTTCAAAGATATTTATATGTCTTTATATCTGTCTTTCTCTCTATGTAGATATGTCTCTCTGTTATCTTTCTGAGTGTTCTAGTTATCCTTGGTGGAAAGATTGATCCAAATTATTTGATCTGTTAAATAGAAAATGTGATTTTCTTAGTTAGGTTCAAGTGGTAAGTAATTCTTTGAATGTCAAGATTATGCGTTTTTTTCTTTTTACTTATTTTTTAAATGAACAAATATTACATGTGTAATAAATATTTTAAAATACAAATTGTAAAAGATTAGAATGGCAGAGGTCATGTTTGAAATAGGTCATATGAAAAGTCATGGAAGAAACTGTAACACGAAAGTCACAGAATTCATAGTAATTATAGGAAATATAAAAAACAGGCCATATTCAGGGCGCCTGGGTGGCTCAGTGGGTTAAAGCCTCTGCCTTCGGCTCAGGTCATGATCTCAGAGTCCTGGGATCAAGCCCTGAATCCTCTCTGCTCAGCAGGGAGCCTGCTTCCCCCTCCCTCTCTCTCTGCCTGCCTCTCTGCCTACTTGTGATCTCTCTCTCTCTCTGTCAAATAAATAAATAAAATCTTAAAAAAAAAAAAAACAACAGGCCATATTCACCTGTTCCTTGTACCCTACAATGTCCTGGTCTTAGCGGTACTCAATTTAACCCAAGCAATAAAATTTTCAGTGTATCATTGATGAACTGTGATATGCCAAAAGACAGTAGAAAGATCTTGAGCTTCCAGTTGTGATGAGAAAAATTGGGAAAAGGGAATGTTTAACTGGGACTATATATGATTTAGAAAAGCTATGATAACTATCTTCAAATGTTTAAAAATGTATAATGCTGAAGAGAGAGGGAATTTAGCGCATGTGGCTTAAACTGTTTATTTAATTCCCTGTTTTTATAGGGAATTAAATGAAAATAGGAAGGGATGTTTTCCAAATAACCAAAAAATCTACCCATACTATGTAGTATGGAGAGCCTTGCAAAACATAATGTTATTGGCTATTAGAAGTGTTAAATGAAAGAACGGGTGGATACTTTTTAAGCTTCCCTTAAATGGGAAGATCCATCACAAATCTAGAATACTTGGAAAATTTTTGGTTCTAGATAGTTCTGGCAGCAGTAGATAGGATATATTGTAGATATAGTATGTATTGTAGCAGCATGCAGGATATATGTAGAGGTGAGAATTTAAGATAAAATAAACTAAGTAATTTAAACGCTAAATTATGTTGTACCTGGGCATGATTGTTGACAGTGGGTATGGCAAGGATATGGAAACCAAAAAGATTCTCTGCAAAAGAGTTAAATGATTTGGTGGGTTACCAGATATAGAAGATGAAGTAGGAGAGAGTAATCAAAAATGCCTTTTTAATATTCCTCATTACTAGGAAATATGTAGGATTAAGTGGGACGATACAAGTGAAAACTCGTATTATAGATGATAAAAGATTTAAAAGTATGTGTTATTATATAAGTTTTTGTATAAATTTTCACTTTCCGATTTCTAAAACTACCTCTTTTCCTGAGAAGCAGTCATTTTCTCTATAAAATTTTCTACCTCTATAATCTGTCCTGCTGAAAAATTGCAGCAAACCATGTGTGAATAATAGAAATTTTTCATTATTTCTGCCTAATTCAATTTTAAGCATTTCCAATTTTCGGGAAGTTCAGGCTCATTATCCATCCTGGAAAGGTAGATTATTGCTGATACGATAGTATTACTATAGTATGGAATTTTAAAAATGGTATAATACTTCCCGTTTCTGGTAAGATAGTTATTTTTTATTATCCTTATATTATTTGCATAACTCTATACAAGAAACTTGAATTATACCAGGAAACCTGGACATATGATTCACAATTTATGTGATTTTCTTTTTGTTATTGTGATAGGCAGAATAGTACCTACCCAAAGATGGCCACATCTTAATCCTCAGAACCTGTGAATATTTACCTTATACGGCAAAGGGGACTCTGCACATGTGATCAAGTTAAGGACCTGGCTATGGGGAGATTATCTTGGATTATCCAGGCTCAGTCTCGTCATACGAGTCTTTAAAAGCAGGGAACCTTTCTAGGCTGGAGTCAGAGATATAATTATTGAAGAAAGGTTTTGAAGATAGAGGAAAGGGGCAGGAGTCAAAGAATATGTGCGGATTCTAAAAGCTGGAATTGGTAAGGGATGGGATTCTCCTCTGGAGCTTCCGAAATGGAACATAGCACCGCCAATATCTTGCTATTAACCCAGTGAAACCTGTGTCAGATTTCTGACCTAAAGAACTATAAAATAATGTTTGCATTGTTTTGAACCTCTAGGTCGGTGGCCGTAGCAGGCATAGAAAATTAATACAATCATCCTCTCATGTTTACTATAACCATGGATTAGTCATTTTATTAGTTTGATGTGTGGGCAGAAAAAAAACACTGACTCCAGTTACCACTAACTTAGAATTGTATTTTTTTTTTTTTTTTTAGAATTGTATTCTTTTTTATGCAATTAGAAATCTGGAGTTAGTCAGCCCCAGGCAGGTGCTACTGCTTAAGGCTGTCATCCAGCCTTAGATTCATTTTAGCTTCTTGTTCTGTCATTCAGTATCAGGTGTTTTTCATTTTTAGTGTTGCAAGGTGGCTGCTGCTTCTCTAGGTATCTCATCCTTATTTCAAATAGGAAGAAGAGAAAGATATAAGTGAGGGGACAGCTAAATGACATCATATGGTATTGCCTCTACAAGTTCATATGGCCACTCAAGTTGCAAGGCCGCTTAGAATTTGAAATTCTTAGCTAAGTACATTGCTACCCTGAACAAATTTGGGATTCTGTGAGGAAGGAACAGGGGAGGTGGGTTAGAACTTAGTTATTGCCTTTTACTTCCATGGATACACACTTAAGTAATTCATTAACTAATTAATTAACTTTTACTGGAATATAATTGGCATACAATATCCTATTTGTTTCAGGTGTACATCATAGTTGTTCGATGTTTATATGGTTACAAAATGATCCCCATTGTAAGTCTAGTTGCCATCTGTCACCTCCAAAGTCATTACAGTATTATTGACTACAGTCCCTAGGCTGCACATGATAGCCCCAAGAATTATTTATTTGATAATTGGAAATTTGTCCTCTTAATCTCCTTTACCTAGTTAGCCTGTTTCCCTACACCTCCCCCCTTTGGTGACCAACAGTTTGTTTCCTGTATCTGTGAGTCTGTTCTTGTTTTGTTTATTTGTTTTAGATCACGGATACATATTTTAGGAAGTGCTCAGCTACTGATGGAATCAAAAGAGCATTTCTCTACTGTGAAAAAGTAATGATGGGTAAATTGTGTAAAGGGTTAGAGCACAGCATTCATGATCTGGAGACATAAATGATAGGGACTAAAATATAGAGGAGAAGTACTTGGCAAAGGGATCTATGATTAAGAAGAGGAGTTCTTCATCAGACTATTCCTCTCCTCTGGTTGACCTTTATTTTTTCCTTCCATGTATTCTTTCAGGCCTTTCATTGTTGATATATTCCAGAATTTAAGTTCAGGACTTCTCTTTCTGTCCTTTTAAAAGTTGCCTATGACACTCTTCTACTGATAATTTTGAATATCTGTAAGTTAATGTTCAGGGTGTTGCCAGGAGTTAAACTGGCCACAGCTAATCTAAATTCCCTAGGCTGTTTTTCAGAGCCCTTTGCCAAGTTAAGGAAATATCCTTTCACCCCTTCCCCCATTCTCTAAATAAGAGGTTAGCAAATCTAGGCTTGCAGGCCAAATCCAGACCATCACCTAGTTTTGTTAATAAAGTTATATTGGAACACTTATTTACATTTTGCCTATTGCAGCTTTTGTGCTACACTGGCATATTTCAGTAGTTGAAGTAGAGACCGACATCCTGCAGAGCTGACTGGTGCTACAGAAAACAGTTGC
Organism: Potos flavus; assembly: GCA_028534135.1. NCBI lineage: Eukaryota > Metazoa > Chordata > Mammalia > Carnivora > Procyonidae > Potos > Potos flavus. Next base: position 48,528,177 of record CM052896.1, read on the forward strand.
CAATGTCTGCCTTAAATTAATCATCATTATTTATGTTATAGAGTTTAGTTGGGTTGCGTATATATTATAAGTAGAGACTTATTCAATCCAATCACTATAAAATGATTTTTCCTTGTCCTGAGAGTTTATCTCCTATCTCCTTGTTACACTTCAGCCAGGAGCACTGCATCATTTGATTTTTGTAAAAAACACCTTGGTACTTTGATTTCTCCCTTTTAACCAGCATTAATAGATCAACACATGAATACCCAGAATTATTAACCTTAAATATTGACTATAAGAAAGGGGAAAAGCAACCTGAGGCAAAGGAGTTGAGGGTGTTACCAGGTGGTTCTGGTTAATAGAATAAAAAATCCAGGCAAATATCTCGCCTAATCCTGGGATTGCTAGAACTCCAGACTTCTGGAGATGAAGATGTTGGTAGGGTTAGTTTCTTCTGAAGATGATCTTGTAGATACACAGTCTTCTCACTGTATCTTCACATGGTCTTCCCACCGGATGAACCTATCCTGATTTCCTTTTCTAAGACACCAGTAATATTGACGTAGAGCCCACCCTAAAAACCTCATTTTGTCTTAATTACTTCTTTAAAGTTCTTTTATTTTCAAATACAGTCATACTCTGAGATACTGGGGATTAGGAATTATATGAATTTTGGGGTGACACATGCAGCCCATAATATAAGTATTCATAGATTCAGAAGTATGTTGATTCAACTGTAGGGTAAAATGATGCACTGGGGGAATGGTGACATATGTGACTGTAAAAGTAGCCAAAACCCGATTTGAATAATATCATACTAAGGAGCTTGAACTTAATTGCAAATAATAAAGAAGACTAATTTTAAACAGTGCAATATGATCAGAACTTCATTTTAGAAAAATATTTTTTATAGTACTGGAGAAAGTTGTAAAGTGGGCAACATTAGAAGGAGAAGGACTTGGAGGTTAAGTTTTCCAATAGGCCGTGCCATTGAAGGTGGAGATCTGAGCAAAAGCAGTGTAGCATTACATAGAAGGGAGGGGACAGATTTCTGGGATAATTTTAACTTTCCTGACCCCTTGAAAATGGAGTGGAAAAAGCAGAATAAGCTTGGATTGTGGAGTTGACAGCAGCTCCTATTAGTGGAGATAGGAAGGAGAGATGATATAAATTTGGGAATGTTTTACATTGAGGTACTTGTGATTAATTTTATGTGTCAAATATACTAGGCTACAGAATGCCCATGTATTTGGTTAAACATTATTCTGTGTGTGTTGGCAAGGGTGTTTCTGGATGATGTTAGTGTTTTAATTGGTAGACTGAGTAGAGCAAATTGCCTTCCCCAACGTGTGCAGGCGTCATCCAATTCACTGAAGGCCTGAATTGAACAAAATGCTGAGCAAGAGAGAATTCACTATCTGTCTGATGGTCTTTGAGGTGGAACAGTGGTCTTCTGCCATCAGGCCCATACTGGAATTTAGACCATTAGCTTTCCTGTTCTTAGACCTTCGGTTTACAGACCTTGAGACTTCTCAGCCTCCATAATTGCATGAGCCAATCTCCTCTCCCCTGCTGTAGTCTTTATTTATTTTTTAAAGGGGTATGAAAAGATTATAAAGAAGAAGGGGGAGGCATTTTTTCCCTTAACTGTGAATGTTAAATTTTATAAAATATAAATTGATCCTAGGCCAAAATTGATTTTTTTCCAATACATTAATACACACTTTTTAGATCATTTTATCTTATAATATATCAAATCAAAGCCTATAGGTAGACTCTAATCCATGAATTATTGACAGCAGAGTCCATAGTGGGTCCCTTGAGGCTCTTACAGTCTATTTTGTAAAAGGCTAAGTGGGTTTTTTAATGTGTGGTTCAACAGTGTTTTGCTATGCCAGAGAAGTTTAGAGTTGGATTCTACTTAGGAATAACATAAAAATTTAAGGAGGCCATAATTACTGAAAGAATGGTAACTCTTATCATTTAGTGATATATAAATCAGTACTGTTTTAAGTAAATAAACTTTTATTTATTTCTGTTCTCACAAAGCAAGTTTTCTATTTTGAGTTTGAAACACTAGCAAACTGTTAGGATTTGACGTAACTTCTATAGTAGTGAAGTCATCAATATCTTCAGTACATAGAGTAAGGAATAGCCCAAAGTAGTGGTACGTTCTTAGGAGGGCAATAGTTTTGTAATTGAACTTTTGCTTTTTATTTTAACAACTCTAAAAATGATCCTTCTCCCCTGTACTGCCCACTTTCATATTGTCACCCTTCACTTACCATACTGATGTCCTTCCTGACTTTAGTACTTTGCACTCTACCACACACAGGAACAAATCCCTGATAATTAACAAAACAACATGGTTTTTAAAAGGCTGACCAATAATAGCCAGGCTACATATGAGTAAGTACATCACACAGGATTTCTTTCTATAATAGAACTTATAATTTCTTAATGCAGCTGTATTAGAGATTATACATGAAAATCATTTTGTAAGCAAAAGTAGAGAACAATACATCAGAAGAGTTAAAAGCACTTGATTCAGTGTCAGAACTGTCTCTAAGCCCTGTATGGGCCATATATTAGCCATTTGGCCTTGGGCAAGTTGCTTTTAACTTTTTAAGCTATAATATTTTAGTCTATAAAACATAATAAGGAAGTGCCCAACTGCTACATTTGTTATGATAATTAAATTTCATAATGCAGGTATAGTGCTAGCATATACTAAACATTCAATAAAAGTCAGCCATTCTTATATATTGGCACGAAATACATTCTCTCCAAATCACTGATACAAATCCCTTCTTTGTAATGCTGTATTTAAAATAATTGGTACCTATATGAATGCTAATAAAAATGAAAAAAACAAGCTCTAACCAGGGAACATCCTGACATTTTAGTGAATAGATGAACACCACTTGTTATTTTTTATTTACTTCATGTTTTTATTAATTGTTTGCAAATATTCTTGCATCAGATAGTTAAGAAAGAACCTAACCATATGATAATATTTTGTCCTGTTTTATTGCAGGTTTTAGTAGTAAACCCCTTTTAAAAGTAGACTTATGTCCAGTATACCTCAATATTATAATAAATTCCGAACTAATGGAGTCCAAATAGAAATTTTTACCTTATTCTATTTCATGGGTTTTATTGCCACCACCAATTTGGAATGTCAGTTCTGCTTAGTAGTTCTGCTCTTTGATAGCAAAAAAATGCTTTTCGAAGATGAGACCTATAAAGCCTTTTTATTTTCATTTCCATTTTCAGGACAACCCAAGCTTTGTCTAGGCTAGAAAAAGCTTAAAAGAGTCTCATTAATCCACTGCATCCTTTGTAATATAAACCAAATTAATGCCAAGAAAAAGAGCACCTCTCTCCAATAACTGTTAAGCTATTGGAGTGTTAATAATCTAGTCCTTGTACACTCACCTGCCTCCATTGAGCATTAATTCCATTCTCAGTCTGTATAATATGCTTTCTACACCCAAGGCAGAAGTAAGCTTGGCAAGGGGTCAGAAGGAACCTCTTCAATGTGTCAGTCAAGAAAGAGCCTCAGATGAATATGGGAATCTCTTATTTCTTAGAATCAAAAAATCCATTGTTGAAAAGTTTTCCTTTGCATCCCTTTTTCTTGACTCTACTCAAGGAAACTGTTGCTGTCCTTAATAAAGTAATTGCAAGTTCCTAGACAAAAAGCTGTTTGGCAGACGCCAGCTTAGGGTCTGTATTGCTGTATTTCAAAGTTCCCACAGAAGGCTGGGGTGCCTAGTGAGTATCCAGTGGGAAAACAAATGGGAATCATGACCCCCGAGAAACGAATCCTGACTTAATCCTCACCAGAGCTACTTATACAAGTCTGCTTCTAGCTCTACAACCGTGTGCCATGCTGATACCTGTCTATGTGCTGGCAACTTTCAGGTCCTCTAGAGTTAGGGAATATGGGAGTACTGTATACCCATTAAATTACCCCAAAATCGATTTGCACCATAGCCAAGAATTCTTAAGTGGCAAGATACTTCATGTGAATTCAGAATATGGGGCTTTTTTTTTTTAAACCACTTTATTGAAGCATGAGTGACACACAAAAAGCATATTTAATGTATATGACTTGATGAGTCTCCTCCTACGTGAGGCTCCTACCTCTCTTCACTCTAATCCTTTCTGCATAGAATGTCCAGATTAATCTTTCTAAAATTTTGACAGTGATAAATGTAATAATATGTAATAATGTAATGTTATGAATGTAATAATGTAATGAATGTAATAATAAGCTGAGTATGATTATTATTCATTTAACAAATATCGATTGACCAAATGTTATAATCCAGGAAATGTTCTAATCACTTGGAATATAGCAGTAAATAACAGATAAGTCTCTACCCTCAGGAACCTAAATTCATATAGGGTCACTCACCTTCCAAAAACCACATTCCACTTTCTCCCCTCTATACAGTGTCACTTTGAGTTTCCTAGATCTAACATTCTCCCCCTCTCTTTCTCCCTTGCCCTCCCTCCTCTCCTTCTCCTTCCCTCCTTTCCCCCTCCCTCCCTCCCTCCCTCTTTCCTCTTCCTTTCTCTCCTAGTATCTAAAATCCAAGAACCTTTCTTGATCCTCTCACCATAACTGAACTGTCCCTAACATAGACACCACTGAATCTTGTGCTTTTATACTAACTTTAACCTTTTATTATAGAATTTGAATAAATCTTTAATTCTGTTCAATCAACTAGATTCATTCTTTGATCTTTGCATCACTGTGTATGATAAAATATTTTTAAGAATTCTCTACATAGGGACGCCTGGGTGGCTCAGTCCGTTAAGCATCTGCCTTCAACTCAGGTCATGATCCTAGGGTCCTGGGATTGAGTCCCACATCGGGCTCCCTGCTCAGCAGGAAGCCTGCTTCTCCCTCTGTTTGCTGCTCCCCCTGCTTGTTCTTACTTGCTCTCTCTCCCTCTCTCTGAGAAATAAATAAAATCTTAAAAAAAAAAAAAAAGAATGCTTTGCATAGTGTATTAGTCAAATATATATCAAATGAAAATTGTGGTGGAAGAAACAAATGATCCCTTAATTTGCATGAGGAAGTGGCTGCCAACCACTAAATATTTAGATTGGTCTAGGTGGTGAAAGCTTTAAAATCTATAACAGTTATGGCTAAATAATAGTTGGTAAATACGAAAACACAGGAGTTTGACTTAGAGGAAGAGTGATAAAAAAGTAAGTGATTTTATGGATTGTAAAATGACATGTCAGATATTGGCTTGAATCCAGCTTTTTCCTTTTTTCAGTAACCTTTTGTCCAGGGTCCAGTTATTATGGGATTTTCAATAGCTTCCTTAATAAAGGCTACTAGTATTTTAGGATTTATGTTTGGAGAGTCCTTTGAGATAATTCTGAAGACACAGGGAATATTTAAATTTAAAGAACAATAAAATGCGCCTGGCTTTTCATAACCTTACTCGATAGATTGGAATGTTTTGAAATAATGGGAATTTTTATTTCCATTTTTTATTATTTTTTATTTTTTTAAAGATTTTATTTTTTTATTTGACAGAGAGAGAGATCACAAGTAGCAGAGAGGCAGGCAGAGGGAGAGGGGGAAGCAGGCTCCCTGCTGAGCAGAGAGCCCGAGGTGGGGCTCCATCCCAGGACCCTGAGATCAGGACCTGAGCCAAAGGCAGAGGGTTTAACCCACTGAGCCACCCAGGCGCCCGAAATAACGGGAATTTTTAAGAGCAATTTTTTTCTAATACAGTGAAGCAGGAAAGTCTTAGTTCAGAAACATCAGCTTTACAAAAAATGGTTTGAGGGAGGCCCAGATGTATTATCTAGAGGCCTTTCACCTCTTCCTTCAGCCCTGGGGCCTGTCATAGCACCATCAATCCATTTCCAGTATTTTACTTAGCTGTGAACTTCTTAGAGTGACAAGAGAGTGATTCATAATATATAGTAAGGTTTCCAGGAAGCTTTTTTACTTTAAGCTACAGGGCAAGTGAATCAGCCTTTTTCTTTCTCGCAGGAACTACTTATCTTCAATCTTTCAATTAAAGGTCAAAAAATGAAAGAAGACACTCTGGTTGTCTATTACTATGTTTTGTTCCCATTGTCAGTGAATCTGTTCTTTACATAGTTGTCTCTCAACCTGTTCAAGATTTATGTTTTTCTCCCCCTGTTTCTGATTAAAGATGTGAGAAATTTTCTCAGGAGTTTTGAAAATCTTCATGAATTACCAACAACAACAAAAGATGGAGAATTATAATCACTTTCAAAAAGGAAAAAAAAGAGTGCCTCCCACACTAAAAGTAATGTTTAAAGCCTTCACCAAAGGAGGTTAAAGGCAAAAATTCATAAGAGCCAAACTAAAATGCCTTTTTAGGGAGTTAAAATCATGCTTTTTGGCGTCTTACTCTGTATCTACATAACTGCTGAGAACGCTAAGTAAGTTTATGCAATTAAAAAAATAATTAAGAATTATTAGATGCTTACAATGTGCCAGTCTTAACACAAGTTGGTGTACTTATTCCTCACGGCAACCTGTGTGATAGTGCTTCTACCCTACAGGGGAGGTGAAAAAGCGAGGAAAGGACAAGGCAGAGACTTTATTTTCATGAGGTGTGATTTCCAACCCATGCTTTTAACCATTTCACATAAATTCTATAACACCAGAAACTAATATGGAAAATTCAAACTCCTAGCATTTAGAATGGGTTTGGAGTCTGGAATGTTTTAGTGAATCCTCAACTCTTCATTTTCTTTATACATACTGAAGTAAGACACTTCTATGAACACATTATTCTTAGTTCTTGAAAAACAGTGAGCGACTATCAAATACATCCTTTAATCGAAAATCAACTTATACTTACTGAATATCTCTTGACCTATTTGGATGTTCAACAAATACTGTTGAACAGTATTCTGTCCATACTGTTCATACTGATGAATGAAACTACAGTTTATTGAACTAAAATTTCTTATTCTACCTCATTTATAAGTCACTGTGTTAGGAGCTTCTACATATGTTATTTTACCTAAACCTCAAAATGCTTCTGAGGTGTATTGTATTCCACCTTGGTCTGAAGATGAAGAGGTCACCAGTGTTTCAGAGAATTAATAGAACTTTCTCTAGGTGAACAGACTGAGAGGGACAGAACTGATGTTTGGAATTCTGATAATTTCTGGAGGGCCAAAAAATTTACCAGTCATACAGGGGTGTAAATCACTTTTAACTTAAAAAAAAAATCTCCTTTGCTGAAATATAATTCCCTCATGTTGGTATAAAAGGATGGGAGAATTGTTTAAGGGCCAACCTTCCCAATGGTAAAGCAAAGCTTCTAGCAAAAATTCATTAATAGAATATATTGAAACACACGTGGCTGGAGGATTTAAAACCATCTAGGTATCACTGTGATAACAAGTTAACAGTATTTCAAGTACTTATGTTTCTAGGGACTTTTAACTTCCCAAAATCCTGAACCCCAACTGTTAACAATTAAAAGTCTTAAGAATGCTTTGTGTAGTAGAAATCCTTCTATATCTCAATTTATTCTGTATGTAATTAAAAGTTACTATAACTGCCTTCTGCAAATCGTAAACAATTGCAGAATTCCTAGTTAAAACAAAGATAAAAAAACACAAAGATGATTTTTAAAAAGAAAAGAAAAAATTCTAGAACTTAGCGGAAAAAATAGTAGGGTCTGGACTTCTGTAGTTCTGTTTTCAGAGATTATGCTACTTATCATGAGGAATCTAATAAAATGAAATGGACCGAAATCTCTCAACAGAATTCCTGAATGTGTTATTGGAGTCCAAGAGAGATCAATAAAGTCCCTAAGCAAGTCCTATTGATGAATCCCACTGACATTATTATGGCTACTATATTAATGTTGCTGGGTACTTAGCTCAAATTCCTCTCCATCTGATATATTATCCACAAGCTGCAGTAATACATCAGTATATTTGGTGATTTATAAGGCACAAGCCACGTTTTGGTTGTGCAAATACTGAGAATCAAACTTAATGAATTTGCAGAAGTAACCCTGTGGTATTTCTGGTTCATGTATAAATGTGTAGAATGATATTTACCTGAATAAATTTGTAGTCTAATCAATAGTTCTGTGGTCAAAATATCAATAGAAGAAGGTGAATTAGGCAAGAGAAACCTTTAAATCTCTCAACTTGTCTTCAACCTTATTCAAATTTTGGAATGAAAACTTTATTTGGTACATCTGCTACTCAAGAAAACTGGATATTTCAGGTGGTTAGAGTTAGAAAGCATCATCCATTAGGGTTTTCTTTTTTCTTTTTTTTTAATTGTATTTTATTGTTGTAAGAATACTCAACATGAAATCTACCCTCTAAACAATTTTTTAGTACACTATATTATTGTTGACTATAGGTACAATGTTGAACAATGGATCTCTAGCGCTTATTCATTTTACTTAACTGAATTTCAATGCGTGCTGACTAGTAGTAAGTCCCCATATACTCTTCTTCCTAGCCCTTGGAAACAACCATTCCCTTCTTTACTCCTATGAATTTGACTATTTTGTATTCCTCATATAAGTAGAATCATGCGGCATTTGTCTTTCTATGATTAACTTATTTCAGTTAATGTCCTCAAGTTTCATCTGTATTGATTTCAGAATTTCCTTCTTTTCGAAGGCTATTATTCCATTGTATGTATATACCACATTTTCTTTATCTAATCAGTCAGTGGGCATTTTGGTTGTTTCTACATCTTGTCTCTGATTTTGGTGACATATTCATGAAATTGTTGCCAAGATCAATCAAGGATCTTTTACCCTATGTTTTATTCTAGGACTTTTACAGTTTTAGATCTTATGTCTATGTCTTTAGTTCATTTTGAGTTTTCAGTGTATGGAGTAAGGTAAATTCCCAATTTGATTCTTTTGCATATGGAAAACCAGTTTTCCCGATACCATTCGTTAAAGAGACTATCCTTTTCTGATTGCGTATTCTTGGCACCTTATCTATAGTCACTTGATGGTAAATATGTGGATTTATTTCTGGATTCTGGATTCTGTTCATTGGTCTATAAGTCTGTCTCTATGCCAGTACTGTACTGCTTTGATTACTGTAGGTTTGTGATGTATTTTGAAATCAGGACATACAGTGCCTCTAATTTTGTTGTTCTCGCTATTGATTTGACTATTCATAGTCTTTCATTCCTTCATATAAATTGTAGAATTGTTTTTTTTTTCTATTTCTGTAGAAATTGTCATTAGGATTTTGCATTGACTTAGTAGATTGGCTTGGGTGGTATGAACATTTTAACAATAGGAAGTCTTTCAATCCAGAACATGGGATATCCTTCCATTTGTTTGTGTCTTCATTAATTTCTTTTGTCAGTATAGTTTTTGGTATATACATTTTTCACCTCCCTAGTTGTTTATTTTTATTTTATTAGTTTTAGTTCTATTGCAAATAAGATTGTTTTCCTAATATCCTTTTGGGTAGTTCATTATTACTGTGTGGAAACACAACTAATTTTTTTATATGTTAATTTTGTATCCTGCAACTTTAGCACATTTGTCTATTATTTTTAACAACTTTTTTTTTTTTTCACATAGTCTACAAACAGGACAACTTTACTTCTTTTGTGCTTATTTGTATGTGTTTTATTTCTTTTCCTTGCCCGACTGTTTTGGCTAGGACTTCAGTACTCCTCTGAATACAAGTGATTAAGAATGGTCATCCTTGTCTTGAGTCTGATCTTAAAGGAAAAGCTGTTATTTTTTTGACCATGGGATATAATGTAAGGAATGAGCTTTTCCATATATGCCTTTATTATGTTGAGTTAATTTCCTTCTATTCCTAGTTTGCTGAGAAGTTTTATCATGAAAAGGTTTGAGTTTCGTCAAATGCTTTTTCTGAAACTATTGAGATGATCTTGTGGTTTTATCCTTTATTTTGTTAATGAGGTATATAAAGGCTCTTACCATTGCTGTATTGCTATCTATTTCTCCCTTCAGTTTTGCCAGTGTTTGCTCATATATATGTGTGCTCTAACATTGGATGCATATATATTCTTAAATTTTCCTGGTGGATTGACCCTTATTATTATTATAAAATATTCTTCTTTGTCTCATGTAACAGTTTTTTATTTAAAGTCTAATTGTTTGATATAAGTATAAACATCCCTACTTTCTTTTGGTTACCATTTACAGGAAGTACATTTTCCATCCTTTCATTCAGTTTATGTGTGTCCTTAAATCTAAAGTGAGTTTCTTATAGATAGCTTGTAGTCGTGCCTTTTCTTTTCTTTTTTAAATACATTCAATTACTTCCTATCTTTTAATTGGCAAATTTAATCCATTTACATTTAAAATAATTCTTGATAAGAAGGAATTTGCCATTGCATTGTGATAGTTCTTTTCCATTAGTATTATATTTCTTTTGCTTGTAATTTTCTCCTTTTCTGCATTCTCTTGTTTTGTTGATTGTTTTTTGTATTCACATGCTTTGATTCCTTTTTCTTTTTTTTTTATGTTACTTCTGTAGGTATTTTTTTTTATGGTTACCTTGAGGCTTATGTAAAATCAGTCTATTTAAGTGGATAACTTAAGCTTAATTGCCTACAAAACCTGTCTGTTCTGTGCATTAGACAAAGTAGACACCTTTTCTAATCTTCAAAGATTGCCTTTGTGCCGGCAGAGACTCCCACCCATCAGTCTAGCTTGAGCTTCTGGTGGTCTCTACCAACTTTTTCCTTCCCGAAGGATAAAATGCAGCTGTGGTTTATATCCATTTGTGCTGAGCTGGGGATAGGGATATCTAGTCCAAACTACCATCTGTGTTTCTCTCAGTTTGGTTTAAAGCTCTTTGAAGGGTATGAAAAATTGATTTTGAAATCTCTTTGTAATATTGGTACTTAGCATAGGGACCTAAAAAGACCAGTCAGTGAATTTAGGGATATTCTGTAATGAATAATGAGTAAGCCCGTTTAGTGTAGATTGTAGATTGTATTTAATAGAAGCAGGAATTGCCCCTGAATAACTGATATGAGATATTCCTTAATCTTACCTGATTTTAACTTGTACCAGGGACTCCTGTCAGGTATTTCCTAGAATGTGTCATACTACTTTTTAGTGTCAGTGAAAAGGTACACTGCAACTCACTATCTGCAGTTTATTTGTAATATGGGAACATTAATATGTACCTTCCAGGAAAAGTATGAGGATTATGTGGAATTTTCCATGTAAAGCTGGTGTGAAAATTGTAAAGCACCCCATAAACATTAGTCCTGTTGTTAAAAGAATGAGCTGAGGAAAATGTAGACAACATGAACATATTGTGCCTTTAGAGAAAAAAAAAATTTTTTTAAGTACTTAAACTGTTTCCCCCTGATGGGATTATTTTATATATATAAAATATTTTTTTTTCAAAAACATAGATAATAGAGGATAAATGGCTCAAATGATGAATAGTAGAACATGGGAATTTGAAGAAATGATGTCAGATACATCATATTCTTCTGTGGAAGAGATGTAGGTATATCTATCTGTAGTCATGTTCCATTCGTCATTGGGAAACCTATGGGATGTACTCACTAAAGAATCAAGTGACATACTTTTATTTTTAAAAAGGACACTGACTAGACATCTTTAACATCCATTTCTTCTTTTTTGTGTGTCCAGTGTTAGCCTACATTTCCAGCCTCCCTTGCAGTTAAGTGTGATCATATGGTGGCGGTCTGACTAGGGAAATGTACACTCTCTTTTTTCCCCCCTTATCTGTCAGCTAGATACAATGACCCCATCGTATGCTTGGATTTTGAAGTTGGTCATTGAAGTTGCATCAGTGGGTTTCTGGGTGACTGTATACAGTCACGTAATACTTATTTCGTAAAACAAAAGAAAATTACAGTAACATGCTAAGGACGCTAACAGGCTCTACAATAACGAAAACTGTTTATTTTTTTATTTTTAGCCCACTATTTTCCAAACTTATGAATCTATAAAATATCTTGAGATTGTGGAAAGGGGAAATAATATTTATTAACTTCTGGTAGAACATACTTGACAAAATTTTGTCATGTAGAATGGATAGCTCTGAGGCCCTAATCACTATTCAGCAAGACATGCTAGAGGAAGGCTGACATGTAGAATAGATGGAAGATAGTAACACTATTTCTACCTGCTGCTCTGAGTGCTGCTGAAATGCAAGGACTTTCATGTATTTAAATTTAGCTAGGAAAGCAACATGGAAGGAAAAAGGCAAAAAGAATTTTTTTCTTTTAATTGTTAGAACTCAAGTTTTCTTATTTAGAATTCTTAAATTTGAAAAGAACTGACACAGATATATTATTTTTTCTTTTATTTAAAAAAGTTACAGGCTTTTTTCAGTATATAAATTACTGTAAATTCACACACTGAAAGGGTACAATTACATTATTTTGAATATATTTATAGAGTTGTGCAACCATCACTACAATCCAGTTTTAGAGAATTCCCGAAGTGTTCCCTTATGCCCATTTTAAAGTCAGTCCATGTTCCCACCAACAATCTCAGAGAATCATGTATCAGCTTTGCCTTTTATGGAGCTTTAATATAAATGGAATGTTACTATATGTAGATTTTTGAATCTGTCATCTTTTACTTTGCATAATCATCTTAAGCTCCATTCACATTATAGCACATATCAGTAGTCTGTTCTATTACATTCATGAATATATGAACTCATTGTGTGGATATAGCATACCTTGTTGGTTTCATCAATTATTGGACATTTGAATTGTTTCCATTTTTTTACTCTTAATAATTTTCCTATAAACTTTGTACACAAGTCTTTGTGTAGACATATGTTTGTGCTTCTCTTAGATGTATGAGAGTAGGGTTTCTCAGTCTTAAATCGACAAAATGTTTTTCAAAGTACCTTTACCTTTTAAATTCTCACAGCAATGCAAGAGTTAGCTTCTCTATATTTTCAACAAAAATTATTATTTTTCTGTCATTTGGTTATAGTTACTAAAATGGGAGCAAAATGATATTCTATTAGAGTCTTAATTTGTATTGACCTAAAGACTGGTAATGAGCATTTTTATATGCATATTATGTCTTCATATATCTTTTTTAGCGAAATGTCTGTCATATGTTTTGACCTTTTTAAAAATTGTGTTGTCTTCTTATTGAGTTGTAAGAATTCTTTATATAATTTGGATACAATTTCATTATATATATAATGAAAATATTTTCTCTTTGTACTTGCCTTTTAATTTAGTTATTGGTGTCTTTTGAAGCTCTTGAATTTTAAATTTTGATAAGGCCAATTTATCAGTTTTTGCTTTTATACAATTTGATGTCAAATTTCAGAATCCTTTAACCCAAGATCATGATAATTTTCTCTTGGGTTTTCTTCCAAGAGATTTATAATTTTAGCTCATAATTTTGGATTTGCTTCATTTTGAGTTAATATTTATATATTGATCTGGGTTGTCTTCATTCATATTTTTGCATATGGATATGCAATTGCCGGGCATCAGTATTGAAATACTATTTTCCTTCATTAAATTACTTAGGAACCTTTGTAAAAAACAAGAAACAAAAACAGTTAATCATAAATATAAAGGTTTATTTCTGGACTCTCAGTTCCATTCCATTATGTATATGCCCATCATTATAGCAGTAACACACTCTTTCAGTTACTGGGTAGCAGGTAATGTGAGTCTTTCAAATTTGTCTTTTTTAAAAGTCATTTTAGTTATTTGAGGTCCTTTTTATTTGTAAACAAATTTTCAGTTAAGCCTGTTGCTATCTAGAAAATAAAAGATGATCTTATTTTGATAGGGATAAATTGAATATATAGATTAATTTCTGGAAAATTTCCTACATAATAATGTTGAAACTACCAATCCACAGCATGAAATATCTCCTGATTTATTTTGATATTCTTCAGTTTTTCTTCTTAGTATTTTGTTTACCATATCCATGCTTTATGTTTTTTTAAGTACTTAAAATTCTTTTTTGGATGTAATTGCTTTCCTAATTTTATTTTTTAGTTATTCCTTGGTAATAGAAATATAACTGATTTTGTATTTTGTAAACTTTCTGAACTCACTTATTAATTTTATTGTGTGTGTTTCTGGATTTTCACAAAATGTGTCAAGTCAACTGTGAATAGTTTTACTGCTTCCCTATAGTCTGAATGCTTTTATATTTTATTTTAGTTTGTCTTATTGTAATGATTAGGATTAATTCTTGAATAACAGTGGTTAGGGTGGATATGCCCTTATGTCTATATTATGGGGAGAGCATTCAGTCTCTCAACATTAAGAAAGAGGTTATTTGTAGATTTTTTATAGGTGCCCTTTTTCAGGTTGGGAAAGTTCTTTTTATTTCTAAATTGTTGAGATATATTACCACAAACTGTAATTAAATTTTATTTAATGTATTTTATTGAAAAAATAGGGTTTGTCTTTTATACTCCTTATATGATATATTGACTGATATTGGATGTTAAGCCAACCTTTCATTTCTGGTATAGCTTTGGATTGATATCATAGTAGTAGTGGCTTCTTAGAATGTGGAGGAAAGTGTTGTCCCCTCTTTTATTTTCTGGAGTTTATGAACAACTGGTAACATTTATTCTTTAAGTAAATGCTACATTTTATGAGAGGCTCTCTGGCCTAGTCTTTTGTTCATGGGGAGAATTTTAATCACAAACTCCGTTTCTTTACTGATACAGATTTATTCAGTCTCCATTTGATCTTGAGTCATTTTCAGCAGTTCTGTCTCTAGAAATTTGTCCATTTCATCAGTTATCTGATTTATTGGCATAAAGCTGTATATGATATTTTCCTATAATCCTTTTATTTTCCGTAGCTCAGGAACAGTGCACTCTTCTTTTATTATGAGTTTAAAAATTTATGATTTTTCTCTTTTTTTTCTATCTCAGTCTAGCTAAAGTTTATCAGTTTTATTAATCTTTAAGAATCAGGTTTTGAATTTATTGATTTTCTCTATTTTTTTTTCTAGCTTTTGATTTTGTTGATTTCTGCTTTAGTCTTTTATTTTCTTCTTTCTGTTTGAGTTTAGTTTGCTCTTATGTTAGTTTCTTAAGACGAACGCTTAAGTTTTTGTTTAGAGATCTTTTTTCTTTTCCTTTTTTCTTTTCCTTGTTAATAAAAGCACTGAAAAACTTGGATATCCTTTAAGCACTACTCTAGTTGCATCTCATAAATTAAAAAGTTTTTGTTTTTGTTTCATTCCAAATATTTTGCAGTTTCCCTTGTGGTTTCTTCTTTTATCTATGGATACTTTTTTTCACTGAATGATTTGTATGAATTTGATAAAAAATTTAAGTTGCTTTTCTGGGAAGATTGTTTTCAATTTAGACAATGAAATCTGTTTTCTGATCAAACAGCTCATAGAAAGTAAAGAAGGAATTCCTGTGCTTTTGTTTGTGATGCACAAATCTAGAGCCTCCAGGTGGCCATGTTAACGAGAAATGTTTTGTTTAAGTTACATTGTGTTTAAAATTTTCAATGTGGACTGTTTATAGGGGCCGTGTTCTCCAAGGGCCCTGTCTTATTTTTAAACTGCCTGTTGTATTACACCAATACATTATCACTCGCATAGTAGTATCCATATTTCTTATTCTAAAAATTAGCCTTATTTTAAAAGTACAAGGGGTTATAGTTACTCATTTAGAAGGAGAAGAAATGAAGAGATTTCTTTTGGGTCATAGATAGGCCTCGGTGGATCCTTTTTTCTGCATTGTAGTATCTCTATTCAGTTGCTTCAAAATACAGATTCTGAATTCTTCCAAAGAAAATTTTCACTCTTGTTTATCTGTAGAAGATGTGTTAGACTAGCAGCCAATACTACAAAACCTGCATTAGACTCTATCTCCAATCAAATTGATTTACAATAGTAAGAAAAATATAATTTTCCAGTATTAAAATGCTACAATATTAGGAAAAAATTGAAAATTATAAAATAGCAAATACAGGAAAATTTGACGACCAAAAGTAAGTAATAGTGACTTTTTTTGGTTTATTGAGGTCTTATTTTTACACAGTAAAACTCACCCTTTTCAGATGTACTCTACTGTGAATTTTGACAAATTTTAAATCATGGAACTGTCACTACAGAGTATTCTAATCACTCCAAAATTTCCTTGAATCCTTTCATGTTCATTTCTGTTCTATACCCTGGGCCCTGTCAACCACTGAGCCGATTATTATTCCTAAAATTTTGCTTTTTCCAGAATGCCGTATAAACAGAACCATACAGTGTGCAGTCTTTTTAGTTCTGGCTTATTTTATTGAGCATAATGATTTTGAAAGGAATATAGTTTATTCTTTTTATTGCTAAGTAGATTTCCATTGTATGGATAAGCTACAATTTGTTCATCTGTTTCCAGTTGATGGACACTGCTTTGTTTTACATTTTTAGCATTCAGGAATAAAGTTATATAAATAAACTTATATAAGTTTATATATAAATAAAAATATATAAATTTTCATATGGAGATATACCTTTGTTCCAAAGTGTTTATAGCTTTTTGTATTCCCAACAGCGATATATTAACATGGCAGTTGCCCTGCACCCTTGCCACCATTTTGTATCATTTTTTTTTTCTTTTAATTTGAGCCCTTCTAATAGATATATAGTGGTATCTTACTGTGGTTTTAATTTTTATTTTCCTAATGACTAATGGTGTTGACAGCATGTTTTCATGTGCTCCTTTGCCATCATATTTATCTATCTATCTATCTACCTATCTATATATATCTTTGGTGAAATGTCTGTGAAAATCTTGTGCTCATCTTTTATTGGGTTTTTATACAGATTTTTCAGAGTTCTGTATATATTATCATGTTGTAATATTTTCTTCCAGTCTGTGACTTGTCTTTTCATTTTCTAAACAGTATCTTTCCAAGAGCAAATTTTTAAATCTTGAAGAAATCTAATTTAATAATCTTTTATATGTAAGTTTGTGTTCTTTGCATCATATCTAAGAAATCTTCGACTAACCCAAGGTCATAGTGGTTTTTTTCCTGGTTTCTTCCATATGTTTTATGGTTTTAGGTTTTATATTTAAGTCTATGATACATTTTGAGTTAATATTTTATATGGTATGAGGTCACGGTTTCTTTAATTGTATTATTTAATTTTGGGCATGTAGATGTCCAGTTAATCTGGCACCATTGTTGTGAAGACTAGTCTCACTTCTTTGAATTATCTTGAATCCTTTATGTAAAATAATTGACCATACATCTTTGGGCCTATTTCTGGACTATTTGGTTCCAACTATTAACATTTTGAAATACAAGTAGAGGTGCATATGATTTTACAGAACTGAGATCACATCACATTTTTGTTTTTTAATCTGATTCTGTTATTATGAAAATCTTTCACTTCATTAAGTAATATTTGAAAACAAGATCCTTTAACATTAAATATCATTCCATGTAAGACTTCCATGTTGCAGGTGAAATAAAATATCAGATTGAGAGATTAAGAAGCTAGGCTAATTTTTAATTTAAATATACTTTTTTTTCATCTCAAGGAGGACTAAATGAGAGTTAAATTTTTCCTAAAAAGCTTTTAGAAATAATGTTAAAGTGTAGCATCAGTAGTACACACATGCTAAATAGACTTATTTAAAATTAAAGATTGTTCCAGACAGGTCTGATAGAAATATCTAGAGTCACACCCGAAAAAACAACCACATTTGTGATTTGTCACAAGACATCTAGAGTCTCACTTGGTTTTGAAAAAAAAGAAAAGAAAAGAAAAGAAAAAAGCACCTCATTAGCAACAGCTGCAACAATGAGCACCAGAGCAAGCAATGCATTTTCAGCCTGTCTTCAGTAATAAGAGTACAAGCCACATTGTGTGGGCTGCTTGTCAACTTCTAGGAACATTCCTGCCAGCTAGAAAGAGAGGCTGTAGCTGTCCAGACAGTCACTCTGCCCACAGTAGAGAAAGGATATTATAGCAAAGGTTGGGCTGCAAAGGAAAACCTCTTAGATTTTTTAGAATATCAAAAAGCATCTCAAGCTTGCTTGATTTCCTTGTTCAGAATTGTCACTTTCTCCCTCTCTGTGTATACTTCTACTGCAAGTGGCATTTTTACTGAACAAAAGAATCAAACAGAAACACCAATGTGGAGTGACTCCCTGTCCTAAAAGCACATCTCCAGTTCACTTTGATCACAGGCTTTCTGCATTAGCATTCTGTGCAGGAGTAAAAGAAAAGCTATTCATAGTGCAGAAGAGAAAACTTCCCCAAGGTTTTAATGAATTACTGTGTTTGTTCAACAGTTGTCAGGTGTTTCAAATCGTTCTATTGATAGTACAGTACTATGTGTGTTTTATGAATGACAGTTAAACCTGAATACAGAAGAAAATCTGTCCTTATATAATATACTACTATACATTTTGGGATCTGTAAATTATAGTTAAAATGAACTCAGTGCAACTTGATTTAGAATCACTTGCTTTGATTCTCTAAACATCTTAGAAATTCTTCCCTAAAGCTTCACATTAGTTAAGAAGTTGAATGCAGCTGTAGAATGAATGGTAAAGACACTTACAAAGAGAACTAAGTTCACCGTAGGCCAAAATAGAACTATATTCATTCAATTACTGTTTTCTTTATTTTAACTCAAAAAAGCTTGGGTAATTACCAAGGCTGATGTAGGCACAACTATGTTGAGGGAATCATTGAGAGCCCAAAGGGCAATAAAGGCAGCTAACAATGGCATTTGAAATGTGGCTGAATAACTC
>CM052896.1:48547421-48562288 GCA_028534135.1 Potos flavus
AGCACTCACTGTCTACCATGTTACTCTATTTTATCTTTGTCACTACCCTTATCCATACCTGCCATTAACTTATCTACTTATTAGCTGGCAAGATTCTCAAGATCAGAGACTTTGTTACCCCAAATGAAGTGTAGTGCCAGGCTCTAGAAAGGACTCATGTTTGACCAATTGATTGCTATATGCTCCCAGAGGTTTTTCAAAAACAAGTTGTTACATGAATTTCATGCTTACATTCTGGTAGTGGTGTTTAATACACATCTCAATACTCTTATGATTTTCAGCTTTAAGAACACAAAAGAGCGACTCACATCCTTTATGCACCTCCAAGACTTTTGGAGAATTCTAGTAGAAATACATTTCACAATTAAGTGCCTAAAATGTCTTTTTTTTTTTTTTTAAGATTTTATTTATTTATTTGAGAGAGGGAGAGTAAGCAAGAGAGAGCACAAGCTGGGGGAGGGGCAGAGGGAGAGGGAGGAACAGACTCCCCACTGAGCAAGGAGCCAGATGCAGGTCTTGGATCCTGGCCCTGGGATCAAGACCTGTGCTGAAGGCAGATGCTTAGCCAACTGAGCCACCCAGGCACCTGCCTAAAATGTCTTTAACTTTTAGCATATTATCCCCTAACCTACTAAACAGTCATGATGTTACTATCAGCTTCAGAAAAAAATATTTGTAAAGCAGATGATAAACATAAGTCCAAGTACTGGATGAGTAAATTAAAAAGTGAGTGATATGCTATTGTTTTGTGGTACCAAATGTTATTATAAAACAATAAAGAATAAACCTAGTGTTTCCCTTGTGGAGATGGTATACTGATTTTATTTCAGTTTCCTTCAGACTCTTTCTTTAGACATTAATTCAGTAAAGTCATCAAATATGATTGGATTGGTATATTCTGAATCATTTGTTTACTATTCCTTCTCACCTTACTATTCAGTTTTACATTTATTTTTATTAACATACAGGAATTTATTTCCACACTTACCAACTTCAGGAATGAAGCACTCATTCCTCCAGCTATTGGGAGTTACTCTCATCTGAAGAGGGAAGCCCAATCTCTGAAAGCATATAATAATTGAAAATGTCATATCATAAAAGCTTGATCCCTTGTGCCAGTTTGGGACAATCTGCAGGGTCATTCCAGCTCCCAAGCTACCTGGAGATCAGCTCATGCCTTACATTGACAGCATAACAGTCAAATTTCTTACCCTACCCAACACTGCTTTCCTCACTTTTCAGTAGGTGTTTATTCCCAAAGTATTTCATAATAAAATCCAATTTGCTACATCTTGTATCCTAGGGACATATCTACCCTCAAATTTTATCATATGGAAATGGACAGAAATCACCTGGCTGAAGTTGAGGAGACCATCTGAAATTCTCAGGCTTTTTGTTTAATTTTTTTTTGTCTGATTTTTTTCCTCAGTTTTCTTGAGGTATAATTCACATCATAAGATTAAGAAGTACTTGACTTTAATATGTTGTGTAAAAATGAAAAATTAAATCCAATTTTATTGTTTTCCTCTGATATATTAAATGAGTCAGCAGGTAATAGCAATTGAAGGTTCTCCCTCCATACATCCTTTTCATGTTTATAAAATTTTTTGATTTGGGAGTTAGAGTCTTTGCAAATAAATATGACTACACTGTACACTCTTTCTTTTAACACTTCCTTCCCTGTTGATCTTCTCTCTATTACCATGTACGGAAATGGTTCTCAAGTACTCTATTCATTTTCTTATCTCGCCTTCCACCTAATTTTTCTAAGAAAAAGATAAAAATTGAAGTGCTCAGAAGTGCTATACATACCTTTTAGAAAAGTATGCAGTTATTTGCACTGTGAAATATTATATTGAGTTTTAAGATCCATCTTGATTTAACCCAAGAGGCACAATGTCTGCCAGGCATTTTTGACAGGCTGTGATGTGAGATTTATAGCTATCTTTGTTTAGTCTCACTGTAAACAGAATTTTCATCTTGGTTTTTACTAATCATTTATTTTACTTCTGGAGTGGAGTTAAATAAACATGGATTTATTCCATCATATATTATTGAAAGTTACCATTTTTTTCTCTTTTAAGCTATTGTCCATGACATTTCTCAAAAAAAAAAAAAAAAGAATTCGTATGATTTTTAATTTTAGAACGTATTAGGATATTTTTCATTCTCTATACAAATTAAATACACTTAAAATTGATTTTTCTTGAAATAGTAAAAATCTGTATTATTGTTTCCAGCATCAAATCATAAGCTTTAGTACAGTGTTTTTTTCCTCCAAATTGCTCACTTCTGATGCTTTTAATATATAAGAACATATTATAATATTTTTATATTTTTTAGTCAATAATAGGAACATTTACTAAAAATTATACCAAGGTCTTCAGGTTTTAAGGAATTGAATGAAAATTTAAGTATCGTAATTATTTTTGCTAAGTATAATTTGTATGCTAAGCTGTGCATTCATGGATCTCGTGATGCTGCTTTAATTATGGAATAGTCTAAACTTCCATCAGATGCTTCACTAGAACTTGGCTTCTCTTTCAATGCCTGCTTCACACTAATTTTTGATGCAGAGAATTCAAGGAATTCTCTGGAAACAAATAGTCCATGCTGTGGCATAGGTAAGCCATTTGGAGTTTGATTTTACATGTCGTTCCCATGAGAAATTCCCCTTTGAGTTCAACTTTAATAAATGCTTGTTTGTTTGTTTGCTTACTTTTTAGGTTTTTATTTTAATTCCAGTTAGCTAACATACAATGTTATCTTAGTTTCACGTGTACAATATAGCGATTCAACAATTCCATACATCACTTAGTGCTCATCATGACAAGTGCACTCGTTAATCCCCATCACCTTTAACCCATCCCCTACTCATGTCCTCTCTGGTAGCCATCAGTTCTCTATAATTAAGAGTCTGTTTCTTGATTTCTTGATCTCTCCCTACCCCCCCTTTTTTTTCTTAAATATGACATATGGTAAAATGATATGGTATTTGTCTTTCTTTGACTGACTTATTTCACTTAGCGTTATACTCTGTACCTCCATCCACGTCATTGCAAATGACAATATTTCATAATATTTCACTCCTTTTTTATGGCTGAATAATAATATATAATAATACATACACATACACATCCCACGACTTCTTTATGCATTCATTAATTGATGGACACTTGGGCTGCTTCCATAATTTGGCAATTGTAAATAATGCTACTACTGTAAACATAAAGGTGTGTGTGTCCATTTGGACTAGTGTTTTTTAATTCTATGGATAAATACCCCATAGTGTGATTGCTGAGTCATAGGGTAGACCTATTGTTGACTTTTTAAGGAACCTCCGTACTGTTTTAGACAGTGGCTGCACCACTTTGCATTCCCACTAACAGTCCATGAGAGTTCCTTTTTCTCCATGTCCTGGCCAACACTTCTTGTTTCCTGTGTCATTGACTTTAGCCATTCTGATAGGTGTGCGATGTTATCTCATTTTAGTTTTGATATACATTTTCCTGATGGTAAGTGGTGATGAACATCTTTTCATGTGTCTCTTGGCCATCTGGATGTCTTCTTTGGAGAAATGTCTGTTAATGTCTTCTGCCCCTTTTTAATTGGATTATTTGTTTTTTGGGTGTTAAGTTTTATCAGTTCTTTATATATTTTGGATACTAACCCTTTATTGGATGTCATTTGTAAATAACTTTTTCCATTCCATAGGATTTCTTTTAGTTTTGTTGATTGTCTCTTGCACTGTGCAGCTTTTCATTTTGATGTAGTCCCAGTAGTTTTTTTCTTTTTATGCTTTTGATTCCCTTGCCTCAGGAGACATATCTAGAAAAATGTTTCTACAGCCAATGTTAAAGAGGTTACCTCCTTTGTTCTTTTCTTGCATTTCTATAGTTTCAGGTCTCACATTTAGGTCTTTAATCCATTTTGAATTTATGTTTCTCTCTGGTATAAAAAAGTGGTCCATTATTTTTCTTTTGCATGTAGCGTCCAGTTTTTCCAACACCATTTGTTGAGGAGACTGTATTTCTCCCACTGGATATTCTCTCCTGCTTTGTTGAAGATTAATTGACCATATAGTTGTGGTTTTATTTCTGGGTTTTCTGTTTCATTGATCTATGTGTCTGTTTTTATGCCAGTACCGCACTGTTTTGGTTACTACAGGTTTGTAATATAACTTGAAATCTGGAATCGTAATGCCTCCAGCTTTCCTTTTCTTTTTCAAGATTACTTTGTCTCTTCGCGGTCTTTTCTGCCATACAAATTTGCCAGTTCTGCAAAAAAATACCATTGATATTTTGATAGAGATTGCATTAAGTGTGTAGATTGCTTTGGATAGTATAGATATTTTAACAATATTTGTTCTTCCAATCCATGAGCGTGAAATGTCTTTCCATTTCTTTGTGTCATCTTCAGTTTCTTTCATCAGCGTTTTATAGTTTTTAGAGTACAGGTTTTTTGCCACATTGGTTAGGTGTATTCCTAGGTATGTTACTATTTTTGGTGCATTTGTAAATGGGATTTTTTTCTTAATTTCTCTTTCTGCTTTTGGTATATAGAAATGCAGCAAATTTCCTACATTGATTATGTATCCTGTGACCTTACTGAATTCATTTATCAGTTCTAGTAGTCTTTTGATAGAATATAAAGGGTTTTCTACTTATAACATCGTGTCGTCTGCAAAGAGTGAAAGTTTTACTTTTTCCTTACCAATTTGGATATCTTTTCATTCTTTTTGTTTCTGATTGCTGTGGCTAGTACTTTGGTACTATATTGAATAAAAGCAATGAAAATGGATATCCTTTTCTTCTAAATAAATAATTAAGAGAATAATTCAATAGTAAAAAAATAATGGTTGCTGACATTAATTAAGTGCTTAGTGTGTAGGACCTTACATGAATTTCACTCATTTAGTCCTCACAAAATCGTACAAGGTAAGCAGCACTGCAACTATGCTTTTATCTCTTTCACTTAGATCTCTGGCTGTGGCCTCATACTGTTCTTTCAGTTGTGATAAATTTCTCTGTCTTCTCATTTTGTGTAAGTTTCTCTCCCTGTTCTCTGTGGAGGAAAGTCAGCTACGTCTCCTGTTCTTGAGGGTGATGGCCTTAAGAAGAAGAGGTCCTGTAGTGCCCTGCTCTATAGTGTCCCCTGTTCCCCAGAGCCTGGCACTTCCAGGAATGTTTCCAATGTGCACTGTGTGTGCTTTGCTCTTTTGTCCTGGTTATTGTATTTTTTCAGGCCAGTCATCTGCAGAGACTTTCTTTGCCTTTGGTGGGTACCATTTGGTCCCTGGCCTGAATGTAACACATTTATACTAAATCTGCTCTGGTCTGTTTGTTAAATGAGACTTGTAGCCATTGCCAGTAGAACTGAGGCTCTGCAGAACTCCCACATTGTAGATGGTAGATGCAGTGTGAGCTGGGGTTTGGGCTGGTCTTCCTGGGGAGGGGACCCATTGCCCTGGGACTAAAGCAAGCATGACTGGGAGGGGAAGTTCCACTGGAGCTTTAGGCGTGGGAGGTTAGTGTAAGCAAGTTAGACAGTGAGTGTGGATCCTGTTCTGGTTCCCACTGATGGGCCTGCACTTGTGCTGAGGGGCAGGGAAGGGAAATGGCACCCTCCTATTCCTTTGTTCCTGGAGTTGTTTCTCCATGAACTTTGTCTCTCTTGGATTTGCTCCATGATCAGTGAATAACCTCCCCACTATGTGTCCTGGCACTCTTTAGATGGCTGTTTCCATGCTGTATTTCTATGGGTTGTTTTTCTGCTTTTTTTCCAAGAGTAGCCCCAATGTCCTCTGAGCTTTCCTAGAGCTAAGCCTACTGACCTTTAAAACTCTAGGCTTTAAGCTCAGCTGGTTGCAAGAATTCATGAGATTCAGCCCTTCTCACTTTCTAAGCCAATTGCTATGGGGATTTATTTTCTCCATGTGTTCCCCTGTGTATTAGTCTGTCTCATGCCTTTCTCTGTGACTGTGTCTTCCTCCCCACTGCACGGGCCATGATCCATTTCTCTCCTAAACCATATCTTTGTACTTCCTACGTTTTTTGATATGATCTGTTCTCTACCTTTAGTTGTGGAGTTTGTTCTGCCAGTCTTCATTTCAGTTTCTGGGGTTTTTAAGATAATTCGATAGTTACCTGGTTGTATTTGTAGGACAAGGCAAGCCTAGTGTGCTACTCCACTGTCATCTTCCAACCAGGATATCTTTGTATAAATAAAGGGGTAGTCATGAAGCCACTTCAAGTTCCCTTTTGGAAATCATATGCTTAAAGGAGTAACTAAAGCCAGCTTTCCATCTCATTTCTTACCTTTGGAAATCTGGAGATAACCTAATCTAATGAAGCAAGGGGTGTCTGTTGAGACCATGACTTAATCTATTTTATTTTTCTTTCTCTCTTGATACTCAGGCTGATTGTATATGTGATCTCATGCAAAGGAGTGTGAATACAGTGAACTTTTCTGCTATGTGCTCAATTATTTATTCATTCATTTACTTCTTGAGCAAGCATTTATTGAACATCTGCTTTCTGTAAAACACTTGGCCGTGTCCTTAGTAATATTAAGCTCCAAGGATCTAATATTGCAACAGTCAAATATCCAAACTATATAATGCAAAGTGATGCATGTAATATGAAACTAATGGACATCCTAGTTTCATTTTTGGTTTCATCTACCTTCTGCAAATGCTTTGTCAATCAACAACACATATATATTCAGGTAAATAGTTACTTCCTCAAGGCTGGTGTGAGAGGGAGAATACATTCAAGTAGCAAAAGTTATGTCATTCATTAGAGGAATAGAGTCATTGGCCAGGAACTTAGTTGCAATCCCAGATATATCTGCTCATTCTGCAGGAGAATCTTTGACTTTAACACTGACAGATCAAAGAAAAGTGCAGCTTTAGCAAATCACATAACCGTTGTTTCACAGCATCCTGATTAGAATCTACAAGGGGAAAATCATCAGTTTATAGATAGTTTTGAATGATTAGTATCAGCACTTTTCTTTTTCCTGTTAAAGTATCAACGACTCACACACGAAACTAAGAGTTAATGCAGAAAAATAATACAAAATAGCAGTACTTGTTTAGCATTTTACACATTTTCATTTATATTTTCATTCACATAATTGTGTATTCATTCAATGAGTATGGATGGGCTGAGCATATTTATTTTGTTAGATATACTGAATAGTAATAGAAATTGAGGCTCAGGGCTTAAAATATAATTATCCTAAGTCATACAGCTAATAGGTGGTGAAGCTTTTATTTAAATTAGATCCATCTAATCCAAAGCCTATCATCAAAAATCTATCCATTCTGCTACTTTAGAGTGGAACTCAGAATTATATAGCTGCAGGTATAATTTTGAGATTTGCTGTTATTTTATAGTTTTGCTGTTTGTTATTTTATAGGTTTGCTGTTTCTTGCTGTTTGAAAACCAAGATCTACATTCACAAATTCACATGTATACAGGGCCAGTGGTGTGTAGTGTGTAGAGAAGGGCTGATAAGATGCTTGGCCCTCTTGAGCTATCATGTGAGTTAGAGACATGTATATGAGAGATCTTTCACCTTCCTTTCAACTCTACTGTAGGAAGAGCAGGAAGGCAAATATAATGTTAAAGTGCTCCCTGTCCAGGAGAGACAGTAGAGAGGAACGGACTGTGCTAAAATGCTGATGTGCATGTGTTTGTGCAGAGGAGAAACCATCATGACAAAATGAGGAGCTGTTGTCACCAGGTCATCTGATTTTTCCACAGGAGCCAAAATAGGAGTTGTAATGTGAAATCTTCTGATTTCAGAGCCAGTAGAGCATAGGGCACGTTTTAGAGCCTGAGACCCTGCATTTGAATCCTGGCTATGACGCTGTCTAGTCCATGACTCTTCTGTGTTACTCAACTGGCCCATGTTTCAGTTTTCTCAGTGGAAAATGGAGCTCAAAATAGTGTTGTCTCAAAGGCTGTGAAGACCATGTCATGGTGGTTATCCTGGCAGGACTGCACAGTTGCAGTGCTGCCTACCTTGTAGGATTCTGTGAGGACTAAATGAGTGAAATTCATGTACGGTCCTACACAGTAAGCAATTAATTAACATCAGCTACCATTATTTTTTAGTATTGAATTACTATCTTAATTATTATTTAAATTATAAATAGTGTATAGGTCAAAGAAAAATATCTACCAATTTGCAATCTCTGATTAAAGCCTATAGACATTCTTTTATTTCTGCCAGTGTCCACATAATTTATGTAAGTATTTACCAGGCAGTTTATAGTCTCTGGATTAAGCTTTTATGATTAAAAACAAAAACAAAAACAGCAGTAACCAAAAACAAACTAGCTTTTCACAGTCATGATGTTTATACTTTGTATGACATAGTATTTTTCCCACTTGAGCATGTTTTCACTGTGAAAGTATAATTCTTAATGTAAACAACACAACATAACTATTACTTAAATAGCAGTATCCTTTGTTGAGCTATAAATGAACTTGGACATAGATGGTAATGGAGAATCAAGAGAAGCTCACTCACCTAAGCAATAGGAAAGTTTTGGAACAATATACACTGGGTGTATAAGTATTTGGGAAGACAGTGGATATGTGTGTAATTCATACTAGTGTCTTGGCCTATCCACCTTTAGGGTTCATATCTAAGTTTAATGAAAATTAGAACCTGTATGAGCAAAAAGGGCTGAAAACTCTCAGTGTTAAGCTACAGCATTCAGAGTGCACTGTAAAGGAGAGAAGCATCCTTCTCCAATTTTCAAAAGAATACCATGGAGTTTAGCATCTTGGTAGTGCCAATGATTTCGCTGTAGAAGGAGATTACAGTGTCTGGTGGACTAGGAGCTACTCAGTTATGACTGACAAGAAATGATAGGTACTTAGCAAACAGAGCAGTACCTAGATGATGCCAAGCAACTCAGCATCTGTGCATAATAAAAGAGGATGTATTTCTGAGCATATATGACACCTCCTGAATTCTCCCAGAAGTAGTGGAGAAAACTTTGCCATGGAACTGGAAGTCCTTTGAAAGAAGAGGTGTAGGAACAATATTAAAACTATTGCTATGAATGTGATTTTATTCCTACTAAGAGACTTTTTATGTTTGAGGAAGCTTGAGATATGCTTTAAAATATTTTGTATTATAAATATAAATTTCATTTAAAAATAAATATATATATAACAAAATTAGGGCATCAAAGACAAAACAACTATGCAATTAGATACCTCTTTTGCAAGCAGTTAATGTTTATAAGGTTTTTGTTTTTAAGATTTTATTTATTTATTTGACAGAGACACAGCAAGAGAGGGAACACAAGCAGGGGGAGTGGTAGAAGGCGAAGCAGGCTTCCCGGTGAGCAGGGAGCCCAATGCAGGCTCGATCCCAGGACCCTGGGATCATGACCTGAGCTGAAGGCAGATGCTTAACAACTGAGCCACCCAGGCGCCCCAATGTTTATACGTTTTGATGGCTTCCTAGATTTTAAACTCTTTCTCTAACTTGTGTTACATTATCTTAAGCTCCAGATTGATATTGCATGATTTAATGTTGGTATTGACTATTTCTAAGTAAGTTTCTTCCATGGTATGTATGCGATATTTATGTCTTCCATCCTTAAAGCCAATAGAATCATTGCATTAAAGTTTATTTAATTTTTTTCTAACAGAGTTCTACATGTCCATTTTTCAGTTTGTATACAACAATTGTCCAGTGTAATTTCCCTTCATTGCACTTTTTAAATGATGAGATTTTTATTGTTTACAGCTAACCATTTCTGTACTTAGACTAGTTTTCTATACTGTGATGCCAGAACTAGTTAAGTTTTAAATTATAGATAATTGTTTGTTATACACATTGGCTACCACCTGTCTTTGCTTCCTGTGGCAATTGTGTGCTCTTTCTGGCAGTGTTTCTCAAAGTGTGGTGCTCAGACCACCTGCATCAGAATCACTTGACTAGCTTGTTAAAAACACCACTTCCTGAACCTATCAGACTTCATAAATCAGGTTCCCTTTCACTTTGCCCACTAAAGTTTGTGAACCACTGCTAACCACATTGATACTTTGAAGCTCTGTTTCTATGTTTAAAAAGGGATTTCTCGCCTTCTGAAAATATGCAATTTAAATTAGCCAATACATTTTGATTCCAAAGTATCAGTGCTGAATTTAAAAGTCTTATAGTCTAGTAGCAATTAGCAAGAGGCTCTAGATGATATTACAAAAACAAAAGGTAGATTAAGAAAACTGAAAAAAAAACATTAATAAAGTGTCATAAGGGTTCAGTAGAGAGAGAAAGGCATTAAGACACATTGAAGAAAAATAACCAAGGATTTGTGAAGGGGGCAGTTTTGATACAGGGGGCAGTTTGAGTTACTTGGAAATTTAGGATTTGGACATGATGGGAGTCCACCAGCAGAGCAGCAGAGCAAATGCATAGTTGTGGGAAGATGAGGATGATAATCAATGCTATTTCATAACTCAGCTCAGCTGAAGCATGAAATATACCCATGGGAGTTGTGAGTGACAAGGCTGGAGTTAGAAGTTTGAATGGTGGAGAGTCTTGAAGTCCATGCTGAATATAATTGTTATTTTTTGGCCCTTCTGAATGTCTGTGATATTTTAGGTGGGCTATGGATTTAAAGTCAGAAGCCACACATTTATGCATTATAAGATTGTGTTTCTGATTTAATTAGCCATATTTGCAACATCAAATCAGAAGTCAGCTGCATATAGGAGAACATTTCAGCAAATCTCAGTGTAACTTGGTTTCCACAGAACCTAATGGGGCACACACCATGTGGGTGATACTCTCTTTATAAGATACAGTCTTGCAAGTCCTGACAAGTTCAGTTCTTCCAATATTACAGTCATTTTCCACTTTGGTATTGCGACATGATTCATTAAGAACTTATATAATCTGTGTGTTTCCATTAAATAATATGCTTGAGAAACAGAAGTTTTTCTTTTGGACCAAAGTCAATGCCATCAAGACTACATTTTCATTCTGGGTGTATGAAAGGATTGCTTTACAAGGACGAAGCACAGCTAGGGTACAGAATGTCTTCCAATATACTGGAAATCACTTTCTTTACAGCTTACTGACTAACACATTTAATATCTTCTTGGATTTCTGATCCTGACTTTGATAAAAAAAAATCTGTAACAGAATCATTTCCCTGTAATAAATTATCTTATTAGATATCTGGAACTTGTGGTACCTACACAGAGCTTATTAGTAGGAAGAACAGAGAAGCCAGCCATGTCAGCCTTCTCTGGGAGACATTACTGCCCTCCAGAGAGGCTTATGGGAGGATTTCAGGATTGTGTTAAGTGCTTAAGAGACAGACATTGCCCAGTGCAAGAGAAGCGCTCAAGGAAACCTCAAAAGGCTTGCCATCACTCAGAAGTGTGACCAGTCTTTGCAGGATACTACAGAATCCTACTGGAGATGCTGGGACATGAAAATCGCAGAAAGCTCAAGTACAGATGTCAGCATAATGGCCAGAAGTTGAGTTCAGAGCAAGGAGGAATTGTTTTTAAGCTTAGCTGGAATTTACACATATTGAAATACTAGTGTGGTTCCTGACTTGTGCTTTCATAAGTCAGAGATAATTTGGGCCTGAGTTAGAGTAGAAGTTAGAAAATAAGTAATAAAAATGAGTCCATATGGGCTGGGGGGGTGGGATAAATAGGTGATGGGCATTAAAGAGGGCATTTGTTATATGAGCACCTGGTGTTGTATGTAAGTGTTGAAACATTAAATTCTACACCTGAAACTAATGCATACACTGTATGTTAACTAGCTGGAATTTAAATAGAAATTTGGACAAAAAAATGAGTCCATAACCTCATCTTCTAATTGCGTGTGCATGTGTGTGTGTGTGTGTGTGTGTGTGTGTGTGTGTCAAGGGAAAATGAGGGGAGGAGTGGAATTCAATGTACACATTGATTTTGAATATTTTTATGGAAGTTGGGGACAGGGAAAGAGATTTGGACTAGAGATATGTACTTGTGAAAATCTCTAAATTGTAAAATACACTGAAATCTGTCATCTTCTGTTTTTAAAAAGTCAAAAGGTGGTATTTTTCATAGTACTGCAAGTAAAAATACAATACCACCTCCTCCTAAACATCACATCTGCAGCATGATTGTCCTATGGATAATCTTTACCATAGGACATTCGTCTTTTTTTCTAAAACTAAAATCACTCCCCCTTGCTAGAATACTATACTTGAAGGCTGTGTGGAGTGCTACTGGAATGCACATCATATTGATGCCTGAGAAGTGTCACCTTGGCCTGTACTTCTAGTCACAGTAAATGAATTTGGTATCTCTATCACAGTTACATCTCTTTTCGTGATTCCCTCATAGAGTGAGAGAATGATGTGCAAACTTCCCTTGACAGCTGATCTTTCATTGAATTCCTCACACACTGATGTATTTGACAGACTCAGCCACCTTAGTGAAGTCCAATACACAGTCCACCCATCACCACACTCTTTCTTTCACTGTTCCTTCTGCTGTTTCTGGGAGGTTACTACACCACAGGCAGTTCCCAGGCCACTGTGAAAATGCTCCTGCCTTGGCCTGGGTGGGGAATTGGCATGGATGACCTAGCACTTTGCTGCAAGCTGAATATGAGTGTGTCGGTGACATAGATTTTATGGAGAAAGACTTTTCAGTCTACCTAGTCAACTCTTCAGGACACTAACAGTCAAGAGTTTCCCTGTAGAACTGCTAGACAAGAACTCTCCTCTTTCAGCTTCTCTGAATCCTGAGCCAGAATGTCTGCATATCTGTGATGGAGGACAGTGGCTTCTTCTGTAGGTCACATGTTTTGTTAAGGTTGAAAGCATTGAGAGACATATGTGGGTTCCAGTTTGGCCTTGCCCATTCCGTTGTCCTCAGGGGCTCCAGTTTTCCTCACTGTCCCTCTAGCTTTTCTTCCTGATTGCTAGTCTTCTTGACCTAGTTTCTTGATCTTATCATATGATGCCTAAGCAACCTTCCACAAATTCCACAGACTTAATATAGGGTGAAATACCTATAATAAATCTATTACTCCGCATCAGTTCTCTGAACAGACCCTTACTTATACTAAGGCTATTTATCAAGGAAATGACATGATAAGGTTTGCACATTAGTGCAATACCTATAGAATGGATTAGATGTAGGATAATGATTAGAATATTCTAAATAGCAAAAATCTTCATCTTTCAAATGAAATCTTATTTGAAACCTCAGATAGAAGGGAACCTGCTTGCTTGAAATAGGAATGAGGAACTTAGGACCTGATTGTTCTACCTTTTTCCTTCCCTCAGCAATTGTGGAAGTACCGCAAGTTCTGAGAACATAGTTTAACAATGTCTGCATTAGGAATGCTTTTATACAATTACATTGTTGCAGGGGCATGTAGGTGACTCATTTTGGTTAAGCATCTGGCTCTTGATTTTGGCTCAGGTGATGATCTCAGGGTCATGAGACAGAGCCCTGTATCAGGGTCCCTGTTCAGCGGGGGCGTCTGCTTGAGATTCTCTCATTCTGTCCCTGACCCTACTTGCTCTCTCTCAAATAAATAAATAAATCTTAAAAAAAAAAATTACAGTGTTGGAGGTGAGCATGGAGCGTATGGGGCAGAGTTTAGAGGTATTTAGGAAGTAAAATTAATACTGCTTTGTGTGCTTGGTATGGAAAAGGCAGAAATCTGGGAATTTTTCAGGCCAGTGGATTAATTTATGGTATTATTTCCTGAGAAGCTACTACAAATTTTAGACAATTTAGAGAATGTTAATTTTAGACAATTGAGTTTTTGGCTTGTTCAAGCCATAATTTGCAATAGAGCTGGAGCTGAAGAGAGAGGTCATCTATAGAGACATAGTTTTAAATCATTGCAAGGGCAAGTCAGTTTTAGATTATGAAGAATAGATTAAGAAGAGCTAAGGCACAAATATATACTCTGATAAATAGCAACATTAATGTTGCCATAAAGTCAAGAAGCACTTGAGTTGCCAAAAACATACCAGGAAAGAAGAATCCATAGGCTATAAAGAAACGGAGCATTCGAAGAAAGGCCAGTCGACAGCATGAAATATCAAGCATTTGAAGGTCATAAAATATCCTTTATGTTTAGCAGTTATAGGGTCATTAAGTAATGTATGGGGAGTAAGAGGGAGGTGGGATTTATGTTGAGAAACGAATGAGAAAAAAGATCATGGAGGCAGTGATTGAGTATTTTGTGAAGGAAAAGAGTAAGAGATGAGAGAGAGAGAGAAATGGGCTACAGGTTATGATTTTCTTTTTGAAGCAGCAACTTGAGGGGAAAGAATAATTTAAGAGTAATTTAGTGAATATTAATCTCAGTCATTCATTGTTTTCATTCAATTTCTATCTCATTATTTCCATCAATAAGTATCTTTTAGCTAAGATCTGTCGTGTACTTTTTTTTTAAGATTTTATTTATTTATTTGATAGAGAGAGAGATCACAAGTAGGCAGAGAGGCAGGCAGAGAGAGAGGGGGAAGCAGGCTCCCCGCTGAGCAGAGAGCCCGAGGCGAGGCGGGGCTCTATCCCAGGACCCTGAGATCATGACCTGAGCCAAAGGCAGAGGCCTTAAACCACTGAGCCACCCAGGCGCCCGAGTCCTGTACTTTTAAATAGCAGAAAACTCTCTACTCCTAAAAGCATTAAGTATTAAATATCTTGGGGCACCTTGGTGGCTCAGTGGGTTAAGGCCTCTGCTTTAGGCTCAGGTCATGATCTCAGGGTCCTGGGATCGAGCCCCGCATCGGGCTCTCTGCTCGGCGGGGAGCCTGCTTCCCCCTCTCTCTCTGCCTGCCTCTCTGCCTACTTGTGATC
>CM052896.1:48569466-48587306 GCA_028534135.1 Potos flavus
TTTTTTTTTTTTTTTATTGGATGCAAATAGTGAATGTGGTGGTATTAACTTATTGTAGCATGGAAGATAAACTTAATAAAAACTCTTGTTTGGGGAGAGAATTCAGATTGGAAGACCACATTTTAGCTGGCCTTGTATTGGTACTCCCTCTGCCTGAGTTGAATCAATCTCTCTCTCTTCATTTTCACTTAGGGATATAGCTAAAAAATATACACCCAAAACACCCGAGGTCCTGAGTCAGCAAAATAATTAACCAGCATTTAGTACTTTGGTTCTAGAGTGGAGCAAAAAGGAAATAATAATTAAGAGGCTACAAGCTATTTTGATGAATCTTTTGAGAATAACACATCAGGTGATTAAATTCCAGTCTTCTTTTGGGATCATATATAAATCTTACAGCTTTTTCTGGGTGGCTGGAAATAGAGTATCCAGGAATAGGTGAAAGAACATGAAAACAAGAGAGAAATGCTTAAATGTGGCCTGCCACTGAGGTCAAAAAGGATAATGTATTCAGCTTCTCAGCAGTGGACCTGAGGACATAAAGTCTGCCAGGCTTTCAGATATACTTCTCTACTTCTTAGTATCCTCAATATGTCTCTGACTCTTAGTTGAGGAAGTAAAACCAAAGATCTGTTAGGATGTTATATACCACACCATTTCATAAGCTTCTTGAATACAAAGATTGCTTGTTTGCCTTTGAAACTACCATATTCTAAAATCATTTTAGGCATAGAAGGGTAACAATATATATGTCCTTAAATTAAATCAGTAGAGCAGGCACATACCAATTAGCCTAAAAAAATAATTCATGTTGGTTAGATATGCTGTTTCTGTTAAATCAAAGTTCTCAGACAAATTGATTGTGAGCACATGCCAAGGTGTTTTTGCACTTTTCATGAGAGAAGAGGCTCCTTAAAAAAGACTATTCAAAGGTTTCTATACTGGGAGAGACATTTTATACAAAAGAAAATTTGATATATAATTATTGATATGACAGATTTAAAAATATATTTCTGTTAAAATATTTTTAGGATTTTTACTCAGTGGGACGACAACCTTGGCTTCCCAGAATTTCGTAATCTCCTTTATGGTTATCATAGAATTACTCAAGTCTTTTATGAGAAATCTGAAATTACTTTCTAGATGGAGGTCATGAATTATATCAAGCAAAAGTATTCTGTCTCAGACCCAATTTGGGAAAGAGTTCTTTCTCATTTATTATAAAGTGGATCGAAAACAAAGTAGATTTGAGGTGCCTGGGTGGCTTAGTCAGTTAAGCGTCTGCCTAAGGCTTCAGTCATGATCCCAAGGTGTTGGGTTGGAGCCCTGCATCAGGCTTCCTGCTCAGTGAGGAGTCTGCTTCTCCTTCTGCCTCTACCCCAATCCCTGCTTGTGCTCTCTTTCTCCCTCCCTCACTCTCTCTCACATAAATAAGTCTTTTTAAAAAAGTAAGTTAAAACTGCTGTAGCATTCTTTAATTAAAATGAATTTGCATGTAACATGGTTGGTAGTTGGCTCCTTTCCTTTGGCCAGCCCTTTTCCTCAATGAGAACAAGCTATTATTACCTTTGGTTGGAGGAGGAGAGAGGAGATATGGTGGGAAGGTCATGGCTATGAAGAAATTGTAGATAAGGAAGCATAGCAGAAATCCTTAGATCATCCATATTTACTTTCCCTTTTGTTAATTTTATAGCATATAGAATACAGGGTAGGAGAATGGGAATGGAAATGGGAATAAAAAGAAATAAATTATTTATTTGTAAAAAAGGACTTTTGAGGGGCACCTGGGTGGCTCAGTCATTAAGCCTCTGCCTTCGGCTCAAGTCATGATCCCAGGGTCCTGGGATGGAGCCCGGCTTCGGGCTCCGGGCTCAGCAGGAAGCCTGCTTCTCCCTTTCCCACTCTGCTTGCTTGTGCTCCCTCTCTCACTGTGTCTCTCTCTGTCAAAAATAAATAAAATCTTAAAAAAAAAAAGACTTCTGAAAGAGGAAATGATAGTAAAGTTTGATTATAACTGTAACTTAACCCTCTGCAGTGAGGTCTGATAAAGAAAATTAAGTAATCTAACATCAACTAAATTGTTTTTCCTTTGTAGGTATTCTGTTTTTAATTCATTGTTACTTTTAAGAACTCTTTATCTTTGATTTTTTGCAGTTTCACTGTTACGTTTCTGCATTGACAGTTTTTATTTTTCAAGCTTCCTCAATCTAAGAACTGTGGTCTTTTCAATTCTCAGCCATATTTCTTTAAATGTTGTTCATTGCACATTTCCCCTGATACAACAATTTGGAGTTAATATTTTCAAATATCTCAGCCTTTCCTCCATGTTTCTTATCTCATTTTTATATTTTCTATCTTTTCATATCTTTGGGTTATACTATTTTTAGCAATTTATTGTGTTTATGTGTTTTTAGCAATTTATTCAGCTCTATATTTGGTTCATAAATTCTCTTTAAATATGCCCAATCTGGTGCTTAACCCATTTATCGCATCACTATCCTATTAACTTCTTTTTTTCAAATGTGTTTGGTCAGCTGTGATAGTTCCTTGTGCCTTCATCATTCCTGAAATTCCTTTTGTATCTTGTTAGAAATACTAAAATAATTTCTTTATATTCTGAATCTGATGATTGTAATATCTTCAGTATTGAGAGGTTATGATTCCCTGTTCTTTATGCTGAATCATGCTTGCAGTTCTTATGTCCTTCTATGCCTAGTGTTTTGGTTTTAGGTTCATGGTTCATACTTTCGAAACATTATTGTAATGTGTGTGTGTGTGTGTGTGTGTGTGTGTGTGTGTGTATGAATGTGGCCGGAGAGAGGATTTGTGTTTACCCCTTACAAGAACATAGTATAAACCACAATGTGGGATTATTTAGAACTAAATCTCTAGCGTGGGCTTTATAGGAGTGCATAGGTTCTGTAAATTTATTTCCTAAGTCCACATAACCGCATTTGAACAGCATTTTCAGGGGACACCCTCTTTAAATCTTACCTAGAGCAAAGGCTAACACAGCACATTTCTCAGTTTTCTTTCTCTGTGAAGTATGTTGTGTGTGTTAGCTCAGCTGCTGAGGGTCCTGCCCTTCAGGAATCTTGATTTTATCTGGAGGTCTCCAGTTAGACCTCTCATCTTTATCAAAACTTACATGTCATCTCCTATCCATAACAGCAGCCATTATAATTGAGGCTGTGGGCCACAAGTATGACAGATGCCTCTCGTGCTCTGGTCCTCATGTTGGGTTTATGAAGCCTCAACATTTCTTATTAATTTTTCTGATTGTCATCAAATCAATCATATTATAACACACACACACACTCACACTATATTCATTTTGTCTAGGTTTACTACTTTGGGGCATTTTCTCTGGGCATCTCATCAGCCTTATTGGTAGAAATAGAAACTTTACAATGTATTCTCAAGCATCATGTGATTCTCCCTTGAGAAAGTATGCCTTCGTTGCTTCTTCAGCCCCATAACTATTCCACATAATAGTCATAAAATGACCACATAATAGTCATAAAATGATTGATAGTTTGATGAGTACCCTGATGAATGAATAGATGAATACATAAGAGAAAAAAGATTATCCCATGGGCCTATGTAATTTTTGGTGTAGGATACCTGAAAAATTATTCCTTAAAGATTCGAGGTTCAAAATATAGTTTATATTTTATTCAGATGGAGAAGTTGACTGATACACTTTTTATACTCACATGTTTGCTCTACTGAAATTTTCAGGCAAAGGGCACTGTGTCTGGTCAACTCTACAATTAATTCCTAGCAGAAAAAAAACAAATATTCAGTGTTTTATCTATGGAAAAAGATAAAATAACTCACAATTTAACAATGATTAGTGACTTGTTTAAGTTAAATTTCCTATTTTGTATAGAATATAGAATAACAGTAACCACATTAATAGC
The DNA here is from genome assembly GCA_028534135.1 of Potos flavus. Lineage (NCBI taxonomy): Eukaryota > Metazoa > Chordata > Mammalia > Carnivora > Procyonidae > Potos > Potos flavus. The sequence goes on from CM052896.1 coordinate 48,573,390, forward strand.
AAGTAAATGAATTAATTTCAAAATTTCCTATCACATAAACTCTGGAGTACTTATTGCTTTGCCAATACAATATGAATAAACTATCTTTTTGCCATTAAATGTTTCTGTCAGAAAAGCCTTTTCAACAATTTAATTTGTTTATCACTGGAAATAGGAGTAGTACTTTATTTCTATCATTTTATTATAATGTAACTATTGCTTTTTCCTTACTTTAGCTGTATCTGCAATCTTGTCATTTTCTATAATAGGTAGATCTATAGATAGAACTTAAAATTATTTAAAATAAAACTTAGGTTAAGCCTGGTCAGATAAATAATCATGGACAACAGCAGGGTTTACATATAAATGTAAGTTTTGTTAAAATTCTAGGTTTGTATTATCATACTTCACATTCTACCCTGGGAATGTCTGAAAGCTGGGAGTATTTCAAAAATGTCATTGTTTTGGTACATTAGTGCAATTGTAATATGGGATATGAGGCACCATTTCTGAGAGAAAATGACTTCTAGGAATGAAAGAAATGCCTTCTCTTCTTTTACACATACAGTGGTCTTCTTTAAAGGTTCTTCCTTTTCTAAAGAATGTAAGGTGCACATAATAGAGCACAGTGAATAGTCAGAGTTGTAGGCTCTTAGGTAAGTTCCTTACACCTAAGATTAGGGGCAGGGGTTTTGGTATGACACAAATCTGGATTAAAATCTCAGTGTCTTCGTCTTATGTATCTATATGAATTGGGCATCCCTTAACCTACTTTTGCATCTCTGAAATGAGTATGATCACACCTTCTTTACAGGGTGATCAGAAGGATCACTGTAAAAATGGAAGCAGACTGCTTACTAATGTATCTGACACATATAAGACACTCATCTTCATAACTTGCAGAATTGGTGTGAAGATCATGTGATATAAACAAAGTGAAAATGCTTTGAAAACACTGAAGCACTATAAAACGGGGGGCTTGGTTGGCTCATTAGGTTAAGCATCTGACTCTTAATTTTGGCTCAAGTCATGATCTCAGGGTCCTGAGATGGAGCCCTATGTCCTTGGTTGGGCTCTGCACTCAGTGGGGAGTCTGCTTTTCTCTTTCTTTATCTCTGTCTCTCTCCTTCCCTCCGTCCCTCCTCCCATACTTCCCTCCTTGGACTCTCTGTCAAATAAATGAATAAAAGCTTTAAAAAACAAGCAAGCAGACAAACAAAAAAACCTAATGATGCACTCTACAGATCTATGTGTTTTAATAAAGATTAAAGTAGAATTATAGTATTACTGTTCTTGAAAATTATCTTTATACAAACTCAATTTTCCAGAAAAAGCAAGACATTTTAGCTTTTTTCCAAGGACTCATGATGAACCAAAAAAAAAATCCTTGTGCTACCCTCTTGTATATACTGAAATAATAGTTTATTGTTATTCTAGCCATCAAATTTTACCAAAAATTTTTAAAGAAAATTCTATGTACCTAATAGTAGAGATACAGTTAATAAATACATACCTAGAAGACACCATTTGCCTGAGGAAATCGGTAGGGAAGCAGAAAACCATTCCAAAGACAGAATAAAATATAAGCTCTAACAGGAATAATAGACACAACGTGGTGGAGAACCATAAAGGGAGGTAAAATACATTTTGATTCAGGCAAGAGGGAAGGCTTCAGGGAAACTGCTGAATTTGAGCCAAGTCTTGAAATAAAAATAGCGCATCATCCTGCCTGGGCAAGAATGGGAACATGACAGGCTGTGTGCTCAGCTTAAGCAGTGGCACCAGCGTTTGCATGCAGGCAGTGTGCTCGGCACAGGCCAGCAGTCTTATGGAGTTGAAGAGTATTGCCTTTGAAAGGTAAAGCTGTCAAAGAGGAGGCCCATCCACCACTGGCTTGGAGTTTGGCAGTGTATCCTGAATTTGGCTGTTAGGAATGTGTGGCCTCTCTCCATGGCACTGTTGGATCAGCTCTTCTTATCTCCAGAATGCCCTATGATTGCAGTGCAGTGCAGATTCTGTGTGGAAACTAGTCACTAATCTCTGCATTCTACAAATAAAGAAAACGAGAGAAAGTTTTTGAACCCAGGTCAGCACTTTTCTTCCCATTTCATTGTAGCTGTACCCACAGTGGACTCTATAGTCTCCTGAATATCTATAAAGTCTTCAAGTAGCTTAAAAGACTCTAAACATTAGCCTTTTCTCAAGCAAAGGGCAGATCTAGCTCTGGGGTTGAGGCCAGTGCCTTTTGGCAGCATAATGTACAGGTAGGTATGAAGAAGACAGCTCTAAGTAAACTAAGAGTCCTAGTCTGGATCAGACTTGGGCCATGACATGATTATTATGTTTTCCTCGGTGTAGAAGACTGAATAATGAAATGAATAGTGAATTGCCAAATTGAGTTATACAGAGGTAAAAATGTAAGGACAGCTTTGGGTTGGGGCCCCAGAATTAGAAAAATGTAGACTCACTACAGATTATAATGCAGATTTTTTGTACACCAGAAAGAAGAGGCCACGTTTCGGTGACGTTCATCACTTACTTAAAGCTGTACTTTAGTCTTTCTCTAAGTACTGGAAAGGTTTGGAAAATATGCAAAACTCATAAGTATGGAACATGTATTTAATTATGTCTTACTTTAAGTCTTTAAAAGCTGTGTAGATGCTTATCTTAGATTCTTATCTTATTGTTTTTCTTAGAACATCAGTATTTTATATTTACATTCATAAATAATAGAAAATATCAAAGTTTAAAGGATGATTAAATCATTAGCTAGTGATATATGTACTTGCTGAAATAGCATACCATTATTTAATGACAATTTTAAAGGTGATGTAGCCATGTAGATAAATATTCTTGGATAAAATGTGAAATGAAAACAAAATAGAAATTCATATTTACGTTGAGATTACCAGGATGAACATATACAGAAAAATAATAAAAAGAAGCACAGAAAATAAAATTCAATGTGCTATTTGATAAGCGATGGCATACTTCTTTCTTTCCATTTTATTTTATAATCCTATTTTTGTAATCAACATTGAAAAAATCTTTGTTTAAAATGAGGAGAAAATTTCTGAACTCAATACAGGTGTCTAAAATACCATACAACATTTTTTTAAAAATTTTATTTATTTATTTGACAGAGAGAGAGAAAGATCACAAGTAGGCAGAGAGGCAGGCAGAGAGAGGGGGAAGCAGGCTCCCTGCTGAACAGAGAGCCCGATGCGGGGCTCGATCCCAGGACCCTGAGATCATGACCTGAGCCAAAGGCAGAGGCTTTAACCCACTGAGCCACCCAGGCACCCCACCATACAACATTTTTAATTAGATAAGAAGGTCTCCCCTCCACTTCAAAGTTGGTTCACTTCCACCTGAAAATAAATCTACCTAAGTATTTCCAACAAAATTAGGATACTAGGACAGTAAGAAAAGTTTGAAAGTGTATGCTGGGTCAAGGTAGAGGGATCTCTGAATTACACAAAATTTCAGAGCATTATTGCAGGCAGGACTTATTTAAATGTTTAAAATGTAGAATGTACTATTTTACATATTTCAAACAATGCAGTGGAAATCTCTGGAGTTATTGTTAAAATGTTGATGCATATCATGAAGCATTAAAAAAAAAACCCCAGATATCTAAGCTAGAAGCAGGAAAAGGAATATTCCCTTCAATCAGATATTTGCAAGGTGGTGATAAACAGGCATTAAATTGGAAAAAAAAAGTGTGATCTTTTTTTTTTCTTTGCAAGCAAAGAAGGGACACTGTAGAATGATAGTGAGGTATGAATGTACAAAAAAGGCAAGGGAGAGGAAAACATTGTCTCAAAAATTGAGGCCAGAGGGGCGCCTGGGTGGCTCAGTCCTTAAGCATCTGCCTTCTGCCCTGGTCGTGATCCCAGGGTCCTAGGATCAGGCTCCGAGTCAGGCTCCCTGCTCTGCGGGAAGCCTGCTTCTCCTTCTCCCACTCCCCCTGCTTGTGTTCCCTCTCTTGGTGTGTCTCTCTCTCTCAAATAAATAAAATCTTTAAAAAAAAAAAAAATTGACGCCAGAAGGAAAATAGAGGAAAAACTAGAAAAGTCAATACAGAAGAAAATAAGGAGACATATAATCAGAAAATAACGATAACAGAATAAAGATAAAGAATTGATTATCTGTGATTCTTGGGTAAGAAAATAGTGCCAACATCATAGACTAAAATGTGAGGATAAATAGGGAATCCTAGTGGAGAAGAAGCATTAAGTCATTGGATATGGAAAGTGGCAACTATGAATGACCTTCCACTTTCAGTGGAGAAATTCCTAAATATCTAAGTATGTATTCTACGTGAATCATCATGGTAGGTGTTTTCATAGATGTGAGATGACAGATTCTATATCTGCTGCCATTCAGAAAGACAAAAGTTGTGTGGTGTGTGTGTGTGTGTGTGTGTGTGTGTGTGTGTGTGTGTGTTGTGGTGATGTTTGCCCAAAAGGACACATAAAATTATTATGTAATTAGCTTTACCTTTGCCAAAGATAACAGAGTTACATGATTGTTCCTCTAAAACAGTTTACATTTATTTAGTTGACGGACACTTGAATAAGAAAGAAATCCTTCATATTTGTACAGTACTTCACAGGTTAGAAAATATCCTTCCAAGTTATAGGTAAATTTACTATGACTGCCGTGGGGTGAAAAATATAGCAGTTGCTCTTTGAGCATGGTGAGTAGTTACCCAGTCCATGCTCAATGAAGGATAGATAAAGATGAATCAGAAGCAGTTGATCGACTTTGGAAATTCACAATCTAGCTTCTAGAATGATGTAATAAACTGTTGGAACCAGCACCTGGTGCCTTTAATCTGCTGTTGCTGCTGCTTCTGGGGTATGGATTGAACTTGAACTTGCACCTGGGGTATTAGTGTGCCAAGTGTCCCGGTATTGATTCTCCTCATGCTCTGCTCTAAAATGCTCCTTTCCTCTGATTACAGGGAGGTTGGTTGTTTTCCTTCTTGCAGTGCTATGTGTGAGACAGCTCTTACAAGGTATAGCAGTTGACTTGGATGCCCCTGCCAAATCCATTTAGCCCACCTGACATCGGTACAGATGTAGCAGGCAGCTTCATCATGCTGCCAGCCTCTCTCAAGCATGCTGTCATCCCCATTTCTCAGGCCAGTGTCTGCTATGCTGTGACCTTTAGTAGCATCAAATAGGTTATCATACCATATCAAACTCCAGAAATGCCCTTTGCCATTAGTGAGCTATGAAGTAGGGTTTCATAGCTATATCCAAAGAGATCTTGCCTCCAGAGATTATAAAGAGTTGGAAATATGAACAAACAATAATATCTGACCAGAATATTTGCACAGTACAAATAGGGGGAGAAAAAATTTTGTATAAGAACTTCATTTCTGAGCGCCTGGGTGGCTCAGTGGGTTAAGCCTCTGCCTTCGGCTCAGGTCATGATCTCAGGGTCCTGGGATCAAGCCCTGCATTGGGCTTCTCTGCTCAGTGGGGAGCCTGCCTCCCCTTCTCCCTCTGCATGCCTCTCTGCCTACCTGTGATCTCTTTCTCTCTGTCAAATAAATAAATAAAATCTTAAAAAAAAAAAATAACTTCATTTCTGATACCAATATAACCCGGGAAAAACTCAAAACATTTATTACTAAAATTAATACAGGCAAACAAATGAAGTTTTCATTCCCAGATCAAAAGAGAACTTCATATTCGAAAATAAAGAAGCTGATTGCCACAAAGTGATTCTACAATGATTGGGATCATAAAATAATAGTTAAGTTTATACTAAAAAATAATTAAATTTATGCTGCAGAGTAGTATTAGAAAAATCGAAGACAGACATGTCTTGACAAGGAAGAAATTATCAGAATGAGAAAATATCAAAAGATACAGAAAAACATTAGATTAGAGGGTAGTTACTGAAGAAAAGACAGTGCAAACAAAACAGGACTAATAGCAAAAGAGAACATTTAAGGCTATTAAAACTAAGGCTTAATTTAAAAAAAAAGCTATAAATTTACCACAGTGAAATATCAGCAAGCAGCAATATGTTACTGGTGTGTTGAACATGGTGAACCCAAAGGTCTCTATCACTGCCTAATGAACAAGTTCTGCTGACTTTTCATCTGCACACCTGGATGAAATCATAAGCAAATTCCACTATAGCATTGGTTCTCAGATTCTATTTTGAGTAAAATCATCCAGGGGGCTAAGCAAACTAGGTTTCCAGGCCTTACCCTAGAGTCTCTCATTCAGCAGGTGTGGAGTGGCTCTGAGAATTTATATTTCTGACAAGTTTCCAAATGATTCTGATGCTGCTAAAGAGGGTGGAGGGACCATACTTTGAGAACTATTACATTTGGGTTTCTGATTACTCTCAAGTAGTTAGTAGTTACAATTTCGAGATATTAAAAACACAAAGAATTATCTATAATTATAGCTTTACTTCTTTATCTTATTCGTAGCTTTTCACCCAGCGCCACTAAAAAACAACAAACTGCTTCTGCCACAGTTTTGGCCTGGAATTGTGTAGTTGGGAAGAGAGATATCTTAGGTTTCCTTGTTCCTTCTGGATACACCCTTATTCTTCTTCTTACCTGCTGCTTTTGCCCCCTCAGGCTTACTAAGAGGAAAGTAGGCATAGTATTATATGCTGGTGCATTGTTAATGGGGTTCACTGTATGTTGATATCGAATGTTGATGTTCTTTTACCTGGAAACCACAGGAGACTCCAAGGAGCGTGTTCAGAAGGAGATGATGTTGCCTCAGTCTAGCCATATCAACTTCCCCTCAGTTGCTGGCTTCCTGCCCACAAAGTCCCACGGACTCCCTCAACTGTATTACATTTCTTCTCAGTCCCTATCTGAAACCTGAGAGGAGAGGTGGGGTGGGAAATGAGCTAGGGGTCAGAAACCCATCTCAACAGTTTTTAGCTAGTCCTGCATTGTCTTCTTATGTTTTCAGACTTTGACAATACTTCAGAAACTTTAATACATCAGGGAGAGGTGAATTTAACATCTTTTTACTATGAAATATAAAATCCTTAGATATGTTGTATATATTAAATTAAAACCATAGACTCTGTAAAAAATATCTGATTCTGTATTATCTCACATGAATTAAAGGTAGACACCCAATCTCTATCTTGCAGTTGTCATTGGAATTACACTCCCTTTTTGGTTATACCAGTATGTAGGAAGAATGTAGGAAGAAAGGACTTTGAATCTCTAATTCATAATGACTGCCACTGACATTCTAATTGTCTGAGCTCCCAGACAGCACATCATTCTGGTAGCTCTTAGATTCCAAATGCCACATGTTGGACACTGAAGGACTCTTTGATGATGTGGGAAACTTGGTGCAGCTGTTGCTTAAAGTCATCCTTTCCTGAGGACACTGGCACATAAGGAATAGAGGCACTTTGGGGATGGAGTGGCATGATTACTAGTCAAGTAATAACACATGTTGGTGAATGATGACCTGCTAGTGGATAGCAAGGCATGGAGCAATCAGAGGAAGTGGTGCTATGTTCCTGTTTTACTGACAATGGTGATGATAAAGATTATTAGTTTAGGTAACTTTGTGACTACCGTGAAGAGATCACAAAATGAAAACATTACATTTAAAGCCTTGTACTCCCAATTCAAGTTATGGGTGGAGAATCAGAAAGCTTCTGTATTGTCGCGAAAGGAATCCCTTATTTTCAGCTGCAAGCCAGACATAGTCAAGGGTCAGATTCAGAACCTGATTATACAAGTTACAGTGTTGTAAAATTATTTAATCTCAATCTCGCCAGGTCTGTTAGGCTAAATAAGATAAACAGGAAATAGTGGAATCCTGAGACTTGGGATGGGGACAAATTTGGGCCTACCCAAGCATGATTGAGAATTTTTAACTGAAATTACTACAAAAATCTTCCTTACTTGTGGAAGCAGATCTGTTTCCATCTCAATAAGAGAAGCAGACTTTCCTAACAGAGAATTTTTTCAAGGACTTCAATAGGGATCATCTTTCATAGGGAGATTCAGATTTGTCTTCAGGACCCACACTCAATATGTATTATTGCCTCTAGATCCATAAATAGACATGTTCCAGCAGAATCCCAGTGAGATATGTGGTCCGTCCAAGAAGGAAATAGTATAGACACTGAAATACTGCAGGGTCTTACCTATGTGTATCTGTAAGAACTAAAGGAACATGTATGGAAATGGTTTCTAAGGGTATTGTTACAAAGATGACAAAATGAAAAGTTGGCTTAAACCTGTGTTATTGGTATATGACTCATCTGGAATTTGTGATTTATATTGTTTGGCTCAAGGCATGTGACTGTGGGCCTGGCCTTAAATGTGACCTAAAGGGAACAGAGCTGGTGGCATTTCCCAAACATACTGTAGAGGAAAGTTTTTGAAAACCCAAGGAGATGGGAATGTTGGGAATAGAATTCTTATGTGTAATCTGTTCAGTCACATCCTAATTCTAGGAAAGCCAATGAACATTCCCTTCATGAGGATATTAAAAAGGAAAAAAATCAGCATCTATAAAGAGTTTTCTAGAGTATGTCCTCTCAAGGCCAGAGATGATTGTGGGCATGCCAGTTTGTGGCTAGGTTCCCAAATTATTATAAGAATAATTGGTAGAAGGTGGTAACATTACACCATGGGTGGCCAAATTTTCACAAGCGATTAACTGAGTTGAATGTAGAGTGTTTTGACTCTCAGGCTCCCAATTGATCAAGGGAATGAATTCTATGCATGAAATGAAAGGGTAGCCTCTACTTATGTAAATAGATAAATTCTAGGTCCAGTTGGAAGAAACTGGACTCAGGTCAGGTTGCCATAGTGGTGATGATTCAGAACTCCTTACTCAGTTTGCAGACTCAGAGTTATTTAATTAAGAAGGAGTTTGATCCCTTTGCAGTGTGGATACAAGTGTATGATGTAATTCTACCTTTAAGCCTTTGTTTTGTGGTCATTTAGCAGAATGTGTGCACTGGAAGAAGGAAAACTCTCAGGTTTTCTGGAGGATATTAGGTACTGAATTGAAAATAAAGCTCGTTCTTAACCACCCCACTTTCCCATTTACCACCATGGCCACTGATAAATATGTGGCTTATAGATATTAGATGATAGAAAAGTGTCTTGGCCAGAATCCGTCTCCGTGTACATCCAAATGGTACCCCAGAAGTCTTTGTGGTTATTTCCCTAGTTTGAGTATGTGTAGTAGAAATCTATTATCTATCTATCTATCTATCTATCTATCTATCTATCTATCTATCTTTATTTACCTAATAACTGGCAGGATTCCCACATTGGTTCCCTGTCCATTAAATAAGGGCTGTTATGAAGAAAAGACAAAAGTTACATTCCTGGTCCTCACCCCTTGCCATGATAGTAAACTAAAAAGCAACATTACTTCTAAGGAAGCACAGAAATTATTGTCACTGTCGAAGACTTGAACATTGTACAAGTATTTATTCCTGTCACATCTTTACTTAAATTGCCTGTTTGACCAAGCCAATGATATAGAGATCTTGGGGAATGACCGTATGATCTTAAATCAGATGGTGTCTTAATTTGATTTCTTGCAAAAACCTGAGACAAGGACTTGAGTGCAGTTTATAGGAGAGGTGATCTCAGGAAGCACAAGAATAGGAATGGGGAAGTGAGATAGGGAACTTTAGTTTTAATGTACATATATGGGATGCGTTTACTGCTATGGACAACTGGGGCCTAATTCTTTTGGGAATTCTTTGAAGACCATGTAACAATTGTCCAGCAAGGGATTGAGAAGCTGACATGTTTACCACTGATCTCAGTTATTCACTGGTTGAGATTTGCCTTTGGTAACCTTGTATCTGGCATTTTGAGGCTGAATTGTGCTTGTACTGAGCCAGCTCTCGTGTTCCAAAGTAAAGCAGCCAAGGCCAAGAAGCAGAAAAATACATGTGTTCAGCTCAAAAGCCATTAGTGTACATGGAAACTGAAAAGGTGGTAAGGTGGGTAAGAGAATACAATCAGGGGTATAAACAGCATCTGCTGCAGGTGAGGATGCCAATAAGACCTCCCTGACCTCTGGTATGCAGCTATTAACAAGGCAGAGAGTTCTTTTCTATTTCAATCACAGACACTCTAAACATGACTAAATATACTAGCTTCAAAGACTCCCTTCTTTCCCCCTCTCTCTTTGCCCTTAATGACAATTCTGTCACTCCCTTATGCAGGCGGATATGTATTATAATCTCTTCAATTTGTTTAGTCTTAAAAAAAAAAAAAACGAAAACTAAAACTGCCTATTTTAGCATCTTTTGTTCTTCACCTTACAAAATACATCAGCAAAGAGTGAAACATTCAGATTTCTGAAGCAAGGAATGAATTACCTAACTAGCATGAATGAAAGACAACATACACAGGTTATTATTTTTTTTTAAGTAGGCTCCATGCCCAGTGTGGAGCTCAAAACGGGGCTTGAACTCATGACCTTGAGATCAAGACTTGAGCTGAGATCAGTAGTTGGACACCTAACTGACTGAGCCACCCAACCACCCCTACACAGATTAATATTTTAAATGTCATACTATTATACATTTTCTCCCAGTGTTGTCCTAGTATGATTTTCACTATTCCCTCAAGATTTGGCTGGCATGGTACTCACATATGAAAAGTAAATGAACATAAAATCTTCTAGTAAGAACAGGAAAATCTCACCTAGCTGAAACTTGGGAACGTATTCAGGAGTTTTATATGTACAGAATGTAATAAAAATTCTCACTTTTTAAATGTTTGCTGTATTCTAGGCATTGTGTTAAGTAGTTTGCATGCAACTAGCTCTTTAATCCCCACAAAAATTCTATGATGCAAGTGCTCTTATCCCCATTTCAAAGTCTAGGAAACTGAGACTCAGAGCAGTCCAGTAGTTTGTCTAAAGTCACATAATTGGAAAGTGGCAGTATAGGGTCTTGGATCAAGTTCTCAGCCTCTAGAATCATGTTTTCTTATATTGTTACATACCTATGCAAATGCTGAGGAGTTGAGAGTGACTATTGGTACCAAAACTCAAGAGGCTCCTCTTTAGATGGTGGCATAGTGATGACAAGCTTAGGGGAAGCTTAATGAGTAGTACTCATCATGTCTATATGTTTGTGTGTATGTGTTTGTGTACGTGTATGCCTGCATTTGTGAGACAGAAGGCATGGTCAAACCATACAAGTTATCTGAGACATGGGCTAGAATTCAGGCATGGAAATATATCCCTTTTACCTACTGTTTCTCTATCACTGACATTGGGCATGCTGGCAGTGTAGGCAATACTGAGGCCAGGCAGATTTCTATCCTCTTCACTATGCCTCTGGAAGTCTTGGGATACTCTTTTAAAGAGAAGAAAGAATGGATCCAAGAAACACTGATATAGGTTGATAGAAGGCAGGATTCCACAGGGAGTAACCAAGCATCCTCCAAATTCACCCCAGTACAGCACATCCCAAATGAAGAATGAGAAATGTATTAGATGTTTAGAAATAGACAGAATATACATCAACTGTATGTACTTTGAATAAATGTTCTTGGATGAGACATTAATATTATAAAGAGGTTAAGTCTTCCAAAATTAATTTATAAATACAGTCCAGTGTCAATCAAAAGTGTTTGCTGAGAGAGGGACTTCTAGTTATGATAGTAAGAGGTCAATGGATAGTGCCAAGAAAATAAATTGGCCATAATATTCAGAAACAATCATTTTAAGGCATGGGAAATTGAGCACAAGTAGTCAACAAATTGGAAATGTTTATTCTTGAAAAATCACAGGAACTTTGAGTCAGAACATTGTGTGTGTGTGTATGTGTGTGGCCTTTTGAGTGAGGCTGTTTCATCCATCTGACCCGAACTCCACCTGATGTCTGCCCACCCCTAAGTTTGGTTGGTGAGAATAGCAATTTTACTAGCATGTAGTTTACCATGAAACCCAGAACCTTTGCTGACAGTGAAGTGTACTAAAATTTGGAGGTGGAACACAAAAACACATGGTTTTCCGAGCTAAAAAAAGAAATAGATTTGGAACAAACAGTAAAAACCAGTGTCTTTGCTATCCTAATGCTGTAGGCCCTATTGAGGAGAATAGCGGATCAGCCAGCTATTTTTTAATGGGGAGATTCTACAAATGAAAGAGCCGTGGGAAGGCTAGTGTAAGCTTTCCACACATCCCAGTTCAACTTGAAAACTAAGGATGCACAAAAAAGAACCAAGTGATGGCAATGAAAAGTGAAGGCCAGGGGAGAAATGAAAAGTGGCCGCAACTTTGACTTTATTTCCCAACCCATACACAACTCACTTGGCCGAGTGAGGGAACCATACAGGGTTACAGGTAGTTGAGCACAGTCTTTGCCAAAATCATTGGCCAGTCAATCACGTATGCAGACACATAAGTGACCACTAGGAAGACTGGTTACACAGTAAAAGTAAGACTTTTTTTGTAAAAGTAACTGAGCAGAGACATCAGTGTTTACATACCATGGCGGAGATAGATTCCATAGTGTCATGCCGTATGAAAACAAAACCAACAATCTTCAGAAAAATAAAGTACGTTCCAGTGTGTCTATAATATGATGTACTCTAAAATGTCTATTTTAAACAACAACAACAACAAAATACTAGTGTGCAAATAAATAGGAAACTGTGACCCATACTCAAGGAAAAAAAGTTAATAGAAACTGAATTAAAGGAAAACATACGAAAATGACTCATTGAATAGGACAGCTTAATAGGAAAATAAAAAGTATAAAAAAGGATAACATAGAAAATACAGAGTTGAAAACTAAAACAACCAAAATGGAAAGTGTAGTGGTAGATGGACTCAACAGAGTTATAACAAACAGTGAATTTGAAAATAGAATATTCTAGAGAATTGCCAACCCAGAAAATACAGAAAAACAATTGAAAGAAAATGAACAGAATCTTAGAAACTTGTCAGATAGTCATAGGCATCCCAACATACATATATAAGAAGTCCCAGCATGAGAAAAGTAATTAAATGGTGCTAAAAAAACTATTGAGGAAAAAATGGCTGAAACTTAAAAATTGATTTAAAAAAATTAACTTATCAGTTCAAGAAGCTGAAAGAATCTCTAGTAGGAAAAACATAAAGAAACCTACTTCTAGACCAATCACAGCCATAGTACTAAAAGGCAGAAATAAGGAAAATGTTATTAACCTATGTTTCCACCTCAGGAAACCACAAAAAGAAAAACGAATCTAGGAAATAATCAAGATCAGAACATAAGCCAATGAAATAGAAAACAAAATGAAAATGCGTGAAAACAAAAGATGTTTCTGTAGAAAGATCAATAAAATGGGTAATTTTTTAGCTAGCTCAGACAAAGGAAAAAAAGAAAGAACACGTGAATTATCACCAGAAATGAAAGAGAGGACATCTCTAGAAACCCTATCCCAATTAAAAGATGAAGGAAAAATTATCGACAACTTTATGCCAGCATGTTTCATAGACAAAATAAGTAGATTCATAGAAAGACACAAGCTAGCCAAATCAATTTTTTAAAAAAGAAAAACAGACTTCTGTCAGGCAAAAATATTGAATGTTTATTATAAACCTTCTTTAAAAGAAAAACCACCACTAAGCAAAATGACTTCATAGGTGAATTTTGTCAAAATAAAAGGAAGTAATAATACCAATCCTGTATTAACTTCTTCAGATTTAGAGGAGAAGGGACAATTTCCTAACTCATTTATGAGAACAGTATTAAATAAAATTAACAATAGATCACAAGCGACATGATATATATGGCATCAACATTGATGCAAAAATTTTCAAAAAATATTAGCAAACTAAATCAACAATTTAGAAAAAGAACTATTCATCGTGACTAAATACAGTTTATCTCAGGAATACAAGTTTGTGTTTTTTTAAACATGTGAGAATAAATTAAGAAGATACA
>CM052896.1:48595088-48625481 GCA_028534135.1 Potos flavus
CCTATCCCTACCTGCCCCTACCCCCCCAGCCACCCTCAGTTTGTTTCGTGAGTTTAGGAGTCTCTATGGTTTGTCTCCTTCCCGATCCGATCTTTTTTTATTTCCCTCCCCCACTCCCCACAGCCCCCCACCCTGCCTCTCAAATTCTTCATATCAGAGAGATCATATGATAATTGTCTTTCTCTGATTGACTTATTTCGCTTAGCATAATACCCTATAGTTCCATCCACGTCGTTGCAAATGGCAAGATTTCATTTCTCTTGATGGCTGCATAGTATTCCATTGTATGTATATACCACATCTTCTCTATCCATTCATTTGTTGATGGACAACAACTATGGAAGAACTATGGTTCTTTCCATAGTTTGGCTATTGTGGATATTGCTGCTATAAACATTCGAGTACACGTGCCCCTTCGGATCACTACATTTGTATCTTTAGGGTAAATACCCAGTAGTGCAATTGCTGGGTCGAAGGGTAACTCTATTTTCAACTTTTTGAGGAACCTCCATACTGTTTTCCAGAGTTTGCCAACACTTTTTATCTCTTGTCTTTTTGATAATATTCGTTTTAACAGGTGTATAGTGGTATCTCATTGTGGTTTTGATACGCATTTCTCTGATGATTATAGATTGAGCACTTTTCAACTACCTGTTGACCATCTGTATGTCATCTTCAGAAAAATGCCTATTCAGGTATTCTGCCCATTTTTTAATCAGGGGTTTGCTTTTCTGCTATTGATTTGTATGAGTTCTTTATTAATTTAATTTAATTTTTGAACATGGGAAATTTTTATGTAAATTAATCGTTCCAGCAACTTCTAATCTGGTATACTCAATATTCTAGCAATAATGTCCATGTCTTATTTTAAATCATATCATCTTATAATTTTCTTGAAGTGCATAAAGATTAGTATGTTATATTATTATATTATATGGATTTAAATGGTATTTTTTTATTTTTTCAAGTTTTTATTTAAATTCTTGTTGGTTAACATACAATATAAGCAAGGGAAACAAAAGCAAAATAAACTATTGGAACTTCATAAATATACAAAGCTTCTGCATAGCAAAGGAAACAATCAACAAAACTAAAAGGCAAGCTATGAAATGAAAGAAGATATTTGCAAATGATGTATCTACTAAAGGGTTAGTATCCAAAATCTGTAAAGAACTTAGAGATTCAACACTCCCTGCCCCCCCAAAATAAATAAATAACCCATTTAAGAAATGGGCAGAAGACATGAACAGACATTTGTCCAAAGAAGACATCCAGATTGCTAACAGAAATATGAAAAGATGCTCAAAATCACTCATCTTCAGTGAAATACAAATCAAAACCACAATGATATACCATTTAACACCTCTCAGAATGGCTAAAATTAACAACACAAGAAACAACAGGTGTTGGTGAGGATGTGAAGAAAGGGGAACACTTGTATACTGTTGGTGGGAATGCAAACTGGTCCAGCCACTCTGGTAAACAGTATGGAGGTTCCTCAAAAAGTAAAAAACAGAACTACTCTATGATCCAGCAATTGTACTGCTAGGTTTTACACAAAGGATACAAGAATACTGATTTGAAGGGATACCTGCACCCCGATGTTTATAGCAGCATTATCACCAATAGCCAAATTATGGAAAGAGCCCAAATGTCCAATGACTGATGAATACTATGGGATATTATCCAGCCATCAAAAAGAATGAAATTCTGCCACTTTAAACAATGTGGATGGAGCTAGAGGGCATTATGCTAAGCAAAATAAGTCAGTCAGAGATAGACAAATACCGTATGATTTCACTCATGTGGAATTTAAGAAACAAAACAGATGAACATATAAATTCTTTGTATATTTTAGATATTAACCCCTTATCAGATATATGGTTTGTAATTCTTCCATTTCATAGGCTGCCTTTTCATTCTATTGATGGTTTCTTTTTTGTTGTTGTTGTTGTTGTTGATTATGCTTTCCTTTGCTGTGCAGGAGCATTTTAGTTTGAAGTAGTCTTACTTGTTTAGTTTTGCTTTTGTTGTCTTGACATTAGGTGTCAATTCCAAAATATCTTTGCAAAGATCAGTGTCAAGGACCTTACCACCTATGTTTTCTTCTAGGAGGTTTTTGGTTTCAAATCTTATATTCAAATCTTTAAAACCATTTTGAGTTAATTATTGTTTATGGTGTAACATACTGGTTGAGTTTCATTCTTTTGCATGTCGTGGCCCAGTTTTCCCAATACCACTTATTGAAGAAACTGTCTTTTCCTCAGTTTATGTTCTTGCCTCATTTATTGTAGACCAGTTGATTAACTAAGCATGGGTTTATTTCTAGGATCTCTCTTCTGTTCCATTGATCTATGTGTGTTGGTACCATATTGCTATGATTACTATAGCTTTGTAGTATGGTTGGAAATTGGAACTTTGTTCTTCTTTCTCAAGATTGCTTTGGATATTTGGGGTCTCTTGTAGTTCCATACAAATTCTAGTATTATTTGTCCTAGTTCTGTGAAAAATGACACTGGTCTTTTGTGAGGGATTGTATTGAATCAGTATATTGCTTTGAATAGTATAAATATTTTAACAGTATTCTTCCAATCCCTGGGCATTGACTCTCTTTTCATTCATTTGTGTCTTTTTAAACTTCTTTCATCAGTGACTTGTATTTTTCTGTGTACAGCTCTTTCACCTTTTCAGTTAAATTTATTCCTAGGTGTTTTGATCTTTTTGATGCAATTGTCAATTGGAATATTTTCTTAATTTCTTTCTTTCATATTTTACTGTTAGTATATGGAAACACAGATTTTTGAATATTGATTTTTTATCCTACAACTTTACTGAATTTATTCATTAGTTCTAATAGCTTTTTTGTGGAGTCTTTAGCGTTTTCTATATAATATTGTATCATCTGAAAATAGTGATAGTTTTACTTTTTCCTTTTTGATTTAGGTCCTTTTTTTTTTTTTTTTTTCACTTCTTGCCTAATTGCTCTGGCTAGGACTCCAATACTTTTTGAGTAAACATGGTGAGTGGGCATCCTTGTCTTGTTTCTGATTTTGAAAGATAAACTTCAACTTTTAACTACTAAGTGTGATGTTAGCTAAGGGCTTGTATAGGCATTTATTTTGTCGAAAAATTATATCATAAATGCATTTAAATTTTGTCAGATGCTTTTTCTGCATCTAATGTGATGATCATATGATTTTTATCCTTTATTTTGTTGATGTCATGTGTCACATTGATTGATTTGTGAATGTTAAACTATCTTATCCTTGCATACCTGGAATAAATCCCACTTGATGAAGGTCCTTTTAATGTACTGTTGAATTCAGCTTGCTAATATTTTATTGAGGATCATTAAATCTGTCTTCTTCAGGGATATTGGCTTGTTATTTTCTTGTGTCATCTTTGTCCTGTTTGGTATTAAGGTAATGCCGGCCTCATAAAATGAGACTGGAAGTATCTCTCCTCTTCTATTTTTTAGAAGAGTTTGAGAAGTATTATTATTAATTCTTCTGTAAATGTTTGGTAGACCACCAGTAAATCCATGCAGTCCTTCACTTTATGTACAGTTTTTTATTGTCAATCGAAACTCAATAAAATGGTTTTACAAAATGAGCAAAAGTTCTGAATGGATACCTCATCAAATAAGAATATGAAAAATGCTTAACATGATATGTCATTAGGAAATTGAAAATTAAAACAGTGCAATACTACTACACACCTTTTAGAATAGCTAAAATCCAAAACACTAACAACTTCATATGCTAGAGAAGTTGTGTAGCAACAGGAACTTTCATCCATTGCTAGTGGACATGCAAAATGGTATAGCTACTTTGAAAGATAGTTTGGCATTTTCTTGCAAAGCTAAATATGCTTACCATACACTGCAATAATTGTATTCCTAGATATTTATCCAAATGAGTTGAAACTTTATGTTTATAAAAATATCTGCACACAACCTATTTATAGCAGATATATTCATAATTGCTTAATGCTGTAAACAACCAAGATGTTCTTTAATAGTTAAATGGATAAACAAACTTTGGTGAATCCATAGAATGAAATATTATTTAGGAATAAAAGGAAATGAGCTATCAATCTACCAAAAGAACATAGAGAAACCTTCAATACATTTGACTAGATGAAAGTAGCTAGTCAGAAAAGGATACGTACTATATGAGTTCAACTATATAGTATTCTGGGAAAACAAAACTGCAGAGACATTATAACTATCAGTGGTTTACAGTGTTCTAGGAAAGGAGGAGAGGGATTAATAGGTGAAGTAATGGGTATTTTTAGGACAGTGAAAGTATTCTGTATGACACTATAATGGTGGCTACATGGTATTAGGCATTTACCGAAACCCATGGTACTGTACAACAAAGAGAAAACCCTAATGTAAACTATAGACTTCAGTTAATAGTGTATAAATATTGGTTCATCAATTATAACAAATATAACACATTAATGCAAGGTACTAATAATAGTTTATTTAATAAAGTTTATGAAAATCTATCATCTCACATAATAAGAAATATTAATGGAGGTTTCTTTTAAGTTTGGCTTAGTCAGTAGTTGGAAATGCTTTTCTCTCTAATGATAGAAACACCAAAACATAATGCCTTTAACAAGATAAAGGTTTTATTTTATTCCCATTATGGTCAGTCTAGCATCCAGGGGCTCACTGGCATTAGAGTCAAGATCTCTGTTAATCTTATTCTTTTTTTCATGGTTCCTTGTTGCAAAATGGCTTCTTTGTCTCAAGTATTACATAACTTTTCCAGTCAGAAAAAAGAATAAGTCAGAATAAAAGGGTGCATTTCATGTGAATCTGTTTCCCTATTAAATAGTTTTCCTGAATGCTTCCTTTACCCATTCAAACCTTCTACATAACGTCACTTGCCACAACAGTATTGCATGGTCTCCCATCTGCAAGGAATGCTGGGAAACGTAGTTTTTAGGTAATTACATTAATGACTCCAATAAAAAATAAAGTCCTATTAGTAGGGAAGAATGGATACTGTGCATGCAACTAGAATTTTCCAGCACAAGATGCTCATGTCTATACTCTGCTACCCTGAAGTCTCTCAGCTTTATCCTTGACCTGACTCCCTTTATTTTTGCAAATTCACTGTAACAGTACCAAAAATTAACAACATTCAGACTTACAAATATTCAGAGACTGAAAGAACTGTTTACTTTGTTCATATCCTCCCTTTGGAGCCAAGAACAATTTCCCAGATACCCCTATCCTTACAGGTCTTTGATTCATTTACTATGCTAGGCCATAAATACACTCTTAAACTAATCTCCTCCAAGGACTGTAGTATTGTCATAATTGCTCTGGAATGATCATGATTTACAAAATCTAAATTCTGACATCAAATAAGAATTGAGTATTTGCTGGGTAGCTATCCAAAAATATTTGCTACAGTATTCCTGCACCATGCAATAAATAATATTCTCAGTATCAGCCTCAGTGACCAAATAAATTGACTTTTCTTGATAACTTGCTTCTTTATTTAGAAAATTTACCTCTGTGGAACTCTTCATTCCCTGATGAAAAATAAATCAGTCACTCCCATATGTTAGTCATAAAAAACATTTTCATACTTTCTCACAAGGTTGTATTTGTGGATATGGCAAATGGGACATTTGGTTTTGCCTCCTCATGAGGGTCATCTTCAAAATGAACCACCGTTACTCATCCTGAATGTCTGCCTTTGCTGTTATAGATTGTGCTCCTCAATCTGAGTTTTTAGGTTAGTGAAATATGGACAATAATTGCTTCGTGCTAGAATATAATAAAAGCACAATAATGTATACCATCGATTGAACACTTACTAACCATCTTACATACATTATTACATTTAATTTGTATTATAGCCATATGAGATATCAAATGCTTATTATTGCTTCAGAAAATTTAGGTAACTTGGCCTAAGTCACATACCTAGGAAGTGGCAAGTCCAAGATGTGAATCCAGTCTTGACTCCATATGCTTTTATGTTCTTTACAAACTTGATATACTACCCCCTCCCTTTATGAAAGATCTTTTTTGATGCTCAGTAAGAAAGCTAGATTTATTCAAGCAACAGAGTTCTTATTTAGAGACGTTACCATGTAAAAGAGCAAACAAATACTAGGTTTTGATTGATGGCAATTATGTAATCTTTTGTTTCTTCTAATCTGTTCTTCACTCTCTTGATGATGGTATACTTAAAATAAAAACTCTTTGAAGGTAAATTTAAGAGGAGACAACTTATACCTCCAATAGTATGGACTTGGGGAGACATATCAAAGCAAATAACTCTTAGTGCAGAACCAGACTTTGGATAGAATAAAGGATATCAAAAGCTCAGCTAGTATCAAGAGTGGCTAGGAAAGCTATCACTTACCAAAAGGCAGTATATAGGTCTGTTCTCAGTTCAAGGCCATGAATATCACTTTAGGTGAGAATTAGAAATTGATGCCAAGGTATGGGAAACAGAGCCTGGTTAGAACTTAGATGTTGGAGTTTAAGGAAAGGTTCCAGACATAAACACAAACCAAAGCAAATAATCAGGAACATAAACCAAATAACTAGAAAATTAGGAGGAGGTTGAAGAATACATATAGAGTAACAGTAAGAAACCAGAAGTATTAAGTAAGTCATTCATAGAAAGACAATTCCTTCACTAGCAGATACTTTTGTCCTTTATTTTAAACTTTAGAATAGTCTTGTGGTGTGAATTGGTTAAGGTCACCACCATACCTCACGAGAGATGGGATATAAGTCAATATGGAGGTGGACTGGAGAACAGGTTTCCAAGTTGCATATTTTTGGTTAATTAATAAGCACCTTTAAACATCCTTTTGGTTAAGATAAAATGTCTAACAATCATTTTCTACTGCTGTTATAGATGAATTTTAAGATCTTTTAAAAAATGTTTTAATACTATAAATTCAAAGCAGTTTGCAGAATATGAAAAAAAATCACTGATGACGTTAGAATATCAAAATGATACTGACATTCTATTGAAGAATGTAACATTCAAATGGAAGCTTCAAGCGCTGTAATAATAATGATTTTTAAGGGCCTCTTTTTTTTTTTTTTTTTTTTTTTTTTGCATTTTCCTTGTCTGCATTGAGAATTCATACTATAACTTGAAGTTTCTAGCCTAAGTAGGAAGAAAAGTGGCAAATGTATTTCTATCATTTAAAAACAATATTATTTTATTTAAATAAGGTGTATTAGTGCCCAGACATTTGGAGAATTTATAAACTTAGAATATGATTCAGTAAAGTGTATGTGTTTATGCCCAAATGTGCCAAGCAAATAAACAAAAAAACTGCTATAATGCATTTGAAATAGTCTGACTTCATTTGGTGGAATTAAACTGAACATACACTCTACCTTATTTTCTGAAACTTATAAAATATACATTATTTTTTCCATTAAATAAAAATAAATATGACTCTACAGTTGCATCCAGTATATAACAATGAATAAAAGTACCCTACTCCTAATTATGCCCAAGTAAATGAAATATAATGGTGGAAATGAGAATGAGAGAGAAAAAAAAAGAAAAAGAAAAAAAAAAAGCCACCACAATAAGAAGATTTAGACATATAATGGCCAAATAGCTTATTTAACAATACTGTTCCTTATATATGCAGTTTTAAAGTATAACTTTCAAAAATTTAAGGACATGACTCTTCTAAAAACATGTCAAATTTATTGAAGTCATTAATTTATGAGGGAATTAGTAAGACAATTAAGCTGGTTCTAGTAGCACTTGGGGGAATACAGGTATATGTAGTCCATTACAATGGTGTTTAAAAAATGTGAGTGTTAGCTGCTGCATAAGTTTCCTGTTGGTCAGGTGGACATCATGGAAGAGGAGCTTAGTTGGGCCATCTTGCAGGCAACAAAGAAGAGAAACTAGCAACAAGAGGATGTGGGAATATGCTTAGTCAGAGTATGAGGGAGAATGGGAAGAGGAAAATCCAGAATGGACCTTCCACAAGAACCTTAGCTTCTACCAGGAATCCTAGAAACTTGCAGCAACCTCTCCTTAGAACCAACATTTGAAGGCCTAAAACACAGAAAGCATTCCCAAAGATTTGGTTTAAGAAAAAAAAAAAAAATGTTAGGATAAGTTTTTAGAGATTGCAAGTTAGATAAAATTGATTAAAGTCATAGAAATAAAACTATAACACTTGGGGTTACCTTTCTACTCAGCAGAAATCTTCAAGTTAAGTGTAACTTCAGAGTTTCTCAGTTCTAATGAATTAACATATAGCAAAGTTAAATACAAATATATTCTCCTAGAAAATTATATAATCCTTGTGTGGACTTGGTAGACTGTGTTCCAGGATGATCAAATAATCATGCTACCCACTTTTTTAAAGCTTATTTATTTTTTTAAATAATTATTAACATATTTAATGGAGTTACAAGCAGACTTTTTAAAGTGTTTTAATTCTTTATTGACATGGGAAATGTTATTGGAAATCTTTCTCAATTGTGGAGATTGTAGTTTCATGTGGCAAAAGGGTATGTTTTTGAAGGAATGCCTTTATTTTACCAGAAACTCATCTCTAATAGTTGTCTAATCCATGATTGTAATTATCTCTAACTCTAAGTCCTGAGGCTGAGAAAAACTATGCTAAAACTGGTTCTGCCTTTGTATTACACCAATTGTGAATAGAAAAGATCTGGATTCTTAGACAAAAGAAAGTCTTAGAGAACTAAAGAGCACATATTCCAAACTGTGAAATTATTGAAATTTTCCACATTTTGTGGTCTTTTGAGAATCTGTATCAGGGAACTTCTAAAAATATTAGGATGCAAGATACAAATGCAACAACAGAAAACTTTTTTTTAAAGATTTTATTTATTTATTTGACAGAGAGAGCAAGAGATCACAAGTAGGCAGAGAGGCAGGCAGAGAGAGAGGGGGAAGCAGGCTCCCTGCTGAGAAGAGAGCCCTATGCGGGGCTCGATCCCAGGACCCTGAGGTCATGACCTGAGCTGAAGGCAGAGGCTTTAACCCACTGAGCCACCCAGGTGCCCCCAGAAAACCTTTTGAAGAGAGAACCTGTATCACATTAATTAGTTTCTTTAATTTTTTATTTGAAAAGAATAGCTTAGAATTAAAGTGAACAGACTTTGAGCTGTTGAACAAATGGTAGGGCAATGTAACTATTGCTAGACAAATAGATTTATATATATGCTCTAGATTAGTATTGAAAATTATTTGCAGATATCAATAAACAACAAGAAATCCCATGGTTACCCATGGGAAATCAAGGGAAACAGCATGTGAGAAGGAAGAAGGACAAGAAAATTACTTAGATCTAGTACACTTTAATTGACTACAGGACTGTAGAAGGTGTTCCTCTTATTTAGCCCTCAGTTCTGTCATTAACCTGAAAAAGAGGAGGTAGCTCTAGAATACAAGATCTCACCATTTGAGGGCTGGAAGCTATTATGCTCTATGTATAATACAAAATCAAGCATAAACTTCCAGTTTCCGCTCCAGCAGGTAGTTTGGAGGTTGTTATCTCTTTCCTTACAATAAGAAAAAACTGAAAATAAATAATTTTGACTCATCAGAGAATCTAGAATATAGGGCAAAACATCTTGTTGAAATCTGGAAAGACAGGCAAATCCACAGCACAACCAAGATCTGTTTCCCTACAACACAAGCCACTGGAGCCATAAAGTGGTATAAACACATAAACGTTTATTTTTAAAATTTGCTGAAAATTAAGAGTGAATTGCATGAAATAGAAATTTCTGGGGGCTGAAGATTTAAGGGGATCCCATACTTTCATGGTCTTTTTTTTTTTTTTTTTTAAGTAGGCTCCACACCCAGTGTGGAACCTAGTGCAGGGCTTGAACTTCCAACCTAGAGATCAAGACCTGAGTTGAGATCCAAAGTCAGATGCTTAACTCGCCAACGTGTCCAGGCATCTGTCACAGCCTAAAGGTGTGTGAACTGTCAAAAGGTTTTAGAACTGTCAAATTTCTCATGGTAAAAATCTTAGAGAAATTTTTTTTTTTCTGGCTCCAGCAGTGTAAGGGAAAGGGTGACCATTATGAAATATGACCATAGTACTCTCCATAACAGAGGTATTCTCTCTGGGAAAAAAATATTTTTTGAGAGATTTATCCCCCTGAGAGAAGGACATTTCTGCAACTTTAGCACCACTGCCTGCAAACTTGCTATCTCATATAAGGGGGAAATAACTATACCAATGGAGAAACACTTGTGAAAATGGGACAAAAACAAAGATACAAGAGAAATTCGAAGGTCTAGTACCTACAACTTTAAGCAATAAACACAACCCATCTCTTAGCCAGATTATCCATAAGTCCTCATACTAAAAGCCTGTTTAACTCAGTTCCTATTACCCAACACAACAGGTCTAGTTTTCAACAGACAATTACCAAATATACCAAGGGCAAGATAAAAACACAATCTGAATGAACAAAGCAAACATCAGAATCAGACTCAGATAAGACAAGAATATTGGAATCATACGACAGAAAAAATTTTAAAAACGTATAACATTTGCTTGGAAATAATGGAAAAGTAGATAATATGTTAAGAACAAATTGGTAATATAAGTAGAGAGTTTGAAATTGTGTGAAAAACATTGAAAGGAAATGCTAGAAATTAAAAAGTTTGTAAGGGAATTACAAGCCTCAGACCCTTTTTAAGAAGGAGTCTCTAGAGAAACCCAAGGAAGACCAGGAACAAGGAAGACCAAAACCAGATACTAGAAGAAACTTTAGCCTCTAACACCAGAACTACAATGACCGGTAAATAGAACTTAACTTTTAGTCTGATAAACATGAACTTCATACTAAAGACCTATTTACCTGAACACCTTTTACCCAATACATCATGTCAGGATCTCAATGAAAACTTACCAGGCATGCTAAAAGGCAGCAACAACAAACACAGTCTAAAAAAGACAAACATTTGGGGTGATTGGGTGGTTCAGTCGGTTAAGAATCTGCCTTCACCTCAGGTCATGATCCCAGGGGCCTGGGATCAAACGTCACTCCTGGTCAGTGGGGAGTCTGCTTCTCCCTAGAGCCCTTCCTCTGCTCATGCTCCCTCTTCCTATCTCTCTCGCTCAAATAAATAAATAAAATCTTTAAAAAATTTTTAAAAGTTAAATGACAAAAATTATGATACAAAATCATACACACTCACACACAAAATCAGATATGGCTATTTCAAAATTTTAAAACCAGAAAATTAAAATAACCATGATCAGTATACTAAGGGCTCTAATGGGAAAAGTGAATAATATTCAAAGGTAGATGGGTAATGTAATCAGATGAATGGAAATTCAAAGAAAGAATTGAAAGCAAATGCTAGAAATCAAAAACAATGTGAAAATGAAGAATATCTTTGATGGGATCATCACTAGATTAGACACAGATGAGGAAAGAATCATGAACTTGAAGATATGTCAATAGAATCTTTCTAAACTAAAAAGCTAAGAGAAAACAATGAAAAAAAAAAAAGAAAGAATATTGAGCACAGTATCAAGTACCATGGTACAAAATGGAAATGCCAGAAGGAGCAAAAAGAGAGAAAGGAATAGAATAAATATTTGAAGTAATGATGGCTGTTAATTTTCCAAAATTAAATTCAGAGAAAACAGAACGAAAAAAAAAAAAATGAATACTGAACACAGTATCAAGTACCAAGTACAATTATAGTAGGTGTAATATACAAAGTGGAAATACCAAAAGGAGCAAAAGAGAGAAAGGAATAAAAGAAATGTTTGAAGAAATGATGATTGCTGATTTTCCAAAATTACATTCAGACACAAACCTACAGATCCAGGAAGCTTAGAGAGCACCTTGCAGGGCAAATACTAAAAACTACACCTAGGGATATCATATTCAGACTACAGGAAATCAAAGACAAAGGGAAAATTTTGAAAGCAGCCAGAAGGGAAAAAAAAAAACCCTATCTATAAAAAAGAAGGAAAATAATTAAATTGGACTTTTTTCAAGAAGAGAGCAGAGTGAAGTATTTACTGTTGAAAGAAAAAATGCCATCCTATAATTGTGTATCCAGTGAAACTATCCTTCAAAACTCAGGGGGAATACTTGCTTGGACAAACAGAAATGGATCAAATTTGTCACAAGTAGATCTGCATTGCCAGAAATGTTGAAAGAAGCTTTCAAAAGGAATATGATCTAGGTCAGAAACTTGGATCTACACAAAGAAAGGAAGAATATTAGAGAAGCAATAAATAAAGATAAAATAATTCTTAAAATTTTTTATTTGCAAATGATGTAACATTTGAATAGTTTGTCTAAAATGACATTAGCAACAATCAGGTGATTATCACTTATGGATAAGTGAAATGAAGAACAAATGTAATAAGGGATGGAGGGAAGATTTGAGAATATTCTATTATAAGGACCCTATGCTTCCCATGAAGTGGGAAGTTTTATTTGAAAGTGGACTCGTTAAAATAAAAAGGTTTTGCACAGTGAAAGAAACCACCACCACCAACAAAAAGTCAACCTATTGAATGGGAAAAGATATCTGCACATGATATATCTGATAAGGAGTTAGTGTCCAAAATATATAAAGAACTTACATGACTCCATCGCAAACAAAAATCAAGTAATCTGATTAAAGAATGGGCAGAGGAGCTGAAGAGACATTTTTTTTTTTTCGAAGAAGGCATACCAATGGCCAACAACCATATGAAAAGATGTTCGGTATCACTAATCATCAGGAAAATGCAAATCTGAACCACAACGAGATATCACCTTACACCTATGAGAATGGCTAAAATAAAAAAGACAAAAAATAACAAGTGTTGATTAGGATATAGAGGGAAAGGAGCTCTCATGCACTGTTGGTAGCAATGTAAGTTGGTACACCCACTCTGGAAAATAATATGTAGGCTCCTCAAAAGATTAAAAATAGAAATACCATATGAGACTAATAATTCCGCTAGGGTATTAACCAAAGAAAATGAAAACACCAATTCAAAAAGAGACACCTTTAGTGTGCCTGGACGGCTTAGTTGGTTAAGTGTCCAATTCTTGATTTCATCTCAGGTCATGAGACCAAGCCCCACATCAGCCTCTGCACTCAGCATAGACTCTGCTTGAGATCTCTCTCTCTCCCTCTCGTATTTCTCCCCTGCTCACACAATAAATATAAATAAATAAATAAATAAATAAATAAATAAAATCTTAAAGAAAAGATATATGCACCCTATGTTTATTGCAACGTTGTTTACAATAGCCAAGATATGGAAGCAGCCCAAGTGTCCATTGATAGATGAATGGATAAAGGAGATGTGGTATATATATATATACACACACACCATATATGGTATATACATTATACCATAATGTATATACCATATATATGGTATATGTGTGTGTGTGTGTATATGTATATATGGTGTGTGTGTATATATATGTATATGGTATGTGTGTGTGTGTGTGTATCTATATATATATATATATATATGAATGAAAGAATAATATGCAGCCATAAAAAGGATGAGATCTTGCCATTTGCAACAACGTGGATGGCCTCAAGTGCAGTGTGCTAAGTTAAATAAGTCAGAGAAAGACAAATGCCGTAGGTTTTCACTTACTGGTGAGTCTAAAAATCAGAACACACAAACAAAAAGCAGAATCAGACCTATAAATACAGAGAGCAACCAGATAGTTGCCAAAGGGTGAGGGATAGGACAAAATGGGTGAAGGGGAAAGGGAGAAACAGGCTTCCAATTATGGAATTAACATGTCATGGGAATAAGAGGTACAGCATCAGAAATATAGTCAATGATATTATAATAACGTTATATTGTGACAAATGGTTGCTATATTTATGGTGAGTATAGCATAATGTATAGAGTTATTAAATCACTATGTTGTACACTTGAAACTAATGTAACATTGTGTGTCACCTGTACTCAGATTACAAAAAAGCACTAAATGTATAATCTCAAATTGAAAAGAAAAAGAAAATGGACTTGAATTTGTTCTGAAGATATATTTCAAACTTTAAAGCAACCACCAAAAATATTTGAGACAGAAGTACAATTGATATGCTAAAAGAGGAGAGAAAATGGAATCATACAAAATTTTCAGTTAACATTAGAGAAGGCAGAAAACAATGGGAGACAAAAATAAATTGCGGATGCTATAGAAAATCTACAGAATTAAGATACTAGAAGAAGTTTATATGTATAAAATTAGGATCAAAACTTTTTTCTAGGTATGACACAAGACAGAAGCTATAGGGAAAAAAGAAAAATAGATTTTAACGCAAAATTTAATGATTTATGGGTTTTTTTTTAAGATTTTATTTATTTATTTTATGAGAGAGACACAGCGAGAGAGGGAACACAAGCAGGAGGAATGGGAGAGGGAGAAGCAGGCTTCCCATGGGGCAGGGAGCCTGATGTGGGGCTCTATTGCAGGACTCTGGGATTGTGACCAGAGCCTAAGGCACACGCTCAACGACTGAGCCACCCAGGCGCCCCTATTATTTATGGTTTTGTAAATGGTATAAATAAAAATTTTTTTTAAAGATTTTATTTATTTGATAGAGAGAGACACAGTGAGAGAGGGAACACAAGCAGGCGGAGTGGGAGAGGGAGAAGCAGGGTTCCCGCTCAGCAGGGAGCCCAATGCGGGGCTCAAACCCAGGACCCTGGGATCATGACCTGAGCTGAAGGCAAATGCTTAACGACTGAGCCACCCAGGAACCCCTATATAAAATTTTTAAAGGGGGCAATATTTACACAAACATGATAAAGAATTGTCTTAATATATGATAAACACTTGCAGATCAATATGAAAATAATCCAAGTTTCTTCCTGTTTACCTCCCTTCTGTCCTCCCTCCTGGAACGTAGACAAAGGGAATAAGCAATTGTTTTGAAAAATGTATGAATACAAGTAGACAATATATAATGAATTTGTTTTATGAATAATGAAATAATTATAAATTTAAATATGACATATCCCCTGCTCAGAAATTCTGTAAAGAGAGAAATCAATAATGATATTTAGTGTTGGCAAGGATCAAGAGAAATAATTATTACCATTCTTTATTTCAAAAGATAGTTCCAAAATTTGTCTGTCTGTTGGCCCAAGAATTCTATTACTAAGAGTTTAACTTAAAAAGAAACCACACAAATACATAAAAACATACATTTAAAGTTCATAGCACTATTTCTTATAATATTAACATTTGGGAAAACCCCTACATCTCCAGTAATATGGCTCGTTTAAAAGGATCATTATATATTTGGAAACAAAAATGATATACCACCAGTAAAAACAGCTGTAGATTCTTTCTGGTAATAAGGAAAGATTTTTATAATATACTGTTGAGTGGCAATTAACACATTTTTTTAGACTGTAGCTATTGTCTCCGTATTGTAATGGGTGATAACACAAACTTCTCGAATTTCTTATTAACCAGTTTTAATCTATATTACTGCCTTTTTTAGTATTGAGTTTGGTACTAAAAATTACGTGTAAATTTCTCATATGATTTATTCCACCCCGTTCTAATTTTCACATTTATTTTACTCTTTGCTCTACAATTAAATAGAATTTACACATACTGCTTATCCTTTTCTGGTAGCTTTCAAAAAGTCATATATTAGTTTGCTGAAGTTCATTCTTTAATAATTTTACTCAAGGAAGAACTCCGAAGAACAACATTCTTTGACTTGTGTCAAAGTCAAAAAGGAGTTCTTTAGCTTTTCTACTTGAAAATTGGCTTGTCTGAATATAAAATCTTTTCTCAAGTATCTTGTAGTTATCTCCCTATTATATTCTGGCATTGAATGTCGCTATGGGGAAATCTGAAGCCTTTTTGATATTTTTTCCCCTAAGAAGTGACTTGAACTCCCTGCTTAATTAACTGAAAGATTTCTTTTTATTCCTTTACATTGAATAACTTTACCATAAGTCTTGCTGTTAAATATTCTGTGTTGACTTTTCCTGAAAAATCATGTTCTCCACTTTGAATTTAATAGTCCATCTTTTTTTTTTTTCCTTTCAGGAAAGCTTTAAAAAATATTATCTTTAGGGCGCCTGGGTGGCCCAGTTGGTTAAGCAACTGCCTTCGGCTCAGGTCATGATCCTGGAGTCCCAGGATCGAGTCCCGCATCGGGCTCCCAGCTCCATGGGGAGTCTGCTTCTCCCTCTGACCTTCTCCCCTCTCATGCTCTCTCTCACTCTCTCAAATAAATGAATAAAATCTTTAAAAAAAAATATTATCTTTAAATATTTATATTGATACATCGTTTTGATTTTCTTTTTTAGTGTTATATTTTTGTTAGTTATTAAAAAAAGGCCATATTTGAAGGAAGCTTTTTGTTCTTTCAGTAGTAAAGAAGAAATGATCATTTTGGAGGTAAAGTTTGAAAGACTACAAAAGTATAACCTACTTGTATAAACTCTTTTGAATTCTACTGTTCTTTTCCATCATTTTTCTTTGCAATATTCTTGTGTTAATGCTATGTACCAGTTTATTACTCATCATTGAACAAATTATGTATTTCTGGAACAATGACATATAGGAAGGTTCTATGCAAACTCTCTCCTTCAGCCTTACTCAATAAATTGAAATTCCTGACAGCTTCTTAATTTGGTTTCTTCCTCTATTGTTATAGTGAAGAGACAAACTTTTGCGATCCATGATGAGTCCCTTACTTGAAAGAACTGAAATTTTTTTCCCTAGGTTTTTCCGACGTTTTCAGCCACTGGATTAACCTCTGTTCATCATCTCTTCATTTCTTAGTAATGGCTTTTGTGCAATCTTTACCCTTCCATGTATTTGTAGTCTATAGATCAAATATGTCTCAGAGTTTCCCTGTAAACGGAGTTTTCTAATTCTCTGTACCTCGGTAAATTTTTATATGATTTCTAAATGGAGCAGAGAAAAGGTGCTAACTTATACAGAAGTATTTATACATAATTCCCTGATACATTTCTGCTTTACAAGGATTTACCAGCTACTTATTTAAATTTGCATTTGCTGGATTTAATGCAGTTGATCCACAAAAAGCAATTAGATACAGATTAATACTATATTCCATGAGAGACAAAATTGAAAATTTGAAGTCCAGACATTATAAGTGGGACTGCTTAGCAACCTAGCGAAACATTTATGGCTGCAAGGTACAGACGCAAAATTACAAAATGCAGAAGAGGTGCAAATCTGATGTGAGGGTTCTTCAGGTAACACAGTTTATGATTATTTCTGTATTATCAGAAGAGTCAAACTCTTCTAAAAATTCTCACCTTTCATTTTTATCTAATAATCTTCTAAATGACTAGGCAGCTTTAAATCATGTCTTCTCATAGCTCTCATATACTTCCCAAACATGCTACTAATAATTAATGATTAGAGGATCACAGTCTGGATTCAGTCACGATTGGACTAATAAAATATATAGTTTTTAGATATAGTTTTAGATCCGAACCAAAGACTGTAAGATTTAAAATTTTGCCATAAATAATTACATTTTTTCACCTTCATATCAAATCCGGTAATGAATGTGAAGGCTTACTATGAGTCTACAACAAGGAAAGAATATCATAGTGCTTCTTGTTTGTATTATATATCATCATCATCGTTATTGTTATCCACTAGGGAATAAATATAAGGGCTTTTTCCCCCCCCAAATAAATTTACTGAAAACATAACCATAGTAGTAAAGAAACAAATAAATAAATAAATGTCATATATTCACAGTATTTTATTTAAAAAAGAAAGCTATGCATGATCAGGGCAACATTTTTATCTTTGCTTTTTACCACCAAAATTGATAAAATGGTAGAACTTGATAAAGAGAGGGTACTGACTAAATGAAAGCAGGATCAGAGTCACTATAGAATTTTTGGCTCTTAGTTGACAGTACACATGACATAAATAAAGTAAAAGAGCACCATTAGCAAACATAAGTAAATTTGGAATATGAATATATTCTCAGAGCAGTCAGAGCACATAGAGAAATGAAATGTGTGTGATGGTTTAGAGGAGTAAAATTTTGATGATTTTTCTCTAAAGCAAGTTGTTAAATTATGTTGGGAACCTTTAAAATGGCCATATCATTTCAAATAGTAATGTTACTTAAATAAATACAAAAAATTATGAAGAATATGATCAATGAAAAATATTCATAAAAGAAGTTGCCAAATAATAGAGAAATTCTTTAAAATATATAGCATATTCATGTAATATAATGTTACATAGTTATTGGTAAAAATAATTTAAAAATCTTTTCAGTATCATGGATAATGTTTCACATAAGAATTTTAAATAAAAATGTAGGATCTCTACTTACAGTTTTTAAACAATTATGTTAAATATATATATATCTATATATATCTACCCATATGTAAATAAAACATATTAATGGAAATCCAGTAAAATGTAAATGATAGTTATTTCTAGATTGTGGAAATAATGGTAATATTTGTTTTCTTACTATGTAATATCTCTAACTCTATAATCAATATATATTTACAATTATAATTTTTTATAATGTAATAAAATAAGTATAATTTAAAGTATTTGAGACTGAGAGAAAGGAAGTTTGGTACTGTTAAGTATCTTTTCTCAGTAAATGTCAGGATATTTTAAACATTTTATCAAATGTTTCTTATATGGAATGTATATTTTTCAAGTGGTTCATTTAACTCTCTAAGAAGCAAGTATCTCCCATTCTCTGAATTATCAAACTAAAATTACTATGATCAGATTTTGAGCATTAAAAAGCTATTAAAGCTATGGTATAACTTCCTCTCCTGTGACATTTAAACACATCCTTCCCATTATCTTTGAGGTATAGTCCACCTTGTCTGGCGAACTAATCAGATGCTTATGTAAAATGCTTCCAGAAATTAGTATACTTAAAGTTATATTTAATACAAAGAGACTTTGACTTGCTTCAGTGCCAACCGTGCACCTTTTAACCTGCTTTTTTGGTGTGTATAAAGTCTTTGCTCATGTTATGTTGTTTCTCTAATATCTGCAAAAATTCTGTGATTTTAAAGAATTAACTGGGCCTTATTTCTATGAGTAGCAAGAATCTCCTGACTCATGACCACCAAAATTCCAAGTGCTTAAATTCCTTCTCTTAAAGGGATATCAGTATTATTAGTCACTTATTATTTAATTTAAAAAAATTGATTACCTACAATATGTAAGCTCTGGTCAATTCTGTGGAAGGTACAAAGATGAGTAAGACATAGGACTAGATTTTCAAAAGTATAGAATCAAGGAGAAACGTAGAATTAGTTCAGGTATGAGGCAACTTGTGATGAGGGCTCTAATAAAAGAACTAATGAGTTGTTTTGCAAAATATAGGGATGAGACAGCTGATTTCTAACTGAGCAGATGGATGCATGCAGACTTCTTTAGTAGCCAACATCTCATTAAAAGGTGCGGATTTCTCATACCTTGATAAAAAAAGGAAGGTGATTATGAAAGAGTGGGAATAGGATTTATCCTAGAGAATAGCCTGTGTATAGACCAATTAATATTGCTCTGTTTAGCAGCCTTGTATTCTAATCCTAGCAATCCCTTTGGCAAAAGATAGATCTCATCATAGTCAAAGTGCACAAAGCTATCTCCACTACTAGAAAATCACCTTCTGGTGATGTGGGAATAGTAGCTTCCACTTTATATATGAGGAATGCAGATTTACTCACTGACCAATGGCTCCATTTGTCATCCTGTATTGGCAACATTGCATTGACCTAATTACAGTCATCTATAGATACGTGGCACACAATATCATCATGACTTCCTTGGCATTTTCTAAAAGTTAAAGGAGACAATATTCAGTAATCAATATTATATTTTAAGAATAGTATCTAATTAAATTACCCTTCTGAATAGAGGATGTTTTATACTGATTAGAACATTTCAGAAGTCAGATTCCTCAGGTAACCATTATACTAACACTGAGCAAGGAGATCTGAGGCTGATGATTCTTTTTTGCCAAGTTTCTGGAATTCATTGGCTATGATGTGATCTTAGGTGTACATATTAGTTTTTCTTTTATTCTGTCTCACACTTAGGTTCAGTAAGGGATATGTACATAAGAGTACTGCTCATGTCTCCAAACATTGCTATAATCAGTTAATATAATCTGGCCAGAGCCAGCTAAATGAAAGTTCAAGAAAAATGGAAAAATGGGTTTCAGAAAATAGCTGACTCCAGGAAAGCTAAGGTTAAAGGAAATGCATTTATTCTGAAAAGCATCTATTAATCAGGACTCTGTCTATTTGATTAAAAGCTCTTTCGGTAAAAAGCAACAGAAATCCATTTAAACTAACTTATGTATAAAAAGGAATTTATTATAAGAGCAGGCAAGTATTCCCCAGGACCCCAGGGAAAGTGACCAGGACGGATACCAGGAAATGTGAAAATAAGGCACAAAGGCAGGTATTCCCAATTCATATGTCTCTTTATGTCTCTTCCTAATTATCTCTTGCTTTAGCCTCTTGTGTTCAAATCCAATCTGCTCATTTCTATGTGTGTAATTTGATGTGCACATGATAAAAGTTGATCACACTTGTACATGGACAGTGTTGGTTGTAAGTTTGTTTGTCTTCCAAGTTCAAATGTTATTAGACACTGACATGTGTGAGCTAATCCCAAATTTCTAGAAGAAAGATCCTAATTGGCACAGTGTAAATCAGGTATTTACCCCATGTGCTTTCAGATAGGGCCAGTTCAATAGGCCCACATAACATAAGCATGGCTGCACATGTGGGGAGTTTCTACAAAAGCATCCCCTACTTCAGAAACTATGCTAGAAAGTTTCTACCATACTGTTCTAATAAAGACTTTTCTTGAGGAAGTTGAGAGTTTACATGCGTTGTTTAATATCATCCAGCATGTAAGTGGCAAATCGGGTTCAGCTTTAGGTCTAACTCCAGAACTCCTTTCCACTGACAAATTCACAGATGAAAGAAATGTGCTAAAGTTTGTTTTTCTCTAATTTTAAGAGTAGACGGTTCGCACAGGTACAATTAATAAGGTGCGCCTCCCAAAATTCTGCAGACAGTATAGGTGACCAGTGCCCCTCCCAAAATCCCCCTCTGAGTTTTCCCAGGGGACAGGTTTCCCCTCACTGTTCCCAGTCAGTTACTGAGCATGGGAAGCAGGGAACTATTGACGTCCATTCCTGCAGGAGTGGGAGTTTCCTCTAATGAGCAACATTGAATTGATATACGTACTCCAGCCCCTGGAATGGTCCGTAAAACTGTGCTACACTCTTAAACTGTTCCCACCTGGTACTCCTTCCTGTCCTCTCCTTCCT
The DNA here is from genome assembly GCA_028534135.1 of Potos flavus. Lineage (NCBI taxonomy): Eukaryota > Metazoa > Chordata > Mammalia > Carnivora > Procyonidae > Potos > Potos flavus. The sequence continues at coordinate 48,616,436 of CM052896.1, forward strand.
TAGGTGCCAAACCCACCGCTCACTCATGAGGCTCTCTCTGGCTACCTTGTTCATCCTTTTTAGGTGTTTCCTTCAGTTAATCTCTTGCATGTGTAATCTTATTTTGGCAAATGCTTATTAGGGGAATAATGACACAAAAATTTCGGAGGAATTTAAAAAAATCAGAAAGATGAGAGAGCTGCATTAAAAGTAAAGATAGAAGCAGTTGGAAAATGAATTAAAATAAATTTCTTTTTATGTTGTTTGTGGAAAGTTATAGGACTTTCCACTGATTTCATTTGAATTTAAGAATAGCATTTATTGTTTTTCCCTCTTGAGGAAAACACATATATAGCACATATAACACATATGTTAAAAGAATAAAAATATAGATCTTTAAAGCTACAAAATAAAATTAATCCAAATTACATCATTAAATTTTAGTATATTTTTCATTCTTTCTGGTTATGATTTCTAATTTTTTCAAAATTAGGATACAATTAAATAAACTCTTCAGATCTTTTTATTTTCACAAATCTTATGTTGTCAACACATCTCCAAATCATTAAATCTATATTTTCTTGTTAACTGATAAAACACAGACTTAGGATCTTCTAACAATTTTTCATTATATCCCTCTTTTCATTCTTAGTGACCCTTTTGGACAAAAGGTGCATGTAGGGAATGAGTGTAGAAAAGGGGAAGATACAGCTACTAGAATAGGACATGCCAATTTTTGGTGTTGGAGGAAAAGAAACAACCCAGCATCATAAGTAGGGGTGGAGTGAGGGTATTCTAAGGACCACTGGGAACAGGGAGGAAGGAGAGGTTCCTTTCAGAACTGTCTAAAAGCCTTCCTCCCCAAGGCAAATTCCCTGGTGAGGCTCTTCCAAATTGCCACAAGTGCTTTAACTATAACTGCTGTGTCTTCTGTCCCCCACCAGATGGCTCTGATCATGATTTGATCACTATTTCCCATTCCAGTAAGTCTCTTGGAAATATAGCAGGGATGGCCCCAGTTTTTTTACCACCCACACAAAACATCTCTGGATGATTTTCCCAAACTCAAATAGTCATTCTGTGAGGAAAACAAATGTACGCCCCCCCACCCCCACCCCGGCCGGTGGGATGAACTAACAGTACAGTCTAGATTGACTACCCTCAGTTGGTCCCTCTAAAATAAGGATTAGATTCAACTATCGGAACCAGTTTGGGAATGCTAAGGCCAACCAGGCAGTTGGGAGGCCACATTGGAAGCAGTGTCAACCTGTACGTCGTTTCACTGATGTAGAAACCACTTTGGTTGGGGTAATTAAAAACAACATTCTCTCTTTAGGGATCCCATGTATGCTTGTAGGATTTTACTTCCTGTGAGGGAACCAGGCAGTATCTTGTTTTTCTTTAGAGAACAGAGTGATTTGTACCTTCCTTGGTCTGGAAGGCATTCAAGTCATCCTCACTGGTTGCACTTATAATAGATGATGGCATTACCTTAGGCTTCTTCCTTGTAGGCCCAGATGGATTATGTGCAATTCTTAATACATCCTACTATACCTAGATTAATGTTCACGGCAACTGGAAAATTCAACACAGAAATTTAAGGAGAAAGCTTCTTGATTTTCTAAGATGGACACTATTGGTTGATCGGATTTGTTCAGCTGGGACCTGGAAGGTACAACTGAGGTCATTACTGGTCCACTGCTTATAAGTAGTTACTCTCAAGTATTAAAGTATTTGGTTGGTGCAAATTTATATAGGCAGCTTAGGGTGCAACAGTTTAAGGATTTTCATAGGTAGCTTGGACATCATCTTTGTGGTTGTTTGGGTTGTAGGGTTTTACGTTTCTGCATTAGAAGATACCGCTGTGACAGAGCTAGCTGGATTGATACCCATTTGTGTGTTATAAATTCTGAACTGGTTCATTCTATGGCTGTATCTAGGTTTCTTTCTGGCACTGGTGTATACTAGTCAAGGAAATGCCCATTACCTAAGGAAGATGACAGCTTTTTTCTTGGGGTAGTGACTCTTCAACATCAGAACCCCCCCAGATAAATACGTACTTTTAAATGATACAGATCTCCGCTGTCAATGTGTTTGTAAGTGATGAATTTTGCTTTCAAGCTTTTCAAGCCTGGGAAATGAGGCCTTGTCAGTGGGGTCTGCCAATATTTTGCTGAACTGCTTTTTCAAGGGCAAAGTTGGGGGTCTTCAAACATTTCTTCATTTTTTTCAATCATTTTATCATTTGTATGGGGTTCTGGAAATGAGGAAGAGATTATCAAGTTGTCTGTTATCAAGTTGCCATCTTAACCAGAACTGTGGTGTTCCCCTATGAATCATACCATGTTTCCGAATACTACAGTGAGTGTGAGAAGCAGGTGGAATGTAATGTCCTGCAAAGTGGTATCATATGTGTGTAAAGACCCCTGCCAACATAATCACTCCTTGCGTAGTCTGTAAATGGTGTGTTATTCAGGATCTCTAGAGAGCTCCTGATGTAAGCCTCATCAGAGCTGTGACCAGATTCAGTGAACCAAAAATCACAACACATGTTCTGTCGAAGGGGGTGTTGTACTTCTCTCAGGTGTTGACAAATTTTCACGATAACTACTATTTGTTGAGTACCTTACCCTTGCTTGTTTCTGTAATAATTAAATTACACATCACCATTTTTCATTCCCCGTAATGCTTATAATGACCCATGCTTTTCACATAAGGAAAGAGGCTCAGAAATAAGTCACTTACTCAGATCATAAGGCTTGGAAGTGGGAGGCCTAAGATTTGAATAAGAAATTTTCTTGCTCTCAAATCTATGCTATTTCTACAGAATAATGTGATGAAATTATATAAACTATTAATAATATAGTCACAGATCTCACTTTAAATAATTTGTGCCCATTGTGGCAAGTATTTTTAATATGATTTTGAAATCTACAAATTTGCACATACTTATGTCCTCAAAATAAAGGCAGTACAGTAAGTGAAGAAAATAGAGGGAAAATGTTGTAATTATTGGATATATACTCATCAATCTAAATATCTGAAACTGAGTACCTAGGGAGCACAAAGTTAGTTAGAGTGTTCATAAATGTTAAGTGATGATTACATTAGGAATTTTATAGTGTGGAAAAGTTTTGAAGTCACAATCCATAATAGGTGACTTTTAAGTAAAATATTTAGAAAGATCAAATAAACTAGATTTCTGACTAAAGGTTAACAAGGGTAGAACTAGTAGAATTAGTAGACAGTATTAAGAACAGCAAAAAAGCTAGAGAGTGTTTATAGTCTTGGAACTCCAGGTAAATACTATAATTAAATTAGTCCTGTTTTATTTTTTAACTCTTTAGGTTTCAGTTCTCAGAGACTGAACCCTCAGTCCTATTTGGAGTACTCATAGAAATGTCTGCTGCTTGTGGTTTATGAATATTGACATTCTAAATTGAAGACAAAACTATTATAATTTTGTATGACAGCTTTTTAAGACTAGATCCCAGTGATTTCTGGATAGAAATTGATTTCAAGATAGTGGAAGCTGGATATATAAAATAATTAATAAAATTTTTTTACAAAACAAAAATTATTTAGGTACCTAAAACTAAAGATTTAATAACTAAGCAATGCAAAACCCAAAGGATTTCTCCAGCGATGTAAATTAAAAATCTGTATCTTCTAAAACTTTGAATATTGCCAAGAATTGTTGAAACAGAAACCAAAGTGAGTAACGATATTAGGTGAATACTATTTAAGTTGTCATTAACAACAAGAGTTGTCCATAACAACTTTTGGAATTGGTTTGATTCCAACTCAACTGGGGATTCTAGGCTTTTGGGGGGAGAAAGGTGGACAGATGTATTCTTACATTTGGTGCTACTGTAATTACTTAATACAATAATGTTTAGGTACATTTCTAACCTAATTCATATATGAAAAAATAATTTATGTCTCAAATCAACTTTTAAAAGACTATTTTATTTGGCTTTCGCAATAATCCTGTAATTACTTATTTTCCTTTTATAGATGAGGAAACTAGTTTAGAAAGAACTAACATGTAGAAATAAAATTTACCTCTCTTAATTCTCAGCTCAGTATTCCTTCCATTTCCACAATGTTTCTCAGTCATTGTTCTCATATTTTCTTAATGAGGAATTTCCTATTGTGTGCTCATTATCTGATCTTGATAAAGGAGAGCAGAAGAACCTTTATCAAGATGGTTTCTGAACTGCAATTTCATTGATAAGTGCACAAGGGTAACCTTAGACCGGTAGGCTTGACCAGCTGGAGTTTGTTTTAGTTTATACTATGAGTTAAAGCATTATCTCTTTAAGAAATACAAAGCCAACAATGAATCATGGAATACTAAATCAGCAACTAATGATGTACTGTATGGTGACTAACATAACATTAAAAAAAAAAAAAAAGAAATACAAAGCCATTGACATTGTCTTGATTGTGTCTTAACAGTAAATAGATTAATGAGAATTAATTCACTTTTGATATATCACTTTTGAAGAAAAGGTGGTAGACTTTAGAGGTGAAGGACAATGTACAAGGACGTTTCATTATATTGGATGCTTTCTCTCTCTCTCTCTGTGTATATGAACACATACAAACACAAGGCAAAGAAAATGTTGGCTTTCAAGAAGAATATGAAGGGTGTTTGGTTCAGAGCAAGTAGTGAGTCATCTATGCTATACCTCGATTATACCATTTATTGTTCTATAAATCATAATATACACATTTTCTTTAATATTTCACTGGTAACCGAGACTTATATGAAGAGAATAAGCTATTTAAATAAAGTTTGAATACTTTTGTGATGAACTGCATGGACCATCTAAATTGCTTTGCATGATATATCGCTCAAATATATATATTGCAGGGTGCTTGGGTGCCTCAGTCATTAAGCATCTGCCTTCGGCTCAGGTCATGATCCAAAGGTCCTGGAGCCCTGCATCAGGCTCCCTGCTCTGCAGGAAGCTTGCTTCTCCCTCTCCTACTCCCCCTGCTTGTGTTCCCTGTCTCACTGTGTCTCTCTCTGTCAAATAAATAAATAAAATCTTAATAAATAAATAAATAAATAGCTAGAAATGCCTTGCTCAGTCTAAACATAGATATAAACAGAAGTGGGTCCTGCATGCTTTTTGAAAAATTTGCCTCGTTGAAAGAAAATATTTTGAATCCAGTAGGGAAGGAGTTTCATTTCTTGATGATTCTGTGTCACTTTAATTTACTAAAAGCTTAGTGTTGATTGGTATGTAATAATTCATAAAGCTGCTTATGAATAGAACTTCCTAGCAGAGCTCATGGTTCTCCTTTAAATTATTTTATTTTTATTTTAAAATTATCATAAAGTAAAATTGACCTTTTGGTTTATCAGTCTGTGAATTTTAACATATACATAGATGTATGCTATCATCAACACAGTCAGGATACAGAATAGGTTCATCCCTCAAAAAAAACTCCCTTGTACTCTTCTATTATAGTTATTTTCACCTCCATCTGTACCCCCCCCATGTTATGCAGTACATGTGGCTTGTGGTTGCTTATTAAAAACAGAACTGATATGCTATTAATACCGTAGAGCAACAAATCTCTATGATTATGTATGCGATGTAATTGGGGAGTAGGACTGGATTATGTTTCATCTACTTGGGGAAGGAGCATTTCGTAATTACATGAAGAGGTTCTTTTTTTAAATTTTTTTAGTAACTCTTCTATTGATTCTGATAAATATTTCCTCTCTCTTTGGGGAAAGAAAATTATTTTCCCTCTCCTATTTGAAAATCACTACAATTATTAACCACCAGTATTTATAAAAATATATGATATCCCATAGGTGTATTTGGGAAGATGGAAAAATTAGAAGTTTAAGAACAATCAGTGGCATTGAGGAAAGTAATTTTTATTTTGTTTATCTTTTGGTATTGAAGACCCTCTTTAAGGTCCAGTTGAGTTATCTACCATTAAAAAAAAGTATTCTAAGGTCTTTTAAAGTTTCCTAGGTTGGAACCCTTTGGGGCTATGAGCCCAGTCTTATTATAGTGTTGAATTCTCAAGGCCTGGAACATTTCTGAGAACTTTGTAGGTAATCAATAAGGAAGTGATGAATGATGAATACATTTTCTGAGCTTCAATCTGCTCTTTAAAATTAATGATAAAACTCAGAGATTTCTGCTTCTTACCACAATAAACAGGAACTAGATTTATCCTCCCTCCTCAAATAATTAGAAAGCCAGTAAAAGAGTATATAGGACAACAGTTTTCAGACTTTGGGCAGCAGACAGAAAATGACTGTGATTTCTAAGGAAAGAAACACAAATAAACAAGCCGAATCCTGTATTTGCCCTAGCTAATAATTTCAGATCTCTGGAGGAAGTACAGAGCAGAGGAACCCACACAAAGGTTAGCATCCTTGCTGAGTAGAGAAGAAAGAGATCAGAAGTCAGGCAAAGTTCTTCAAGTTCATAGGAGGGATGGCAACACTGAAAGCCCTGGAGATCTATAGAGGAGTTCCCTTGTGTTTTGGGGTGAGGTAGATTTGTGCATTAATGGGAGAAATTACCCAAAGTTCTTGGAAAAAAACACTGAAAGCCAAGATGCAAACAATGTTTGGAGCTCATACAGATGAAGAATAGTTCATTGAGCTAATAGACAGAATGGAAAGATCTCATAAAATAGTGACATTGGACGGAGCCCTCAAGAAGTATTGCATGACTCAGGATTTTCACTTCTAGGTGTATGACTAAGAAATCTGATAACATGAGTTCACTCAAAAACAAGTATACAAATATTTGTACAGCATTATTCATAGTAGCCATAAAGTTTCAACTTAAATAACCATCTACTGATGAATGAATAAACAAAATGGGGTATATACATATGATGGAATGTTATTCAGCCTTAAAGAAGAATGAAATCCTGATATATGATACAACATAGATGAATCTTGAAAGTATGCTGTGTGAAAGAAAGCAGACACAAAAGGCCATATAATAGGAGTCCATTTTTATGAAATTTCCAGAACAGGGAAATCCATTTACACAGAAGATAAATCATTGCCAGGGGTTGTTTGTAGGGAGAAATGTGGAGTTACTACAGTATAGAATATAGAATCTGGAGTTTCTTTTTGGGGTGATGAAAATTTTCTGGAATTGATAGTGATGGTGGTTACATAATCTCATGAATATTAAAAAAACAAACCCCACTGAATTGTACACTTTAAAAGAGTAAATTTTACAATGTGTGAGTTATATTTCAATAAAAGAGAAAGCTTTGCATTATTAGTAGGATTAAATTAGCTCTAGGCTAAAGAGAGCCCTGATTCACCCTAACAATACTTAACAGCAAACCTTGGGGTATGACCTAAGGAGGAGCTTAGCAAATTCTTTTTCCACAAAAGCAACTATAATCCTGAGAAAAATTGACAAGAACAACCATTTCAGTGTTCTGAAAATCAATCAAAGCAATCACAATAAGAGAAGTATTTATGCTTTTACAGCTGTTGAGTTTCATTAAAGAAGAGTGGGAATCTGTGGTTTTCTGACCTGGGACTGCTCTCTTCCTCTTAGCTTGACCAGAGCAGAGGTTCAACCAGGGCAGGGCAGGTGATGGGTAGTAGCAGATCTCTTCTGCCATCAAAGGGACTCTCTTGATTTGAAAGTCTGGGAACAGACTCTTGTACCTGAGTCTAGGAACACCAATTAGCTGCACTCCATTAAACAGGGGTCTGGGTTTATTTAGTTGGGACATGTATGTGCACAGCCCAGAACTGAGAGGGCCCAAGCATTTAAGCACACACCTGGCCATCCCAAGATTAAACACATATATTGGAGCCTCAGAGAGACCTGGCTGCAAGAAAACCCAAGGCAGATGTCAATATAGTCTGAAGTTATAATCATTCTCCTACCCAAAGACAGATCTGTGAGCAGAGGACACAAGCCTTATACTGGTTCAAAGTGTTTGAGAACAACTTCTGTCCAATTATTAGCTAAATATTAAGTAACATATTCATGGGAAAGGCCTTTAAGAAGTCATGCTTTAAAGTAAAAAAAAATAAAAAAAAAACTGAGCAGAGGTATCAGAGATTATAGAGCACAGAGTAGACATATTTTTACAGGTTTATTACAGGCAAACAATTAAACAAACAAGAAAAAACAATAATGATCTTCAGGGAGAAAGATTAGAATCCATAGTTGCCATAATATGTTGTGTATAATGTCCAGTTTGGGGGCAAGAAATACGAGACATGCAAAAAAAATCATGAATGTGACTTACATTATGGAGGAAAAGAGACAAAAACTCTCTGAGTATGTCTAGTTGTCAGATTTGGCAGACTTCATTCCCCTATTGTAAAAACATCCAAACAAGTAAAGGAAATCATGTTTAAAGGAGTAAAAGAAAGCATGACAACAATGAATTAACTAATAGAGAATTAATAAGTAAATAAGTCTAAACAAATAAATCCAACTGACTTTTTTGACAAAAGTGAAAATAGCAATTCAATGGAGCAAGGATAGACTTTTCAACAAATGATACTATAACATTGGCCATCAATGGCCCTTTCTCAATCAAACTAATACATTACACCAAAATTAACTCAAAATGGACCATAAACTTAAATGGGAAACTATAAAACTTTTAGAAAAAGAAGACGTGGGTCTTCAGGTCTGAGCTAGGCAAAGAATTCTTATTTTTGATACCAAAAGCATAATGCATAAAATTAAAATTGATGACTTGAACCTTATCAAAATGAAAAAGGTTTGCTCTTGGGGGCGCCTGGGTGGCTCAGTTGGTTAAGCATCTGCCTTCAGCTCAGCTCATGATCCCAGGGTCCTGGGATAGAGTCCCTCATTGGGCTCCCTGCTCAGCGGGGAGTCAGCTTCTGCCTCTCCCGCTGCCCTTTCTCTGGCTTGTGCTCTCTGTCTCTCTCTCTCAAGTAAATAAATAATAAAATCTTTTAAAAAATGAAAGAAAAAGGTTTGCTTTTTAAAACTATTTAAAGAGGAAAAAAGACTCAAATATAAGCTAGGAAAAAATATTTGCAAACTACATATATAGATAAAAAAAA
>CM052896.1:48625981-48700001 GCA_028534135.1 Potos flavus
AGATTTTGAATATTTGATAGTATCCTCGTTGCCTGATAATACCTTGAGTCCTGCCTAGAAAATGTGGGCATTGAGATAGAACTTTGAAGAAGTCATTTGTCCTTCGATTCATACCTCATAGAATATTCCAAAGAAACAGCACCAAAAAAATCCCCAAAAAGGATCATAGACATAAATATAAAACCTAAAAATATAAAACTTCTAGAGGAAAACAGAGGATAAAATCTTCGTAACCTTTGGTTAAACTGTGATTTCTTAGATATGGTATCCAAAGCATCACCCTAAAAAAGAAAATATTGATAAATAAGATATCAAAACTAAAATTTTTGCTCTTGTAAAAAATACTTCTAAGATAATGAAGAGAGAGTTACAGTGTAGGAAAAAATACTTGCAAAGCACACATCTGATAAAGGATTTTATCCAGAATGCATAAGAAGCTCTCAGATCTTAATAGGGGAATAAGACATTCAATAAATAAATGGACAAAAGATTTGAACAGACACTTCACCAAAGAAGCTACATAGATAGGAAATAAGCAAATGAAAAGATGTTCGGTAACATTAATAATCAAGGAAATGCAATTGAAAGCCATGATGTGGTACCACTATACAACTATTACAATAGCTAAAATTAAAAGACCATTTCAAATGTTGGTAAGGATGTGGAAAAACTGAAACTCTCACACACTGCTGATTGGAATGTAAAATGGTACAAATCATTTTGGGAAAATAATTGGGCAACTTCTTATAATATTAAATACACATCTGCCACTTGATCCAGGCTAGGAATTTACCCCAGAGAAAAGAAATAATATACTCAATTAAAGACTTGTACACAAATGTCCATAGCAGCTTTATTTGCAATATCCAAAAACTGAAAACAACCCAAAGGTATCAAGAAATGGATGCTTAAGGCAACTACAGTGCATCCATACCCTGGGATACTATTCAGTCATAAAAAGTAATGAACCATTGATATACAGTGGGTGGATATCAAAATAATTATGCTGAGTGAAAGAAGCCATGCAGTAAAAGGTGAATATTACATGATTTCATTTATGCAAAATTTAGGTAAAAGAAGATAATCCATAGTGGCAGAGAAAGCTTATGAGTGAGTAAACGTATGGAAGTAGAGGTGGGCTGAAATGAGTGAAGCGAAGAATTACAAAAAACATGACACAAGAACATCTTGCAAATTGATGGATATGTTCACTATCTTGATTTCAGTGATGGTTTCATGGACATACGTATAGGGACATCAAAACGTACCAAATGATACACTTATATATGTATAGTTTATTATATGTTAGGTATGCCTCAGTGAAACCTATAAATATGTTAGAAAGATACATGTAACTAAGTATATAAAATTTTTTGAAAGATTTTATTTATTTGACACACACACACACACACACAGAGCACAAGCAGACAGAGCGGCAGGCGGAGGCTGAGCAGGGAGCCCGACACGGGGCTCGATCCCAGGACCCTGGGATTATGACCTGAGCTAAAGGCAGATGCTTAAGTGACTGAGCCACCCAGGCTCCCCCTAAAATTTTTAAAATAGTGAAATATTTCCACACTTTATATAGGGTTACCTTTAGGGTGACTCATGTTTTAACTTAAAATTATTTCTTTAACATAGTTAAGAATTATGGGATAATTTGAAATTTGCAATGCAAAGTCCAGCCAACAGTAAGAAATGAGTTAGTTGTTAATGAATGAAAAAGGGAAAAATGGCTCCCTCGGTATGGGGGTTGTCTTAATCCATAACATCAGGGAAACCTCTTTGTGTAAAATATCAGGGTTTCTGGCTATGCCCAACTGCTTGTGACTCATTGGAATATCAATCCCAGGCAAGGAGACAACCCTGGAGCCAGAAATCATGGTTGCTGTTTCTGTCTCCCCTCCTCCATGGGAATCCTTGACTCTGGCTGATTGAATTGTCCTCATCTACACATGCACTCACGGTTACCCTCCCCTGCCCACATATCTAGTTATTTAGTAAGATAAAAGAAACTTCTTACTGGAAATTATGTGAGGATCCTTGCCGGAGCCTCAATGGCTGAATAAAGTGTTTTTCAAACTTGAATATGAATATGAATCAATATGAATAATCTATGAAAACATATTAAACATGTACATTCTTAAGCCCCAATCCTAAATGTTCTGCTTTAATAAGCCTACTACTGAGGGTAGTCTAAAACAAGTAACTCCCAAATTATACTTTGAGATCTGTGAATCGAGTTGGTATTTTTCTATGCATTTTCTGTTCTAATAGGAATTTAATGTCTTATGTCAAACTCTAGATTAAATCAATAATTCACCTTCATAAGTATAACCTCAACGCCCTTGATAACAGTTAGGATCTTTTTCTCTTTGGCTGCTCATTTCATGTCATTTTCAGAAAAGACTAGTCCGGGCGAGACACTAGGCTTGCTCTTGAGAGGACGAAGACCCTTGTCCTTCAGGACAGTGGAGTTTGGGAGAATATGGTACAGTAAAATGACCAACCAGGAGATTCTGGGGCTAGGTCACTTGATCCTTTCCTGAATTATAGCATCTGATTCTTCCATGAATGTGTTGTGTAATCTATGAACTGATCAGTTAATTAGATGCTCTCTAACTTGCCTTCCCAAACTTACATTTTATCATTCTAGTTTGGATCTAAAGTAGATGAGTTTCAGACTTGTTGCCTAAAAGAAATACCTTAATATCTCTTAAAAATAAGAGATAGTTATATTATTTATCTTCTTCAGTTTCTGTCAGTTAGGTATATGTTTTTGTTCTGGCCTGTTCACAAGTGGGAGGAATACCAAAGTCCTCTGGTTCACTTCTCATTCACTAAAATTAATTTGAAGAATAAATGTTTCCATCTGACTCTAAGTTATCTGAGAATATGAATATATTCCCAAAAATAAATGAAGTATGTAGTCAATAGAGTAAGCTCTATATATTGGGAAGATTGAGGTGACTTCATATAATGGATATCAGTGCCAGCACTGTAAGGAGAGCCACAATTTGAAGACAGGGAGGTAACCTCAGATGACAGGTCAGTTTCAGGGGCCATCATGAAGCAGCAGTGCTTCCTACTTCGTTGTACATTATTCAGGAGACATCATGCAGCCTTCTGAAAGCAGTCAGATTAGAGAATGCATGCATCTCTAATGGACTTTCCTTGGCGTAGGATGACATAGCTGTCATTCTAAGAGCCAATCCTCTTACCCACCATTCCACTGCCCCTACACTCTAAAGCTGGCATATTGAGAGGCCCATGTTGCATGATTAGATTTCAGAGATAGAGGTAGGTTTTCTGTTGGAAATGGATAGTGATGAATCAGTTACATGGCCATCGTGGCTTCTGCTGAGGATGTGCATATTTTCTTTCTCCATATTTTAAGGAGGCCACTAGCAAATGTTAAGGCAGTGATATCCAAAAGATGTAGATTGCTCAGTTGGCAGGTGGACTTGCAGCATTGTTTTTTTGTTTTTGTCTTTGTTTTTCCAGCTGTCCTGAAATGGCTTATCTTAAATGGAATATTTAATGCTTTAAACCATATAGAGCCTCCTGATGGAGGCTCTTAACAGAACTATGGCCTGTATGATTTTCTAGATTATCCCATAATATAAACAAACAGGGTGACCAGAGAGAAGGGGCAATCACATGACTAATAAATTACCTCTACTAACAGTCCAGTTTAGCTGGGTTTACTAAATTTTTATGCCATAATTTAGTTATTTGGGTTTTTTGACTGGCTGCCTGCCTTCGAAGGCTCTGAGAGATTTTCTTGATGATGGCAATGAGACTGATCTCAGACAGAGCATATCATTACAGCCTTTCCTGCTGCAAAATATAATCAATATGTCATATATAATTCCTGAAGCTGCATACACCAAAAGGGCCAGATCTGAAAACTCATTGGCACCAAGAACCAAAACCAAATGATCATTTAAGTGCTCACACCAGGAATCATGCTAGAGAGTAATAGCTGACTTTGTTGGTCTATTGACTGGCTTGCCAACATTGTTTTCCCCAATTACTTTGCTTCCTTCAAATCTATGGTGAAGATTTTGTGAAAAGGCACAGGCTTTCAAATGCTTTTAAATACTTATCAAGTATTACAGAAAAACAAACAAAAATATGTGAAAATAGGGTCACCTGGGTGACTCAGCCCTTTGACCGTCTGATTCTTGATTTTAGCTCGGGTCATGATCCTCAGAGTTGTGGGGTCAAGCCCTATGTCCGGCTTGGAGAGCATGGAGCCTGCTTGGAATTCTCTCTCTCCCTCTTCCTCTGCCCCTCCTCTCTCCCTCCACCCGCCCAAAAATGTGAAAATAAAAGCACTTGTGAAAGTTTATTTGCTTTGCTAAAGAACTATGATTTTCTCCAAATGTTATTATAGCTCTTTATTGTCTCACTTTGTTCTGAGCTGCAATGATTGACTTAATGATTATCCATGTCACTAGAGAGCTTTGTTATACTTAACCCTATTATTAACTGTGGATAGTTAGTCACAGGGCTCTGTCTACACTTTGGGGCTACACATTATCTAGTGCTAACTGGCTGGATGAACACTGGGAAACTTGCAGGCATTTTTCCTGACTTTATAACCAGAATCAAACATCTCTAAGATTTTCACAATCCTTCCAACTGAAAAAAAAATGTTGCAAAATGGTGGCCTTCAAGAAGAAGCTAGCCTTAAGATAGACTGTGTTTGACCAGGACGTGCTTTAAAATGTTTTAATTTGGATGTGAATACTTTTAAATGGCTAGTGTTCCTTAGCTCCTTCATTCCCACAGTCCTCACCAATTCCTATTTGGAACTCACATCTTGATACATTAATATTTTGGTCCTGACCCATGTATGCATTTGAGCTTGTATGTTTTGATTTAGGTATGTGATTCTCTTATAAAGTGAAACTGCTGAAAACACAAGTTTCTTGAGGTTGGTAGAAAAACAGAAGCACCTATTTCCAGGAGGTCAAAGATTTTAGACCCATTTTTCTCATAAAATTCTATTTTTGCCTTTGTAATATGTATCTTAAAACATCATGTAAATGTTTTAAAATCTTATTTATGAAGAGATGGAGACTCTATGAAAAAAGTTCAGCATAACTTTACTATCTCAGGAAACTCTTCTCTGGGAAGATAAAAGCTATAATTGACTTTTTGCTCCCCCAAGACTTCTTTTTTTTTTTTTTATCCCCCAAGACTTCTTGAAAGACCCATACATTATTTAATAGAAAGATCAAGGGACAATTTATACTTAACTCTTAGAACTTCTTGACTCAAAATGGATGACTTGCTGTATCTACAAACCCTACGTTATTATTTTATGATTGTTACTCAATCTAAAACAAGCCCCTGGATTGGAAATCCACCTTAAACTAAACTTCAAAATCTTATTAAATATCCCCAATTTTGTCTTTCCCTCTAAGATACTACTAAGACTGTCAAGGCACTGCTCTCCCTGCTTATGTAAGCAATAAACCTAACTTTGTCTTACCATCAGCTTTTTTTTGTTTGTTTTTGTTTTGTTATATTTTGTTTTGTTTTTTGGTGATGTTTGGCAATATCTTACAATACTGTGGTCTTTCTCCTTTGTTTCCTGGCAGGTTTAGAAAACTAAGAGTAAAGAAAAATATAAATATAGCAAAAGTATGAACCTAAGAAAAAAAGGTAGCTACCATAGAATGCCAGTTTTGGAAGAGAGATGAGCAGTAATATCATTTCCCTTAATTCCCTCTTCTTCGAATAATGTCCTTTGCTCTCATGTGTTCTCATAAAACTTGGTTTCTGGACTCTTTACTCTTATAGGCAAAGAAATTGGGGGAAATCCCATATAATGGTTCAGACATGATTTGGTGAGAGTTAGAGATTTAGTCATAAATACAAAAGAAGAAAAGTAAGGGAGACATAAATGATGCTCAAAAGAAAGAATCAATCTACTTGTTAATAAGTAGGCCATAGAAGAAAGAGAACAAATTAAAAGATGACTGAAACTTTAGGTATTAAAAATCTGGGGATTGGTGACACCAGCATCAGAATGGGGAAAAAAATTGCATGTTATTTTATGGGCAGATTATAAAGTTCTGTTTGATTCATTTTAGATTTCAGTCGGACAGGAAAGTGGAGATAGTTTTCAAAAGAAATAAACTGAGGGCGATAGGCCTAGATAGGTGATAGGTAGTTCACATGTTTGTGAAGAACCAAGGTAGAAAATGGATATTTGGGAGACCTGTGAATGAACTGAACTCTTCATGTGTACAGAAAGGAATGAATAGAAATCTCATTGTGAGCCTCAAAGAAAAAGGAAAAAAAGAGAAGAAAAGATAAGGAAGAAAAATAAGAGAGAGAGGAAAGAAGAGAGGGAAGGAGAGAAAAGAAAAAAAGAAAGAACAAAGAAAGAATGAGAAGACATTGTTAGAGGAGGAGGAAAGGAAAACATTCTAATAAAGAAAGCTGTAAGTGAGTTCAAGAGGGTAAGGGTCAAATCAAGATTAAAAGTAATTTTTTAGAGGGAAGGATGTGGCTAACTTCCTGAAGTAAAAGTTAAAAATACATGAAGTGAGGGTAGAACTTTGCCAAAACACTTTAAAAAACTAACCAAAATACCAATATTGTCAGAAAAAAAATACTAGCTGGCCCTGGGGAGATTTTCGAGGCAGTTGAAAATAAAAGCCAGATTGGAAAAGATTAATATTTTATATGTAGATGGAAAAAGAAAGGTGTTTGGATACTTTCAATTTTCAGTGGTCTCTGTTGCATTTTAAAGCAAGAGCAAAAATCAATAAATTTGTATAAACAGTAAAACAATTAATGAAGCATGGAAGTAAAAAAAAAAAACTATGAGATTGTGCATCTAAACAAATGACTAATTCCTTAAAAGAAAACATGGTTTATTCTGGGGCACGCGCACACGTGCGTAAGAGAAAGAGAAAGAGCACGGAGTTAAATAAAACCAAAATTTATATGCTTTGTCCTTTTTCTCATTCTTCCTGATAGTCTCATTCTCTCAATTTCAGGAGACATTCCTGATTGCTAAGGTTATCATCACAGTTTTGCTTTTTTTTTTTCCTGTCTCTCTCTGCCGTCACCTGTGCTTCAGCTCCTGCTTCTTATCCTTCCATGGGTCATGCACCCCCATCTCATTACAGACAGAATCCCTTTTAAATGAACTTCCATAATGTCAGAATCATTTTCTCGCCTAGCAGTTTCTTCCTTGAAGCACCCACATGAAACACTATAATGAGGTTCTTCCTAGGGAAAACTTTTCCCATTTAGTGGACTTTGCCTATTGCCTGAAGTTTCTGAGTGGTTAATGATATTTTCTTCTGATGTCTTGAGAATCGATCTCTCAGAGTTTTCTCTGAAAATCTTGGCAAAAGCAAACCATTTCCTAAGGATAATAAGAGCAAAGCCACCATTGGATTGTAATTCATTAAAAAAAAAAAAAAAAGGGTGTGCAATCCTCAGATTTTTGTATCATTTCTCACAGGGAATTGACTTCTACTTGCAGCACTTTCATTCTGGGTGCTGCAAGAATGCATTCCTTGAGTTAAGCAAGGGAGTGCTTTATTTTACCTTGCCTAAATGAAAATTAACTGCTCATGATACAGACTGAAATTGTTTAAGGTACAAGCAAAAGTTCTTTTGTTGTTATAAATACGTAAATTGATTATATACTATGTTCTGTTTTTCACATAGAAGTGCATCTTCAGGCTTTTGCTTTCTGTCTTAAGATGGGATCGGGAAGGAGAAAAACCACAAGAGACTCCTAAACTCACGAAACAAACTGAGGGTGGCTGGGGGGTAAGGGGGGTGGGGATGGGGTGGCTGGGTTATGGACATTAGGGAGGGTATGTGCTATGGTAAGTGCTGTGAAATGTGTAAGCCTGATGATTCACAGACATGTAACCTGGGGCAAATAATACATCATATGTTAATAAAAAATAAAAATAAATAAAACTTAAAAAAAAGATATAAACTCTGACTCTCCATTTTGTAGGCAGCATTTCTCAAAGTGGTTAAATGAACCACCCACATTAAATTCACTTGAGATTATTTTCAGACCAAATGAATTAGGAATTTGCATCTTTAATAAGGCGATGATTAAGCATTGAAGTCTGAGAAATTCCCTAGGAAAGCAGTACTTCATAAATAGTACCAGTATTTATGTTTGACACAGAATCTATTTTTGAACACATCGTAAGATGCTCATTTGTGATTTATAGATCTCTTTGATCTATTACCAGAATTTGAGAGAAAGACACTTTCTGAGGAATAACGGTGTGGCATGGATGATTGTGAGAGCAGACAGCTACTGACGTCAGGCCTTTAGAGTTCTTGTATGGAAACCCTCTCAGGACTTGCCAGAGCCTCATCGCTAGTCTTTTAGTTTCTCCTGCCCAAAAACGGAACACAAGGACTGCTGAGTGCATGGCAACTTTTCTGGCACTTTGAAAAGAAACTGCTCCAATTCTTGAATCCTTCTTACAAAGAAAGCTTGAGGACTAGACTTT
This sequence comes from Potos flavus, assembly GCA_028534135.1. NCBI lineage: Eukaryota > Metazoa > Chordata > Mammalia > Carnivora > Procyonidae > Potos > Potos flavus. Next base: position 48,634,501 of record CM052896.1, read on the forward strand.
GACCTAAGGGAATTAAAAGGAGAGAAGGAACGGAGACACCAGTGCCAGTTCAAGGGCAGAGACTGAAATACAGAAGGAGAGTGGAAAGAGCTCAAGAGACCACCACTGTTACGGGAGAAGAAAAAGGCTAGAGTTATTTATGGGAGTGCCTGGTGAGAACAACATGAAGAAGTTAACTAGGTTTAATGCATATGGAGAAGAGAAAAGGAAATAGGATTTCTGTTCAGAATTGAACAAATACTAGTGGTGTAATATCATTAATTGGGCACTACTCTTTTCAGGTACTGAGCAAAGCACCTCACAGACATGATTTAATCTCCACAAGTCTAATGTTTCTGCAGCAAACATTACGTACATTTTACAGATAAGCAAATAAGGCTTAGGAGGATAAATCATTTACCCCACATTCACTTGGCTATCAGTGCTGAGTTTAGAAGACAAATGTAGGACAGATTTCTAAGTGATGCTTCATGGAAAAATCACTTTGAACTGAAGTTGAAAAGACATGCTCTCTATGAAGATCAGAAAAGAATGTAGTTGGCGTGAGGGTAAGGCAGTATATATTTAGAGAAATTGGTCAGGTTTCATATAAGCCTGCATTTATCTCGCTTTAGAACTTTACTATTTGCAAAAGTCTAGTAATCTATCGTTCCAGTTTGTTTATTGTTTATCGGTCCGTTTGTTACTATTCTTGGTTAGCCTGTACAATAGTATGTATCTGAATGAGTCCCAGGAATAGTAAAATGACACTGGGTCATTTAGACACTGGGTCTAAACTGACTCAATATGGAAGGGAGCTTTATTCTCCAATGTATAGAGAGAATTCTCCATCTTATCACACTTGGCCATATCCCTTATTGTTGGCAAGGCTCTTGTTCTGCCCTGTATTTTCATTTTCTGCCTCATTAATCTCTGATCTTTACTTCTTACTCACCCTGGACTCTTATTCTGAATGACCCAGTTCATTACAAACAAATAAAGATAAACAAAACAACCATTTCAAATTGAAAGAATTCAACAGATTCTTTTCTTTGCCTGCTTCATCGTATTTTCCTAAAGGACATTATAAATTATGTGTACATAATTATATCACAATATACAAAATGAAAACAATAGTCTATGACTCCTACATGAATAAAAATTAATAAGCATATCTATTCTACAGTTTCATTTTTAAAGAGATTTAAAGAGACCTGGATTGACAGAGCAATGTTATTACAGTCCATCTACAATTTATTCGTGGTCCATGGAAATATTTTTAATTAAAAAAATCAGACGACTAAAATAATATTACACCAGTCTTCTTTTTAAATCTCTCTCTGATCTGAACCCTGGTTTACTAAACAAATATATTTCTTATTCCCTAGCCTTTTTTTCCCATTCTCCTTTTCCCATTTCATTCCATATTGTATTAGTCAGCTTAGATTGCTATAACAAAATATCATGAAGTGAGTGGCTGAAATTTTTCTTTCTCATAATTCTAGAGTCCAGGGAGTCCACGATCAAGGTACTGGCACATTTACTTCCTGGGCAAGGACCCTCTTCCTGGTTTGCAGACAACTGCCTTCTCATTGTGTCCTCATAGAGAGAAAGTTGTGGTGTCTCTTCCTCTTCTTACAAGGACACTTCCCCTTCCTCATCATGGAGGGGAAGCATCTTTATGACCTCATCTAAACCTAATAACCTCACAAAGATTCCATCCCCAAGTATTATCACATTGGGGATTAGGGTTTCAACATACGAATTTTGAGTAGGCACAAATTTTTGATCTATAGCACACAGCGGCCTTACTCTTTGTACCAAACTCTCCATGTCCTTTCCCACTCTCCTGTATAAACAGTCTGGATGCACAGGTTCAATATCTGGCTTTCTGCTCAGCAGGGAGCCTGCTTCCCCCTCTCCCTCTGCCTGCCTCTCTGCCTACTTGTGATCTCTCTCTCTCTGTCAAATAAATAAATAAATCTTAAAAAAAAAAAAAAAGAATTCCTCTAAACTACCCTTCTATCTATAATGCATACTTCAATTTTTTAAGTTTTTATTCGAAGTCTAGTTAGCCAACATACAGTGCAGTATTAATTTTGGGTGTACAATATAGTGATTCACCACTTCCATATAACACTTGGTGCTCGTCACAAGTGCACTCCCTAAATACTTTAATTTTTAACATTCGGAGATTTTTAGTATATTCACAAGGTTGTGCAACCATCACTTCTGTCTAATTCCAGGATATTTTTTTATCGCTCTAAAAAGAAATCTCATACACATTATCAGTCACTACCGATCCTTCCCCTAGGTCCTGGCAACTGCTAATCTACTTTCTTTCTTTATGAATTTACCAATTCTGGATATTTCATATAAATGAAATAATACAATATGTGGCCTCTTGTATTTGGCTTCCTTCACTTAGCATAATGTTTTCATGGTTTATCCATCTTATGACATGTATCAGTACTTTGTTTTTTTAGAGAATGAATAATATTATGTGTGTAGATACCATGTTTTGTTAATGCATTCATCAGTTGATTGATATTTGGATTGTTTGTATATTTTGGCTCTTACGAATAATGATTCTGTAAATATTGCATGAGCATATATGTTTTCAGTTATCTTGGGTATATAACTAGCAGTGGAGTTGCTGGATCTTATAACTCTATTTAACTTTTTGAAGAACACAGGATGTTTTCACATTTATTTATGTCTTTTTTATTGTTTTATTTTTATAAATTTTTACTGAAGTATAATTAACATACAATATTATATTAGCTTCAGGTGGACAACATTGATCAATTCTGTACATTACTGAATGCTCACTACGATAAGTATAGTGACCATTCGTCACCACATAATAACATTATTATTGGCTATGTTCCTTTGTGCTGTACTTTTCACATCTGTGACTTATTTATTTTATAGCTGGAAGTTATATCTCTTAATCCTCTTTATCTATTTCACCCATCCTCCCACTCACCTCCCCTTTGGCAAGCACCAGTTTGTTCTCTGTATTTAAGAGTCTGGTTTTGTTTTGTTTTGTTTTTTTATTATTTGTTTGTTCATTTGTTTTGTTTTGTTTTAGATTCCACATATAAGTGAAGTCATACGGCATTTGTCTTTCTCTTTCTGACTTATTTCACTTAGCCTCATACCCTCTAGGTCCATCTATGCAAATGGCAAGATCTCATTCTTGTTTTATGGCTGAGTTATATTCCATTCTGTAGACATACCACATCTTCTTTGTCTACTCATCTATGGATGGACACTTGATTGTCCATAAGTTGATTTTTTCCATATCTTTGCTATTATAAATAATGCTTCAATAAATAGGGGAACCTATATCTTTTCAAATTAGTGCTTTTCTTTTCTTTTTTTGTTTGTTTTAAAGATTTTATTTATTTATTTGACAGAGAGAGAGATCACAAGTAGGCAGAGAGGCAGGCAGAGAGAAAGGGGGAAGCAGGCTCCCTGCTGAGCAGAGAGCCCGATGCGGGGCTCGATCCCAGGACCCTGAGATCATGACCCGAGCCGAAGGCAGAGGCTTAACCCACTGAGCCACCCAGGCACCCCAGTGCTTTTCTTTCCTTTGTATAAATACCCAGTAGTGCAATTACTGGGTTATATTTATATCTTTAATTTCTTCCAGTAGTGTTAGGTAGCTTTCATTGTACAAGTCGTACACTTATTTGGTTAAGTTTGTTCCCAAGTATTTTATTCTTTTTCATGATATTTTCAGTAGAATTTCTTCTTCATTTCATTTCCATGTTATTCATTCTAGTGTGTGCTAGTATATAGAAATATACTGATTTTTGCATATTGACCTTGTATCAATGGAGAGTTAATTTATCCTCTTGATTTTTGGCTTAAAAAGTCTAATAGCTGGGGGTTCTCTGTCCATGTCTCTAAGTTTTTATGTTCAGCATCCCCAGGGCTTCATTTTTCCCTTGAGGATTCATGATAGCCTTAAGTGGACATGTATTCATAATTAGTTATCCACATTCACAGAGCTATAGGTCTTAATTTGATCTTGTGACTGCATCAAAAATTTAAAATCAAATTTAACTGATTATCTGAATATTAATGTATTCTGGATATAAATTATCAATGCCACCCATCACAATCATATAGAAATAGTAATATTTTTATGTAAGTAAACAAAAAACCTACCCATTGGTTCCTTCCTGCTTCTAATATTATACTGACTTTTATTCTATTCATTCTTAGAAGTTCTATAATTTTGCTGCATTCCTTCAAATATGATTCTAAGGAATGCGAGCTGGGAGCATAGAAAAGCTCAGAAAATAAACTAGGAGAACCATGAACATTGTCATTCCTTATACAATCAATTACCTAAGTTTTAAGAAACCCTCAAGGAGGTGACATTTCCCTCATGTAGCTGGCATTTGGAGAGCCTGGACGTTACAGACAGCGTAGCTGATGCCACAAGACTAGGATTTCCTTACTCCAGGATAGACAGCCTGAAGCCTTCACACAAAAGAAAAAACAACAACAAAAAAAGAAAACAAAACAAAAAAGCTTGCATATGTTCATCGCAGCCATACAAACCTTAGCATTTCACACCTTGTCAGAGCTATCAGGTACAGAGCTGTCCTTGAATCTAATTTTCATTCCAAAAGAAGTGTGAGAAGTGAAATTACTGCATAGCAAAAAAGGGAAAGCTTTCTTCACTGTGTGATTTGCTGCAGGCATGTTCAAGGGGAATTCAGAAAAAAAAAAAAAATCACACCTTAAAAAAACATTAGGTTGCCATTTGGTTCAATGCAAAGTATTTCACCTGATAATGGCAAATATGAACTCTAAATTGCCTGTATTTAGAAGACTTACGTTATCAAATAGTCCATGATGTATACTTCTTATTTGTTTACTGACTTAGGCCAGTGTATTTGATGATTTTAATAATATGGATTTTAAGGTATTAAGAAATTCTAATATATGTCAGAGAAACTACTAGGAAGCTTATGAAGGTGTTTGATGCACAATTTTTTTGTGAAATTCTTTTTTTCATTTGTGACTTGTAGCCAAACCTATCAAAGAGGAAAATGGGGAAGGTAAAGTGAGCAATTTCCTTAAAATTCCGCATTTATGGAAAGAAAAAAAAAATCCTCCCTGTAGTATCATTTACTTTCCCATGCACTGAAAACGTAGAGAGTTGAGGGAGTTATGTTATTGGAAAATTTTTATTTATTTATTTATTTGACAGAGAGTGAGATCACAAGTAGGCAGAGAGAGAGGGGGATGCAGGCTCCCTGCTGAGCACAGAGCCCTATGCGGGGCTTGATTCCAGAACCCTCAGATCATGAAGGCGGAGGCTTTAACCCAATGACCCACCCAGGCACCCCAGAAAAATTTTATTTATTGACTTGGGTGATGCTTGCATTGAGGATTACCTTGTGATAAAATACTGACTGAGCTCTTAAAAATAGTAATCATATGATTAGATGGACTGAGTGAGTAAAGGGATGGATAGGTAGAGAGCTATATGATAGAACAAATTACATAAAATGTAATGGTATAGTTTAGTAGATGGATGAATGAATGAATGAAAATTCTTTCAACTTAGCTGTGTGTTTTAAATTTTCCTTATAAATTTTCCTTATAAAATGTTAGAGGAAAAGAGTAAATAAATGCAAATCAGAAGCCTAGTTTGAGTGATCGTGGGGAAGAAACTTCTGCTCAAGTTTCTAGTGTACTATATAGCAAAATCTGCATGGGACACGGTAAGAAATATCATAGAATTGTAAAAAAAAAAACAAACCCACAAAAATAGCCACATAAATTTTGAATCCTCTTATTTACTTGACTGACTACTGGATTAAAACCTCACAAATGTTTTTCCTGAGATAGAAAATAAATATAGTGAATGGCATCTTATTAAGAGACCTATTGCTATTCAAGTAACTTGAGCCCTCACAAACATTTTATTCATGCCATGACTATGATAAAAGAAAACCCTGAGAGAGAATGCAAGAGAGAAAAGACTATTTTGCTTATTTGGACTTTCTGGCAGGGTTTTTGAGCATAACATCAGAAGGTATCCTGCACACTGCAGCTCATATGAAGAGTATCTTACAGTTAGGTATTGACTGTATAGCATGGGGCAGGCCTGTATTCTTTAACTGGGATTGTTTAAAATAGGGAAAGAGCTCTTAGTTTTACCTTAGTCACTAATTTTTCTACCTACCAAAAATAACTACTCTCTCAATATTTTTTATTATTATGTCCTTGCATTTCTTTATAGTTTCAACAAATAAGTATGCATTTTTAAACACTATAATTTTTTCTTGTGTCCTGTTATGTAAACAAAATTCTTTTGTGGTGAAACTCTTTTCATCAACATTATGTTTCTGAGATTCATTCACGTTGTTCCATGTACCTATTTTTTACTTATTTTCATTGCTGCATAATGTTTCCCTATATAATCACACCTCATTTATTTATCTTTTCTAATATTTTACTTCCATTTTGGAGCAATCACGAATTTTCTGGTTATGTACGTTCTTGTCCATATCTCTTTGGGGTTTATGAAAATGCATTTTTTGGGGTCTATTTTAGAGTGAAATTGCTGAATGATGACATACGGAGATCTTCAGATTTAATTGATAATGCTTAATAGTTTTCCAAAATGACTAATTTATGCTCCTACAAGCAGTATCTGAGAGTTCCCAGTTGTCCACATCCTTGCCGCATATGATACCATTTTTATTGTAGCCATTCCCTTGGGTATTAAATGATATCCCACTGTTTTAATTTTTATTTACTTGATTGATCAAAATATTGAGCAAACTATGGTTACTTAGATATTCTTTTCCGTGAAATGTATATTCAAGTATTTTGCCCATTTTTCTATTGAGTTGTGTAGTTTGTTTTTGATTTGTAGACCTCCTTATGTATTCCAAATAGGATCCTTTGTTAGTGTTATGTATTGCAGTTGTCTTCTTCCATATATTTTCTTTGCACTATTAATAAAATTTTTATTTCTATTTATAATTTTATTAATATTTTGAATTTCAATAAAATCCAATTTAAAATATATCATTATTGATTTTTATGCCACTGTTTAAGAGATGATTCTATACTATGAGATTCTATAACTATTCTATATTATTTTCTATAATTTTGCTGGTTTTATTGCATATTTAGTTCTAAAATTCACCTAGAATGGATTTTTATTTTAGTCTTTCCCAAATGAATATTTTATTTCTCTAGCAATATTAATAAGAATACGATTTTCCCATAATTCTGTGGTGTCAACATGGTTATTGTTTCTGTGCTCTCTATCCTATCCTATCCTATTTGTCCATCCCAAAACAAGTACCTTACCTATTTAATTACTATAGTATTGTGAGTCTTGACATCCAGTAGAGAAAGTCTTTATACCATATTCTCTTCTTCAAGATTGTCTTTTTTATTGTCGGCCCCTTGTACTTCCTCATAAATTTTAGAATCACTTGTCAATATCCACAAAATTGAGATTGTGTTCAATCTCTATATTTCAGAGGACTGGTATCTTTATGACACTGATTTTTTTCAATCCATGTTTTATAGTTTCTGGAGTAAATTTTGCACATTTACTATTACAAGTATTATATTTGAATATAACATCATAATAAGCACATAAGTTATCAGTGAACAATTTAATACATTTTTACAAGGTAAAACTACTCTTGTAACTAGCACCAAAGCAAAAACTAAAACATTACCAACACTCTAGAAGTCTCTGCTTTGTCCCCTTTTAATCTACTTTTGAAACTTAAATAATTAGAATAATCCAGGAAATATTCTTTTTGGTGATTTATTTTTACCAACATTATATTTATGAAATTCATCTATAATTTTACATGTATTTTACTCATTCATTCTCATTCCCAAATATGTTACATTTTGTAAACATATGAAGTACTTTATCCATGCTACTATTGATGGGCATTTAGGAGATTTCCAGTTTGGGGCTATTATGAATAGTGCTATTATAAATATATGTATAAAATTTTATTGGTTATATACCTGGAAGTGGCATTGCTGAGTATACATCCTAGAGTATGCATATATTTACTTTTGGTAAATGTTGTCAAGCAGTTTTCTAAAGTAGTTGTATGAATGTTTGATATTTTTGACTACTGTAAAAGTAATCTATTTAAAATGCTTGATTTACACTAGCTTATCATGAAGAGAAATGTGATTGATTTCTATTTTATATTTGCCTCATTTCCAGCAACTTTATTAAGGTTATTTATCAATTTTAATAATGCTATTAGATTTCTTTTGGGTTTTCTGAATATACAATCATTCTGTATGTGAGTAATGACAGTTTTTTCCTTCCTTTCCAATTGTGATACCTTGCCTTGATCTATTTTATAATGTAGGGTAGAAATAGTAAGAATGACATCCTTATCTCCTTGATCTCAAAAGAAAAGTTTAAATAATGTACCATTGAAATCCATATTTTCCATGAGTGTTGTTACACATCCTTTCTATTTCTAGTTTTTAGATCTCTTACTGTGAGTAGAGATTGAATTTTGTCACATATATTTCTCCATCCATTTAGATGCTCATATGTACTTCTTTTTTCTGTTAATTAGTGTGGATTACATTAATTAGTATTTAGATGTTAATTTAGTCTTACATTTCTTTAATAAATGCAACTTAGTTACTATGAGTTAATCTTTTGATAATTTCTGGATTCAGTCTAATTTTTAAAAGATATTTTCATATTTATGTCCAACAACAAATTTAGCTTATAATTTTTTATATTTTCTTATCTTTAGAAATTTTGACATGATGATTATTCTGACCTCATAAAGCAAGGAGTCATTGTAAAGTTGAAATGATTTCTACTTTGAATGAAATAATTCCTCAGTGGAACTAGCTGGAACAGGAGTTTCCCTTATAAGGAGGTTTTCAATCACAAATTCAATTTATTTAATAGCTATAAGATTATTCATATTTTCTGTTTCTTTTTATGTCAGTTTTAGTAAGTTAAATTTTCACTTCATCTACCTTAAAATTTTATTGGCATAATACTATATCTCTTAATATTCTTTCTAATGTCTATACCATTTATAATGATATCTCCTTTTATTTATTATTTTTTGTTTTTATGTTTATATACTTTTTGGTTCTTAGCTTTGTAAAATAATTGAGGTATAATTAACATTCAGTGTTTTATTCGTTTCTGGTGTACGATATAATGATTCAGCATTTCTATACATTATTCAGTGCTCATCACAATAAATGTGCTCTTAAACGCCTTTATTAAAAAAAAATAAAATAAAATAAACGCCTTTATTTCAGCCATCCCTTGACTCACCTCTCCTCCAGCAGCCACCAGTTTGTTCTCTATATTCAAGAGTTCTGGTTTTTTGTTTGTTTCATTTTTTTCTTTGTTCATTTGTTTTGCTTTTTAAATTCCACATGAGTGGAATTACATGGTATGTGTCTTTCTCTATCTGACTTATTTCACTTAGTATTATATCATCCAGGTCCATCAATGTCATTGCAAATGGCAAGATCTCATTCTTTTTATGGCTGAGGAATATTCTATTGTATATATATACCACATCTTCTTTATCCGTTTATCTGTGGATGGACATTCTCTTATATAACTCATCATCAAAAAAAACCAAATAATCTGATTAAAATGGGTAGAGGAACTGAATAGATTTATTTTCCCCCTGAAGAAGACATACCAATGGCCAACAGACATATGAAAATATGCTCAACATTATTAATCATCAGGGAAATGCAAATCAAAACCACAATGAGATACCACCTGACACCTGTTAAAATGGCTGGAATCAAAAGACAAGGAATAACAAGTGCTGGCAAGAATGCGGAGGAAAAGGAACCCTCATGGACTGTCGGTGGGAATGCAAATTGGTACAACCACTTTGGAAAACAGTATGGAGGTTCCTTAACAAATTAAAAATGGTATTACCACATGATCCAGCAACTCCACTACTGGGTATTTACCCAAAGAAAATTAAAACACTAATTCAAAAAGATAAATGTACCCCTATCCTTATTGCAACATTATTTACAATACACAAGATATGGAAATAACCTAGTGTCCTTATTACATCCTTTTAAGTCCTTGCTACTGAGTATTGTGGCTTCTACATAGAGAAGCATTTTTTTTTGCTTTTTCTGTCTTATATATTCTATAATTTTATTTCATTCTTCAACTTTTCTTCACATCATTTTAGGAGGTCCTTGGAAAATTATTTAACAAAGAATATTCATTTTAGTAAGCTATCAAAGGACTTTCTATCTGTGTAAAATAGTGCAATGTGAAACACCAGAGTCTTAAGAAGTAAAACTCAGTAATATACACGCAGTTTCTAATCTAAACCAAATCCAAAGTTTTCCCAAATTACAAAGAGTCAGGGTTTTTTTTTTTACAGACCCAGGTTCAGTAGGATATGATAGTATATCACAGGTTGGGTGGCTTAGGAAGCTGATTCTTAATGTAGAGATTATCATGCTGGAGGTTTAATAGACAGTGAGTGTTCTTGTGATCAACACCAATGCAAAGGAAGGGAAGAGAATGATAGATGGAGAAATTACATTGTGATATAATCTCAGTAGATGCCTCAGTTGAACCTGTGTGAAGCTCTGAAGTTGGAAGGACCTTCATATTTGTCTTAAGTTGGAGTGGGAAGGCTAAGCCTACCTATCACCATATTGTTCAGTTAGGGTCACTTTTAAGGAATTTGAGGCCCTTAACAAATATTTTTGTAAGGCCCTGCTCTATATAAACAATTTGATTTTTTTTTAAAGATTTTATTTATTTATTTGACAGAGAGAGAGAGAGATCACAAGTAGGCAGAGAGGCAGGCAGAGAGAGGGGGAAGCAGGCTCCCTGCCGAGCAGAGAGCCTCATGTGGGGCTCTATCTCCGGATCCTGAGATCATGACCTGAGCCGAAGGCAGAGGCTTTAACCCACTGAGCCACCCAGGTGCCCAAACAATTTGATTTTTAAAATATATTACAGAATTCATAAGCCCATATGATACACACTGCTTTCTTGATGAAGATTTGGGTAACAGGGATGAGTTACTTACATATTTGATTATTGTCCAGTTAGTGAAGAACCTACAAAGTCTCCAGGCTCCAAATCTTGCTGAGTTCCAGGAATCCTCTTTTTACCTTCTTTATTGCCAGATATGTCATTCATGCATACTTTCTTATTCTCTACCCCATCCACTTTGAGAAAAAGGTAGCAACCCTGTTATTACTCACAACGTCATGGATTTTTGGAGTCTGTATTGATGCAATAAAAATTTTCTTGTTTCTGTAGTACCCTAATACGATTTATTTAATGATGGTTACATCATTACCATTAAGCTGTGTCATCCATTATGCTATTTATGCATATCGGCTTCTAGTGACCCTTTCATAGGTTGTTATTTTGCTTCACTGATGATAACTATAATTGTAAGTCTTACCCAGGGTACACCAGAAAATCCGAATGGTAAATTCATTCTAAGTTCATGTTATATTTACTGCTCATAATTTTATAACATAAATATAGAACAGAGTAGCTTCTAATCTTATCTTCTCTTGAACTATTTAGGACATAATCCTTCTGTACCTATAATGTGAACTCTTTCAGAATTAATTGCATATGTTTTATACATAATGGAAGAATAGGTGAGGAGCCTGTGGGATAAACAAGATGAGTACTCACTCTCCTGCAAGGAATATTCATCCCGCACCTGACACAGTTTAAAACTGACATAAGAAAGCTTGAGGCAAGGGGATACCTGGATGGCTCAGTCAGTCGGTTAAGCATCTGACTCTTGGTTTCTGCTCAGGTCATGATCTCAGAGTTGTGAGATCGAGTCCCATGCTCAGCGGGGAGTCTGCTTAAGATTTTCTCTCTCCCTCTCCCTTTGCCCCTCCTGCTCATGCACTCTGTCTCTCCCTCTCTTTCTGTCTCTTTCTCTTTCTCAAATATATAAAGAAATCTTGAATAAAGTTTGAGGCAAGAGGAGGACATTGATTGGAAGAGCTCATTGGTACTGTCGATTAATGATACTGAAAACCTTTGAAGGAGATAGTTGTGGCCATACCTGATGAACTGTACAACTTGTGGCATAGAGCTTTTGGAGGAACTAAAGGACCACCCTGGCTACTAGCAGCAGGAGATTCACAGGATAAGGCATACCTATTGCCATCCTTATTTCTCTTGGGTACAGACAAGTATGTACAACCAAAAACAGGTAAAAGCCAACAAGGGCCTACAAGGCAGTTCAAACTCAAGAACTGATGGCAAATTGTTGGTAACCCAAAGTCTTAAACTTATTCTATGTCCATTGTGAATGTCATCCCAAATCAGCACCCCAGCCCTATTCTGGTGACCAAATCTCTCATGATATCATGAAAGAAATTATTTTCTAGTCACCTTTTTCTGATGGAATCTGGGCTTGTGGAGCCTCAGGATACCTATAGATATAAGTCCTAGAACTCCTTTGGGTAAGAGGACAACCCTGTGCAGGGCTGGGATGGGTTGGTATGAGATTGATGAGTACCCTGAATAGGAAAGCTATGACTGAATCTGTATTGATCCGCATATAGCTCTGGGATCATGAAGTTCCACCCAGATGGCACCGTTGGCCCCAGCTGGTCCCATTCACTGGAGGACTTAGAATATTTGGAGGAAGACACTACGAAGGACAGAAGCCCCTGAGCCCCCTTGAGCCACAGTGATGATAGAGGCCCCACTTTCCTGGGACTAAGGGCAGTATTGATCTTAGTCATTTGAGCAGTAGCCCTGGGAAAAGAACCTGACCTTGGGAGAGGTGGTTCTCCTCATCTAAAGTAACCATCATGGGGTGCCTGGGTGGCTCAGTCGGTTAAGCGACTGCCTTCCGCTCAAGTCATGATCTCAGGGTCCTGGGATCAAGCCTCGCATCGGGCTCTCTGCTCGGTGGGGAGCCTGCTTCTCCCTCTCCCTCTGCTACCCTGCCTACTTGTGCTTTCTCGCTCTCTGTGTCAAATAAATAAATAAAATCTTAAAAAAAATAAAGTAACCATCACAGCATAAAGGGCTGACAGCAGAAGGCTTTCCTCTGGCAGCATTCCCAGCAGACAAGGTAGTAAACTCTTCATTTTCGAAGGAGGAATCTAGGTCATATATTACAGCTTCTACCACAGAGAGCTATTTCAAAACAATGTCAGCATTGTTTCACATATTTTTGCACTTGTAGTCTCTTACAAGGGCAATTTAAGAGGTATGAACTTACAATAAATAATGGATATTTCTAAACAACTTTTACTGCATATTTTTTAATATCCTTAGACTAATTAAACTAAAATCAAATGTAATTTTAAAAGAAATAAAAGGTAAAATCAGTGGAGTAATGGTGGTTGTAAAATGCTGCTTGCAGGTATTTTGGAATGAGACAATTCCGCTTTTTAATATCATAGAGACTTTGGCCAACTGATAAGAAATTATTGGGCCCATAGAAGTAAAGTGTATTTTAAAGTGTATTACATATTAGCATATTAGCATACTTATTACATATTTACATTTACATATTAGCATATGTAAAATTTACTGAATTCCACAAGAAAGCAAAACTTCTACTCAGCTATCCAAAAGAATGAAATTTTGCCATTTGCAAAGACATGAATGGAGCTAGAGTGTATTATGCTAAGTGAAATAAGTCAGACAAAGACAAATATTGTATGATCTCACTCACATATGTAATCGAAGAAAGAAAAGAGATGAACATATGGGAAGGGAGAAAAGAAAAAAAGGAGAAAAGGAAACAAGCCATAAGAGACTCAACAATAGAGAACAAACTGAGAGTTGATGGAGGGAGGTGGATGGGGGATGGACTAGATGAGTGATGGATATTAAGGAGGGCACTTGTGATGAGCACTGGGTGTTGTATGTAAGTGATGAATCACTGAATTCTACTCCAGAAACCAATATTGCACTGTATGTTAACTATCTAAAAGTAAGTTAAAGAAACTATTCCAAAATCATGTTTTAATTTAAATACGATGGCAAACCTATTTCCCAGTGTTGCATTAACTGTTTCAGCCAGTGGGAAATGCTAGAAGTGTGGGTACAGTAGTGATAACTTAAAGCTCATAACCCAGTGGACACCAGATGTGGGGCAAAAAGCATTTATGTGCCATTACACACATCATTTTTTTCATAGTTGTTTGTCTGCTAGTTTCTGTCTTATTCTCCTTTCTCTGTGTCCATCACTTTCTTTTGTATGTTATTGGTATTCAGCTCCTCTTCTTATCTTACCTGTGTCTCTGGTTACCCCTCTTTATTTAAAGAATCTTTAGCACCTTCTCCCTATTCTTTTCCTTTCTATTTCCTTTTTTTCATCTCTCACTTCCCTTGCGAGTCAAAATTATTTATAAATATATTTTAGTTTTATCATATGTAATAATTTAATTATAATTTCCTGTCATCATTTTAAGATACTTATTTTTTTATTTTCTCCATAAACAAAAATACAAGAAATAGAGTCAACTTTTATAGATGTATATGCCAATTATCTTTTATATTCCTACTAATCAGTGACCCCTGAGAGAGCAAAGTCTTCCACCCATCCTGTAGGCTTATCTATTGTTGTGTGAAAGAAAAATGAGAAGAGAAGTGCTATGCAATTTTTATATCCTTCATCACAATATTTCAGTCATTTCCAAAACATAACTGTTGCCTAGTCCTAAAATTTCAGGGTGGACTGGTTTCTTTTCTGAAGCTGTGTAGAAGGAGACATTGCATAAGATACCCAGGGAAATTGTATGAGAGTGTGATGACCAGTTGAACTCTCAGGGAGAACTCAAACTAGCTCACTCCATCACTTCCCGGAGCATAGATAAGCATCTTTTAATTCTACCTCCTTCCCCAAACACTGCCTTTCTTTTTCCTTTTCTTATTTTATGATAGCGAGGGCCTCTGCTCTATTCAGACTTGAATTCCACCACACCCTTTCAACTCTTTCAGGGCACAGCAGAGCCCCTCAGTCAGGAAAACACATCTACTCACTCATTCAGTAACTTTTCACACTAAGGGAGCCCTGCCTTTTAGGGTAGGGAGATGACAGTGCTTACTAATTTTTCTTATTGTAAGCTTTAATAGTGGAATTTTAACACTTGGCCACCTGGATGCTTTAGTCTATTTGTATGGGAAAAGGTGTTTTATGTATTCTTTCAAATCATACCCCGGAAGCAACCACTTACTCTCAACACAAAAGCAGCTCTGCTCTTGATGTGTGGGTAGTAATTAAGATCATTGGGGGGGCGGGGGAGAGAAAAGAAAAAAAAAAAAAGAAAGAAATGAGGAAGTTTCAGTGACCTAGTTGTTAATATGAACAGAATGTTCTATCAAGTACAAACATCAGTTTATGGCCAAAAGGACACAACTCCCTACAGTTGGCCATTCTTCCCTTCTGCTTTTATTTCTAAGTCAAAGGGAATATTCTCAGATTCTGTCTCACTCCTTCACTCCAGTAACAAATTGAACACTGACTTCATTCTAGGCATGAGGGATGGAAAGAATGTCTTCAAGAAACTGGATTTCTAGAGGGAATGTATGAACATTACATTAAATAATAATAAAATTTAACCAACCTATTTAAAACTTTTACTATTGTTCTACCTCCTTCTTGATACAGTATATATTACTTTCTAACATTCAATACAGTGTTCTCTATTTTCTTTGCCATTGGCAGTGTGTCTTCCTTACTAGAACATATGCTCCATAGCGCAAGTGTATTTGGCTATTTTTATCAACAGTGTTTCCGAACACCTAGAAAAATGCCTTACATAAAGTAGGTATTGCCTAAATGAATGAATTACAGCTTACCTATAAGACCTATAATAGATACTGTGGTGCATCATCAAGAGCTCTTCTTCCCAGTCAGTGCACCCATACTTAAACTGTTGGGGCTGTTTGCTCTTGATAGCTGCTTACAGTTGTGTCCCTCACTGGATAATGCCTTAAGCTGAAGTAACTCTATTGCCCAAGATTATATATCCTTTAAAGGTGTGTCCTGAGTCCAATGACTGACTGTATCATGCTAGGATATAAATAATTCAGCCCCTTGCCTTAATTTGGAACAAGTTGAAGGAACATCCCAGCGTCAGAATAGGTCAAATAAAGTCAGGTCCTATTTGCAACTGCATTGTGAGTCAGTTTCTCCTGCCTTGCTTTCATAGATGTCACTCCCCAGGGCAAGCAACTTTTTGCTTCAGAGTCTGTTAGTCTAAACCAAATAGATATAAAAGCATTGACTAGGGCTGCCTGGGTGGCTCAGTCAGTTAATCGTCTGCCTTTGGCTTAGGTCATGATCCCAGAGTCCTGGGATCTAGCCCTGAATCAGGCTAAGCTGGGAGTCGGCTTCCTCTCTCCCATTGCCCCTCCCCCTTACTTGTGCGAATGCTGTTTCTCAAATTAATAAAATCTTAAAAAAAAAAAAAGCATTTACTAAATTTTCCTTGATGTATCGGGGATGGCTTCAGTGAGTAGTTAATGGGTAAGTAAGGGGAGAAACAGCATTCAAGTGAATGACAAAATTTATACAAAGGCAGAGAAACAGAATAGTGTATACTCATCATGGCTTCTGTTTTCTTCCATTCTCCTGATAAACTAAGAGGAATTCAGGGTTTGTAAGTAGAGATATATCATTTTGATTTTATTGGTAGAAAACTAAAGAACAAAACTAGAACATAAATTTTCCAAGTCAGGAGACATATTTTATTATTCTTCATAATCCCTTCCCCCTTAAGCCATTGCCACCTCCCACTCCCAATGTCTTGGAATATAATTGGACTTAAGAACTCATCAATGTTAGTTGATTCAATAAATGAAATATCGTTCTAAAGTAGAAGAATACTATATACATTAATTAATAATACATTTTAGACTAACAAAACAACAGGTCTAAGTTTATCCTTTAAGATTAATAACTTGAATGTAGAACAGGGTCCACAAAAATACCAAGAAGAAAAATAAATTCACAAATTCTATAAAGCAGTCTCTTCTGTTATTAATTTTGACTGTTTCTCCCATCATCTGTATTCTGTATCTGATAAGCTTCCAAATCTATTTGTGTTGCCTTCCTTCCTTTATCTGGGCAACTTTTGAGTGTGTGGATGCTCCACAGAAATGATTTACAAGAGTTCTGGTAGGATAGAAAAACATGGGAATATCCATGTATTGTGATCATACACATGAAAAGTATTGAACTTATAACTTGAGGATCCTATTTTGTTTTTTCTTTTTTAATCAGACTTGTTTTTCCTAGGCAAGTAAAAAGGGTCACCCTGAGACTTGTGATAGTCTTACATGTGGGCCAAAAGTGTGGGGATCTACAATGAAACAGCGTAAGGCACAGAGGATATATAATACTTTAAACATAAGATTACCAATTTTGCCTATAGCTAGCCAAGTGCTTTTTCAGCCACTTAGATTGTCTATATTAGTATAATCTATGTGATTTGCCATGTGTTAGAGCCATAAATGGGAACAGAGAGCAGATGTCTTGGCACACAGACCATGTTTTTTTGACATAAGAGGCCCCTGTGAGCAGTGTCTCACAGTAACATTAGAATGCTATCTATTCAAAATTTAACGATTGGAAAGGCTTACCCAAGGGACTATCTTTTCCCATTCATTAATACCCTAGACTATTATGCTTCCTTGATCTCTAGTTGTACGGTTCTTGGCAATCCCAACTCTAGGCAAACCTCACCATTTATAATGAGTACCCTTGCTTCCAGCTCATTGAAGAAGCTGCCAAAAGCCATAGGGAAGTGCTTCCCTTTGGCTCTACAATAAACTCATATGACCCAACCTCAGCAGGGGCATCATTCATGCTCTCCTCTACCCAGTTAACTCTGTATTCCCACAGCACCTGGAATCAACCTTTTCTACTCTTGAACCCCTTACTCATCCTATGATCCTCAGTAGTAGTCAATATCCTCACCTCCTCTCTCTGAGATCCCATAGCTTTTGGCATGTACTACTGTCATAGCATTTAATCATTTTGCATTATTCCGTTCATTTTACACTTGAGGAAACTGGATATAAAAATAGCAGGTGAGTAATCCAAGGTCACACAGCTGGTAGGAGGCTGAGCCAAATTTAGAAGTCAGGTTTTCTAAATCCAAATTTGCTGCTCTATTTTATCAAAACTTTCTTATAAGGAAAAGCAGTTTTCCATAATAAAAACAAATCCAGAATTCTCAAGGTAGAAGGAGAATCTTCAGAAGGACATGGAGTGATAACCCAACAGTTTAGAATATGACTTTTCTCTTTATTCTTTGCTTCACTAAATTAAAATAATGTGGTGTCATATTGGTTCCCAAAGATGGACTGCATTTCCTTCAGTGGTTAAAAAGAGCTTCTCTGGGGTTGAATTGAAGTTGCTAATCAGAATGGGACTTTCCCAGAGTCTTTAAATCTTTTATGTTTATTTTGTTACCTACATTTACTTCCTGTTTTTCTGTTGGTATTTGGGGAACTCTAACATAGTTATACTCTCATTTGCAAGGGTTCATCCAATAACAGGCCTGAGGTCGGCAGCCTTTAAAATGGCCCCCAACAATCCCTGTCCTGGTATTCACATCTTTGTGTTATTCCTTCCCCATAGTCATTGGCTAGACTGACTCACTTCTCATAGTTAGAATACTGTAGTAGGAGTAGAATGTTGCTTTTAAAATTAAGTTATGAAAAGACTGTGGCTTCCATCTCGGGAGCCCTCTCTGCTGGCTCTCCCTCTTTCTCTAGTCTTTCTCTTTGTCTCTTCTTCTCTGAGGCTTGCCAATAGCCACATGAGTAAGCTTGGAAGCCAGTTCTCCTGAAATTTGCTTCTCTTTTTTGTAGTCTTTCTCCTCAAATAGTTATTTTCTCAAGGGCATAAACTGTAACATATTTACCTCTGTTTCTTACACTGTCTCATGTTTTATCTGGCACATTTTAGCTATTACATCATGATTTTGGAATCAGTGATACATTTTGAATGTGTCAGCCAGGATAAAATACCATTTGATATTGTTTCTCCTATAAAATTCAATCAAAGCATCTGTAAGCCACGTACAAATCAACATGTTTCAGGAAGAAAATAAATAAAATTATATATACACACAGAGGTTACTTTTTTCCTCCAAATAATCCATTTGTGG
This sequence comes from Potos flavus, assembly GCA_028534135.1. Taxonomy (NCBI): domain Eukaryota; kingdom Metazoa; phylum Chordata; class Mammalia; order Carnivora; family Procyonidae; genus Potos; species Potos flavus. The sequence goes on from CM052896.1 coordinate 48,653,668, forward strand.
AATTTGCAGAAGACCCCCCAAAAAAACCCCACCCAAACCACCCTAAACTATCATTAAGTCTGCATAGAAAGTCTGCATAGAAGTGTATTTCTTGCACTAATATCATTAATAAGTAAAATCAAATGGTTTATAAGCCCCCAGGTAGCATGATTAAAAATCTGATATAAAGGTTACCATAAAGGACTTGAGTTTATTTAATTTAACAAAAAAAGATCTCTGACTCAATATCTTTTGTATTGTATATTTTCAATTTTAACAATTAAGGTGGCATAGGGAATTCTTTATGCTAATGTTATAACTCCTTGGTTGAGCCCTAACACCATTATCTGCTTTAATGAATAATTCATTCCCTGTTGAAAACTTAACTATATCATTTTTACTGGATATGAATGAGACTTTGAAGTACAATTTAAGTTGAAAGAATTTAAAATTGTAGAGAATTCCCATAAACCATCAAAAAGTGCTGTGCTGGCAGTATTACCTGGCACTTGAGTGTAATCGCTTTATGGAAAGCCCATGTGAGAGTCTAAGTTTTGTTTCTTTTGTAAAAAATATTGATGGGATTCATTTCTTACTGTATTTTCACACTGTGCACTGATTAGTTTACCTCTAAATATCTAAAACAATATGCTCTGCATTTCCAACTATAGATTGAGAACCTAGATAGTCACTGTAAAGAAAACTGGTACGTTCTCTTCCAATACTAAGTTTGACATGAAGAGAAGTCTTGCCTAATAGAGAATCTCAACACGGGAAATGGCTTAAAGGTTTACAAGTGGACTTAGTGGATTCTCAGCCCATTGCATCTGAAAAACTCAATAGATGAAATGATGGTTACCTATTCTTGGAAAAAAGCTAAACAGGGGCACCTGGGTGGCTCACTGGGTTAAGCTTCTGCCTTCGGCTCAGGTCATGATCCCGGGGTCCTGGGATGGAGCCCTACATCAGGCTCCCTGCTCGGCGGGGATTCTGCTTCTCCTTCTGCCTGCTGCTCCCCCTGCTTGTGCTCTCTTTCTCTGAAAAATACATAAATAAAATCTTAAAAAAAAGAAAAAAAATGCTAAGCAGTGTTAACTGTTTTAAAGTCTTAAAGAGTTTGCCACCAATCAGAATATCTGCCCTTCCTGGCCTTGTAATCCAGGATGAGCTAGGATGCATATGGGGATGAAGATTTTTCTTGAAGCTGGAAGACACTAGTCACCTTGGTCAACATGGGAACACATCTTAAAACTTGGGAACCATTAGGTTTATACCATGTCACATGACCAAATAGAAGAATTTGTAACATTCCACAATCTACCAAAGCCATAAGGAACATAACAGGAAAAAAAAAAATCTATTCCGAGAAATGATGCACTATTTCCTTAGGTCCAAAATAAATTTCATAATCACTTAATCCCTTTTATTTATTGTCTTAGCGAAAAGGGAGCTCACCTTATAATGTATAGCACAACTTTAGCATAAATGTTTGAAACATTTCCTATAACCTACATATCTGTGGCTATATCTTCTTACCCTTTGTCTTGTTTTCTACATAATCTGGAGTTCCCTCAACTTTATTTTTAAATGTCCAAATTTTAGCTATAATTGTGTATTTTTGAAAGCAATTGAAATTGTTAAATTAGAGAAGAGAGAGAAGGAGGAGGAGAAGGAAAGAAAGGAGAAAGAAAATTTTAAAAAAATTTTTAAATTTTAAATAAACAAGAGGAAAAGGGAGAAGGAGAATGACCAAAAACAACAACAACAAAAAAGGAAGAAAAGAAGGGAATGAGAGAAGGAAACCAAGCTGTTACCATGTTAGTCTGGGTCCCCACCCTGGTTGATATATTTAAACTTGGCCCAAACCCTACTCTGTTGATGTTTGAAAAGTAAAAACCCTCTGCAAACTTTGATGTCTTTAAAGACATAATGTCTCATACTTTTCTCTGGCTTCTTGCTCCAAGTCCTCTTGTTCAGTGTCCTCTAGAACAGAACCTTGGATGCACTGGTGAGATCCTTCATCAGTTTCCACTAGAAATCAGCTTGATTTGAGAATTTTATAGAACTTTATTAAACATTTTGGAGGGAACCCGAGGTGGCGTTCACGTTGTAGGACTTCAGTTGTCCACAGTCTCACTGGCTCACTTCTCCCAACGCCACCTTTCCTCCTCCACCTTCCCTTCTTTATTAATGTCTAAACAATTCAGGAAAATTAAAAATTCCTTATCTTGTCTAATAAAACAGTTTTCTCATTTCCAGGTATTGTCCATGCCTACAAACTAACTCTATATACACCTAAAGAATTTATCTTTTCCTAGAGAGAATTTTTACCAATTATTAATATATTAACATACACATGTATATAAATAAATATGTATATATTTATGGAAGAGAGAAAAGAAGAAGGGAGGGATAGAAGGAGGAAGAGGGAGGAAGGAAGGAAGGAAAGAAGGAAGAAATAAAGGAAGGGAAAGAGGAAGAAAGGAAGAAAAAGAGACAAGTGCTAATTAGAGAACAACACTGAAGACAAAAATATTAAATACTGAAGGAATCAAGAGCAGAATGTTATAGTAGCTAAAGCCATGGCTGGGATTAAATATTGGCCTCACTCGATAACTAGTTTTGCAACCCAGAGCAAGTAATTGAACTTTTCTAGGCTTCAGTTTCCTCATCTATAAAATTGGGATGCAAATAATAGTACTCAACTCATGGTCTGTTAATCGGTCTCAAGTGAGATAATGTAAAGTACTTAAAACACTATCTGCTCTGTAAGTCATAAATAATTGTTAGCCATTATTATGAAGTGTCATTATTATAGAAGTCACACTAGGATGACAGGAAATGCCTGAAGATAGAAGGGGCTGCAAATGTCATGGAGTGAAACACTGATTCTAACAAACATGGTATATATTAGTCAGATTTATTAGACAACTTTGCTACAAAGAGCATCTTCATCAGCATCCCCAACACACACACGCACAAGTTCTTAACCTCAGCCTCACCTGACTGTCTTGCTAAACTCCGTTCCACAAAAGTCTCAATCATGAGGAGTCTAGATATAAAAGTACTTCCTGTGGCATAATTGTGACTGGAATTGAAAGGAAAAAAATTGTAGGAGAATCCTCCATTCAGAGCTTTAAGCACTCCAACTTACAAACCAATGTCTAGGTGAAGAGAACACACTTGAGAGCAATTTGACCCCTTTAAGACTGAATATTTTCAAAGACCTCAGATATGGACAAAAGGCTGAAACAATGCAGACTGGTGACCTCTCTTCTATTCTTGAAGGAGACTCTACTGTTTTAGTGAGCCAGTTGTGGTCTAGCCAAGTGGTGTTTGTTTTTAAAATCTCATAGTAGAACTAACCTAAAGTTCGTAGGCTATAATGAAAAGGAAAGATGATATTTAATGTGATTTTATTCTCTTGAGGTAGAGTGATGCTGATGCCAATCACGGCTGACTCTGGGTTATCCCTTTTCCTTGCAGTGAGCATCACGGGTTTTACATGGATTAGACTCTCTCTCCAGCTTTTCAGTTTTAACACTTTATGAATAAGAGTCAGCAGAACTTTAAAAGCATGACCTGTCCAGTGGACTGTTCAACTTTCATTCTTACCTAAAGCATTCTTGGTCACAAATTTAAAGGGTAGGTTTGAGGGGAGAAACAATTAAAGCCTATGGCAATATCACCAAGAGGATAAAAAGTAATCTTTTGAATTTGCTTTTGTGCAGATAAAAAAAAAAATGCAGCCTTTCCATTTCTTTTAGATGTTATATCAAAGATAAAAGCACTGAATTTCCAAACACTTCTTTTATTGTCAGCTTTCTGGCATGTAACCTTTCTCTGAAAAAAATGAGAAAGGCAGAAATGTGCAGAGATGCTCCTTAGCTTGAATCTGTGGACATGGCACTGTACCTTCTCTCTTAAATATCATTTTATAAAACCAGGTTTGCCTCGTTTATATTCCCCACACATCTCTCCCTTTTTGTCTACCTTAGGTCTTTTAAATTTAGCTTCAAGAAAAGTGCTGTATTATGGAATCAAGTTTCCTTATCTTTTTTCCTGAAAGAATTGTGTGCAATATTTATTTCCCTTATGTTGCAATTTAAAGCACACAGGAAACTGCGTTGAATACCATCACTCCAGCTCTCGTCTCTCTATCAAAATAATACTTATATACATTTCTATATAGTAAATAATGAAGTGAAACTATACATTTCTTCATTTTCTGCATAGTCTATCAGAATTTAGACTTCTAAAACCAAGGAATATTTACTTGTAATACTCCATAGGGTAAATATTGTTCATGTTTGACAGGGGTGAATAGAGTTCCATATTAAAAACAAGAACAGTTCTTACCTAACTCACTGCTGTGAACTGTTACTGTAAGGGTTAAAGAACATGTACATAGACATGAAGTTTTGCTCACAGGAGGCATTCAGTAATCATTTAATACATGAGAGATGAATTAATGAGAACATCACAATTCTAAAGAATTCCCATGTACTCAAAGCATTACATCAGTTAGACTGCTTATAATAAAAGTGTTGTTACTTTTTTTTCATATTTTTCCTCTAAATGTGAAAATTTGGATTGAACTCAAATGGTCTTTTTTTTTTTTTCCAGGAAAACCTGGTATTTTTAATAAGCTTATGATGACCTGCCGTTACATTTCATGATTCATTTTTTTCTTACAAAGGACTACTGATCTTGTAATGGAAACTTCCAAATGGTCAGGCACATGATTCCTAAAAGAAAATTTCAGGCAAAATAACCTATCTTAAATACAGGTTCATTGATCTAGTTTGGTTGTTGAATTTATATATTAAATGGAATTGATTAATTTTCCACAGTCCTACTCATGAATTATGTATTTCTTTTGAACCATCTGAGGAATGTAAACTATGAAAAGTATTCTTCAACATTTCTCTGATACATCTTGAAATTATGCTTGGTAATTAGTAATAGAGGAGGAAAAGAATAAAGACAGAAAAATTAAATACTTTGATTTCAAAGGCACATAAATTAGAATAATAGTAAAAGCAAATCTAGTTTCAACTCTTGTCACTGTCAAAAATGTTTTTGGCACTCAGAAGTGTCATTGACTATATGAAACATATAAATCGTTCAGGAATTAAAAATTGGGAGGAAAATATCATTTTAAAATGTCTTTTTGGGGTACTTAGTGCTTTTTTTTTTTTTAAAGATTTTATTTTATTTATTTGACAGAGAGAGATCACAAGTAGACAGAGAGGCAGGGAGAGAGAAAGGAGGAAGCAGACTCTCCCCACTGAGCAGAAAGCCCGATGCGGGGCTCGATCCCAGGACCCTGAGATCATGACCTGAGCTGAAGGCAGAGGCTTTAACCCACTGAGCCATCCAGGCGCCCCTCGCCTGACAATTTTTAAAAAAATATAAAAAATAGAGGTTTTTTGCATGTTTTTCAGAATATCAATTTAGATTAGACCTGCAACTAATTAGCTTTGTTTAGCATTTTTCTAATCACAAGGAGATATCACATCTGTCAGAATGTCTATTACCAGGACACCTGGGTGGCTCAGTTGGTTAAGGTTGGACTCTTGATTTCGGTTTAGGTCATGATCTCAGGGTCATGAGATCAAGCCCCACAGGTAGGGCTCTGCACTTAGCAGAGCGTCTGCCTGAGATTCTCTTTCTCCCTCTGCCCCTCCATCTCCTCTCTCTCTCTTTCTCTCTCTCTCTCTGTCTCTCAAATAGTAAATAAATAAATCTTAAAAAAAAAGTCTATTGCCAAGAAGACAAGATATAATAAGTGTTGAGCATGTGGAGAAAAAAAAAAAACCTCTTGTGCACCATTTGTGGGAATGTATGTTGGTACATTGATTCCCTCAGTTACCTATTTTAAACCACAGATATAGTGCCCAGAACAGAACCACAGAGGGGAAGATCTGACTTTATCTCCTATACTTTATGTTTCCATTGCTGAAATTGTGCTTACCTCATAAAAATAGTCTTAAATAAAAATTGCCTTCAAATTCTTAGGGACAAATTGTCTGTCTAGAGGGAAAGTGGGCAGTTACATGAGAGAAGTAGAGAACATACTGTAGGCAAGGAGCAATGTAAGAGTTGGATTCATGGTCTTCAATAACTTATTAGAATACCTCTGTACAAGAGGAGAGCTGTAAAAGTAGAAAGAGATCCTAAACCCTAACTAACTTTGGTAAAATTTATTATTACTCAAACATTGGGCTTACCCAGGGGGGCAGAACTTCACAACAACTTATCATCATAAATGATAAGAAGCCAGTCTGAATAAATCACTAGGAGTTTCAAGACAGGACATCATGTGACATTCTCTAGATTATAATTTGGCCCTATAGTCTCTAATGTTTGGGTTTACATTTGACATGAAAGTTTTTGGCCTGAAAATGGCCCCTTTGGGGTTTTAGCTAAAGGTGACTTTCCTGGATCTTCACATTTTGTTGATCTCATCCAGGCTATGTGACCTCAGTTGAAACTAACCCAAAATACAGAGTCCCGAGCAGATCCACCCATTACTCCTGAGGGTGGGAGAAATTTAAACATACACACACACACACACACACACACACAAGAATTTGGGTCACATGTCCCAGTTAAAGCAAAAAATAGAAGTCACCTTGAGATTAATCAATGCAAATGCCCATGAAGCAGACAAAATTTGCTATTGCAAGATGCAAGAAGAAGACCCAGCAGCAAAAGGTACTAATTTCTTACACAAATGAATATATTCACCATTTTAAAAGTGAAATAAGAAACCATCAGAACAAGGAGATTCATAAAAAGAATATACAAAGAATACAAAGAAAAAAGGAGTATTTATGATATGCTGTATAACTCTTGGATATTCTGTTTGGAGGATCAGACAATGGTGGAAAAGCTAATGGGAGCATACTAACAGAATTAGAACTTCTGTCAAAGCTGCCAGAAGGCGATCCCTTCTAATCATTGCCCTCATCCCATGAAGCAATCTGTAGTTATTTACTAATCAGTGACTCAAGGACTGGCACCATGACCCTGGGTCTCCACTTTTATCTCCAATGCCCTAGTCAACTAAGAGCTCTTTTAGAGACCAAATTGGTTAGTCACTTGTGGACTTACTTTACAACTCAGTTAATAGATTTTGTATCCCTCACAATGCCTATTGCAGTGATACAGTCCATACTCTCGGTAAATGATTGCTGAGCAAAGCATGTGGTTGCTGAGCACTCAAAGTCATCATGCTTTAAATGGTCTTATGACTATTTCTGATAAACAGTTCTGAATTAGCCTGAAATCAATCTCTGTCTCTCTCTTTTCTCTATCTCACACACACTTTCTTGGACTGATGAGATTTTTCTCTTTCTTAGCTTCTATTTACTTTCATCTGTTAGCATCTGGTTAGATATGAACTAACTACTCCTAGATTTAGGCTACATGTGGATGGGGTTAGAGAAGTGCAGTGTATCCAACAGAATAAACTAAAATTTGGGGACATGGAACACAAAGAAGTGTGTGGTCAATGCAGTTGTGATATTTTAAGGGATGAGGGAACTTCTGGGCCTAAACATTCACTTCAACTCCAGCTGTCCTAAGCACTTTCTCATTAACAGTGGAAGAATCTACATTAGATTAATGGGGAATTGAGGGGCTTTATCACAGCAGATCTCAGGGTAATCCTAAGGCTTTTCTCTTAAATCAGGGAACTCTAGTGGGCATACCTGTTAAAGGTCTGGATTCAAATAAGTAGAGTATTTGTTTTCACATGCAAACAGTAAGACAAGGTAGTGTGGCCAGTGAGTATACAATGGATATAAGTACAAAGTAATTATATAATAGGTATAATTACAACTATTTTGATTTCTAGTAGTGACAAGGTAACTAAAGTATTCTAGGAGAGACAAATAAAAATTAAGTCAGATTGGATTTATATAGGAATACAATAAAATTAAGTAAATGTCATTCACAATGATAGAAAGGAGTTAAGGATGACTTATAAGAAATTTAATTAACAAAGTAGAATATACAGTGTCCACGAGGTAATTCTTTTTAACTTCTTTGATTCCTGGAGAAAACTGTGCTAACAGTTGAATTGTCTAGAGAAGCTTTTCTATTATATAACAAATTTAAACTGGTTTTCCCCAAACAGAGGATGAATCCTTCCTAATAATAGTTGAGTCTAAGTCTACTGACTAAGATTTGTACAGATCTAGAAGAAATTGCAGAAAACACCATATTGGGCAGCACAGAAAAAAGACTTGTGAGTTTATTTTTCTCTAAGGGACTCAATATCCTTCTTCTGGCAAATCAGTAATCCCTCAATCTGAAGATGGCTTTTAAACGTTTTTAAATTCAATAGTGTCTAAAATAGATGTGTGTCAATAGCAATGTGAATTCAGCTCAACAAATACCATTAAAGTCTGTACAAAGTATTTTTAAAACACTCCAATGCCAATTTATTTTTAAAGCGTTCTATGTAATTCTATGGTTTGCCTTTTTTGGTATAATTATACAAATTTGAAAATTACAAAGTTGTAATGACCTAATGCTATTAATAGTTATTCAGAAAAAAAAAAAGTTTCCCATCCTCCCAACAACCATCCAGTGGGAATTAAAAGTCCTAAAAAGAGGCCAATTCAACATGGCCTCTATCCTGGTAGAAACAAAAAGAGAAAAGATGAACAGAAAACAGAAATCGACTAAGTGGTGTGTGGCCAGTGTCTCCCAGGGTGGAGCCCCGGCTGTTGCTGGGTCATGAAAGGTCACCCAGGATACCTCGCAGCCACATCTTCCTCACTCCAGCATGTCCATGTCCCAGCCTAGGTGTCATGGAAATCCTTCAGCAGCCTTTTCCTCCACTGCTCTGCTATGTGTGTCTGGTTTTCTAAGTCCCCCATTGTCACTCCACTTTCTATGACAGGTTTCCATCAAAGCCTCCAGCTGAGCCTGCTGGTATTCCACTAGCTTCTTCCTGGGTTCAGACTCCATGTAGTACGTATATGGGCACATGTACTGCAGGGTGTATCAACACTTGGCCAAGAGCGTTTTAGCATTCTGTAGGTGCTGCCAGTCATTCCAGGTCCCCAGATTGTTCATGCCCCTCTCCTGAATCTTCTCATGAATCCACTGGTATATCTGCGCCTTCAGCTGCAAGCTCTTACAGTTTTCCCACCTCTCAAGGTAGAACAAGTACTTCTTGAAGGCCTCCCTGGCCTGGGCCTGCTGGCTCTGGTCGACAATGTCAAAATTCTGCTTTTTCCAACTCACTTACAGTACTTGCTGCTGTAGGTCTTCTGATCTCCTAGACATATCCAGTAGAAGTCATGGTTACGGTTGGAGCATCACATGTGATTGCGGCCTTTGTTCTTCTCAATGCGGAAGTTGCACTTGGAACAGTCTAGTGTGAGCACCTATGTAGTTGGCTATTTCAGAGTTATCAGCACATTTCATGAGCCATTTCCAGATTATGGCATAGTCTGTGGGGGAATGATACATCTGACAACACTTGAAACAGAAGACCTCATTGCACTGATTGGACTGTACTTAGCAAGCTCTGGGCTCCTATACATGAATCACCAGGGGGCAATCTGCACCAGGGCACAGCTGGAGCTAGTAATGACTCTGCACATAGTCTCTGAAGGGTAGCCCCTGTATTTGTCTCTCAATTCTTCATCAGGTAGCAATGGAAACATGAAGTTCTCTAGTGTTAGGAGTGGACAGTCCTGAGCTATGCAAGAGATTCCCACACCCACGTCATCCAAGTCCTGAATGGTGCTGCTCCCAGAAGCTACAACAAAACTGGTGCTGATAAGCCAGAGAAAGTAGTTTTCCTTCTGCACAAACTGCATACCCACTGTGCAGTGGTGAGGTGGGTGGGCTGTAGGGACATGTTTTGAGGGATGAGGCTGAACTTGAGCCTCAGTGAGCAGCTGAGAAGAATCAGACTTGTACCTGTCCAGTATCTCTGCAACTTGCCAGTGGAAATTAATTAATAATAATAATTAATAATTATACAATTATAATTATAATATATAATTATATAATATATAATATAATAATATTATATAATATATAATTATATTATATATAATTAAATATATAATTATATAATATATAATTATAATATATAATTATAATAATAATAATTAATAATTAATTAATTAATTAATACAAGTTTAGCAACTAAATAAAATACCAGTGCCATAGGGAGGAGGATGTGCTAATGGCAGTGAGTTTCACTGGCCTTTAGGACAGAGACTAGGCTGGTTATATGCTTATTGAGGGCACTGGAACTCTTTATAGGTCAAGCAGTGAACTGGTACTCATCAGGATCTTCGGCCTCCTGCTGCTTCACATTCCAAGCTACTCCCATTTAATAGTTCTCTGTGTCCCCTGGGGTCCTCAGCTGCTTCCTCATCACAATATGGGTCATAGTGCTCTTTGCTCCTGGCTGTTCATGTCCACAGATATCTTAGCATCCAGCCAAGCTGCAGATCAGGAAAACAGGGTTTTTCCCCTCCCCCCAAATGTTACACTTTCTCAAATGCATTAGTGTTTTTTGTCTCCTGTAATTCTTGAAGATCTTTCAGGAATATTCTATTCTAATATTCTATGTCATACAATTTCTATTGGGAGCCATGGCCCATGCTGAGTCTGAATGGGCTAGAATGGGTCTGGCTGAGCCAGGGGATCTGACACAGGCGCACTAGTGGGCTGACTCCCAGGCTCTTTCTTCCCATGGAACAGTCTCCACAGCTCAGAAGTGCTCTGTACAAAGTATGTTTTATGTGGTAAGATAGTATTGACACATATAAGTGTATGTCTTTTTAAGACTACTTTTTTTTTTGGCTTTTGTTATGGACTCATAACAAGAAAACGTCTATTTAGTCAATATGTGCATATGCTCACTCTTTAAATGGTTTAATTTTGTGCATGCTTATGAGGATAAATTTGAATTGAAAAACAAGTGTCTATTTCTTTACTGATTCATTGGTAAACTGAGATCCATAGTTTTTTCTAGATTAATTTCAAAGTTAAAAATTAAATATATGGCTCCAGATGTTACTAAATGTTCAGAAACATAAAATGAAAGAGAAAAACAAGTTCAAGTTTGAAAAATTTGGATTTATTTGGGATTTTTTTTTTTTTAGAAAAGTACTATTTTTGAAATTAGTGGAAAGATAATTAAAACTGACATGTCACAATAAGTCACCAGGATGAAGGGTACAGCATAGGGAATATAATCACTGGTATTATAGTAGTGACAGATGGTGATGAGCGTGGAATAATGTATATATAGAGTTGTCGAATTTACTATGTTATACACGTGAAACCAATGTAAGATTGTGTTGCAGCTTTACTTCAAAAACAAAAAAAAAAAAAACCTGGCATATCACCCTTAGTTTTGGACAGAATAAGTGAAATAATGTTCCATAGATTGATAAGGATAAGAAAATGTGAAATTCAAAGCATTTAGTTTTTTAAAAGTTACTTATATAAAAGATTTTGACACAGAAGGTGTTAGGTATATAATAAGAAACTATCTGAAAGTTATTTATAATTTGAAGTTTGACAAATGAGTTTAACCTGACCTACCTTATGTAATTGAATTTTGTACTTAAGATCTAATTAGTGTGAGCTTCTTACAGATATACTTTCAGTAAATAAAAATTGATTGAATTTAAATTTTTATAAGGGAAAATTGAATGTAAATAACGTTGAAGAAATTCTAATTGGAAATATTCATTGTTCTTGAATTCATTTGTTTGATGATGTCAATTACAAGAACAGAAATTATCATGAATTGGGCTATTATTTGATCTTATTTCATTCTAATTAATGAGAAATAGATACACACCTTTTTAAAGGTAATGAGCCTGCAATAATGCACTCCTCTCCTGTGGCACTGAGTACAGTCATTGTGGATTATAAATTTGGAAGAGAAATACATAAAGCATCAGCCCATGAGAAAAAGGCAAGGACATTTGTTCCCTGAAAATAATTATGTGCATGGGAAAATGTTTAAATTGGGGCAATTTACGTGTTTGGCTACTTTGTTTAGATCCAAAAATAAATGGAGATACTGATTCCCTAGTAATTTTAACAAGAGGAAGAATGAGAATAAATTTAATAGCAAAGGAACTAAAACTTTCTGTGCAAGACAGGTAGAATTTGAAATTACTCTGATGCTACCTAGATAGTTACCAGAGAGCTTGGATAGATTATTCGAATTGCACAGTTCTTAAGTTCAATGAATTCTGACAATTACATATGCCTGAGTAACCACCATGCACACACTCTAAAAAATTCCCTTTTGGCCCTTTCCAGTCACTCTCCCACCTGCAGCTAGGGCCAAAACCTTCTGACTTTTATCATGTATTATTAGACCTGTCCTCAAATTTCATGTAAACGAGTCATATAGTACGTATTCCTTTGTACTTATTTATATGGCTTCTTTCATTCAACAAAATGATATTGATTCACCCATACTGTTGAGTACATCAGTAATTTAGTCCTTTTTCTGAATATACCATGATTTGTTTACCTGTATTGCTGTCCATGAACATTTCGGTTTTTGCCAGCTTTGGGTTATTATAAATAAAGCTGCTATGAATATTCACATACAAGCCTTTCTGTGAACATACCTTCTCATTTATCTTGGGGAAGTGTCTAAGAGTAGAATTGTTGGACTATAGAGTAAAAATATTTTTGCCTTTGGAAGAAGCTATGAAATAGTGTCCAGACCTCTTTGTCTGCTTTTCTGTTTACTGGCTACTTTGTTACTAGTATTTTTATGATTAAGAAATTAGCTCATAAGCAAAGTTTACCTTAATACAAAGATTCTACATGACTGGACATGGCTTACTGTATATTAAATAAAAAGAATTAGAAGTATAGTATAGTAGAAGAATAATGGCATCTTGAAGATGTTCATGTCCTAATGCCTGGAACCTATGAATATGATATGTTACGTGACAAAGGGATATTCAGGTTGCAGTTGGAATTAAGGTTGCTAATCAGCTGACTGAGATGGGAAGATTTTTCTGGATTATCCACTTCAGCCCAATGTAATCACAAGAGTCCTTCTAAGTGGAAGAGGGAGGCAGAAAAGGGAGAACCAGAAAGGTGGCATGAGAAAGATTCACCCCAACTTTGCTGGGTTTGAAGATGAAGGAATGTGGCTACAAGCCTAGGAAGATAGGCAACCTCTAAACCTAGAAGGAGACTTTTAGCTAGAAATGACTTATTTCCTAAAGCTGTCCTAGAGCTTCCAGTGGAAACACTGCCTTACCCACACTCTGATTTGCTGAGACCAACAGAATTGCAATATAATGAATTTGTGTTTTTTTAAGCCCCTAAGTCACGGCAACTTGTAATATCTGCAGTAAGACACTAATACACCTATGATGAGACCAAATGAATTAAAAACATGACTTTGAAGCTCCAAATTGACATTAAGGACCCCAAACTGTAGTTTTTTTGTACTGTTCTTATGTGTTTGAATTAACCTACACGTTTGCCATTTTCTTGTCCTTCCATACCTTATTTATGGTATAAACTTTACTTTACTTGAAAGATATTTTGTATGTCTCTTGGTAGAGATAATGCAACAGTGGGCTTTGTTGAAAATTAGTTTGGTAAATTTAGAATTCTAACTTGACAGTTATTTTCTCTTAGCATATTGAAGATATCATTTTTTTTTCCTCGCTTCCAATGTTGCTGTCAGTTTGATAGTTTTCCTCTAGAGATAACTGATATTTTCACATTGGATGCTTATAGGAGTTTCCCATCTGTGTTTCATGTTCTTCAATTTCTCTATTATATATCTAAGTAAGGATTTCTTTGCTTGTTTTAGTTTATCATACATGGGATTGTGGGGGGCTTTTTGAATGTACGTATTGGAAATGTCTCAACCATCATCTCTTTGAATATTGCCTTCCTTCCTTATGTCCGTCTGTCAGTCTGCCTCCCTTCCTTCCCTCCCTCTCTCCTTCCTTTTCTTGGCTTTTCTTTTTGTGTCTTGTCTTTTCTTTTCTTCTTTCTTTCTTTCTTTCTTTCTTTCTTTCTTTCTTTCTTTCTGAGATTCTAATTACACATGTATTGAAACTTCTCAGTCAACCCTATGCCTTATGTATATCTTAACTTCACTTTTATATTCTTCTTCGTTTTCTGTCTTATCCTGGTTCTGAAGATTTTCCCCACAACTCAACCTTGAACAAGCTTTTATTGCCTCTCAGTGTTACAGCAAAATCAGTTATGCTAGGGCTTCATTTTTTGAGCCTCAAAAAATACTTTTCTCTCAAGGCTCTCATTTCAGTTTTGGGTCTCAAGGGTCTCATTTGGAAGTCATAAAGTGAACATTGGCTTCTTCTTTTGACATTCATGCTTATAGTCAAAATCGTTCCTGAGACAACACATACTACTGACGAAATAGGGCAAATGTTATAAGCAAAAGTACAAGCATGCAGGGAAAGGATAAAATTTCAGTATTTTATACTAGTATTTCTTTTTTATCCAGTTCCTTTATTTGTCAGATATATGTGTATTGATTATTTATGTTCCAAGCTCTGTCCAGGTACTAGAGATAAAGCTCAACTAGATTTCTTATTTAATGGAGCTCACAATCTTTGGGCAAGATAATAGACTAGATTATAAACAATATCTATTGATATTTTTCTCCTATTGCAAATGAGAACTCAGGTTAGTGAACATGCTGATTGCTTCCTGGCCTTCTGTTTAATGGGGCCTGTGTTTTTGCCCTTCTGATTTTGCCTTTGCAATATATTTTTTTTTAAAAGAATGGGCTCTAGAATTGGACATTCTGAGTGCAAATGTCAACTCCGACAATTAACAACTGTGGACTTTGGGCAGGTTGTATTATACCTCTAAGTGTCTGATTCCTCATTTATATAATATGGAGATAATGGTATGTTCCTCACAGGGTGATTAGGAGGATGAAATGAGTTAATATTGAAAAGTATTCAATAAATATAAGCATGTGCAGCCTTTGTCCAAGTAAATAAAGTCCTATCTCACCTCTAGTCCAAAGTCACTTCCTGATACTGTTGCTTATTAATGAAATTCCTCTCTGTCTAAAAACATGTAAGTCTCTTTTAAGAAGCTGTTGGCCTAGCTCTGAATGACAAGGTATAGGCATTTGTTTTTATAGCCAGTGCAGCAGAGACAGCCTACTAATCCCTACAAATTATGCAGCTTTTCAAAATTTCTTTTACTTACTTTCAGCAACATTCCTTCAAAAGGAAAGTTATATATCAGCTACCAATATTCTTTTTTTTTTTTTTTTAAGATTTATTTATTTGAGAGAGAGAGAAAGTGTGTGCACAAGTAAGGAGGAGGGGCAGAGGGAAAGGGGAAGTCGAATCCCCTGGAGCTCAATCCCAGCACCTGGGGATCATGACCTCCACCGAAGGTGAAGCTTAACAGACTGAACCACCAGGGCACCCCTCAGCTACCCATATTCTGTCCCCAAATACATAATATGTATTATACAATATTTGGCAAAAAATTGAATTTAAAAATTGATGACATATAATGATACAATTTTAACACTAGTAGCATCCCTTTCTCTAGCTCCTCCTGTTTCCACTCCCTTGAACATCATTTTTGATTCCTTGTACTATTTTTTATTAATTTGAAGTTTGGAAAAAAAATAATATTTCCTCAACAGATATTCCTTTTGTTTTGGAATGTTATGATTGACATCAATAAGCCAAAGGACCATTCTGAATCTAAGAGTGGCATTAACCAAATATGAGAGAAATGGAGAAACAATAAATATCAGCTGAAGCCCAAGGCTGACCCAAGATTTATGCTGAGACTTGTGAAGCTGGAATTTCAAAGAAATAGGCATAGAATATAGAGTATCACATCTGTTACTGATGTACACAGTTTTAGTCATGAATTACTAATTATTATGATTTTCTTGGAGAGAAGGCAGCAAGTCTTTAACGTATCATACTTTGATTGCTTTAGGCCTGTTATGTCACAGTATAGGTATTCCATTAGAATTAAAATATTGACAAACTTTAATAAAGAATAGAAGTAAGACAAAAAAATAAGGGACCATATCTGAAGGGGCATTTAAGTCCTTATTTTAAGCATGCTTTATATAACCAAAGTAAAAAATAAATACATGTTTTCAAAAGTTGGCTAAGGGTAATTAAGGTTAAGTATTTAAATTGTTTTTAGTAGAAGAGAACAGAGAAGGGATTGCTGAGAGAATTAAATGGAGTTTTAAGGTAATATAAGGAAAGAAGAACATAAATGTTACATCTGCAACGCAGAAAACTGGGTTGTTGGTAAATAATGTACAAACTTATAAATTAGAAAAATTGCCATAGACAATTGCAGACATTTGGGGTAAACAGTGATTTCCAGTGGTCAGGGTAGTTTTGTCCAATTTGACTGGCCAGTAAGCATTGAGGCTGCCTTTCATGATAGGGTCTAGGATTCAACCCTTAAGTATGTTTTTGTATTATTTTCCATTTATTTATTTGGTTATTTATTCATCAAATTGTGACTTATATTCACTTTTTAGGCGAGCGTAAGTTCTTTATGTAGGCCCATTGATCTAAGAAAAAGTATATATATATATTTTTTATCTAGGCTGCAGGATATATTTCAACTTCAAGTTGAAATATGCATCCCTATAGGTGCTCAAATACTAATGTACTAGTGGCTGCTGTCTTCTGCCATAGTAAATCTGTCCAAACCTGTTCTTTCTTATGCATATTCGTGGGGCCTGTCATGACTGTGACACTCAACTGAATTCCTTCACTCCATCTTCTGACGCTTTTTGACAGGGCTGAGGGTTAGGTTCCCTGGAGCAGAGACTAAGACAAAATTTGCATGTAGTGAGTTGTTGAGTTGTTGGGGGACGTTCTGAAAAGCAATACCTCTGTGGCAGTATTGGAAGCAGAAATTGGCAGACGTCGAACTGCAAGGTATATGTGACCAAGGCCTCAGCAATTCTTATGAGAGTTCTGAAGCGGGGTAGCCCTTCCCATCTTAAGTCTCAGCTAAAGTCAAGTCAGCCAGGCATTTGGTACTCTGTATTGAGCTTTGCAGAGAAGGCCTGATATTGGGTGAGGTTACTGTCTTCAACTAAGGACAAGTAATGGAGTGTCTCAACTGAGAGGTGTGGGTCACCATCAGTGCCAGCAACTGGGTAATGAAATCTTCAGCTGGAGGTAAAATCGGGTGCCCTCCACAGTTTATTGTCATGGCCCCAAAAGTCTTCAGCTTCTTACCCTCTAATCTCTTCTGCTCTAAAAGCATCTACCTCCCTTCTTATTTCCTTCTCTGTGTCCCAGCCTTACTTCCGATCTCCTCTGTGAAGTCTCTACATTTCACTGAGACTCTACTACGTGGGCCGTTGCCTTTTAAAATATTTAAGCCCAGAATGTTACAAGGAGTCATTGACACTTTTCTGTCAGATTTAGGGGTTTCAATAATTTAAGAGTATGTCATAAATCTGTGGGAGGATTAGTATTAGAATTTATAGTTCCCGCTTTTTCATTTATAGGTTAGTTTAAAGTAGAATCTTTCTCTTTTTAGTAGTCTCTCCTGTTTCCAAGTCTGAAAATTGGAAAGAAAACATACAATATATATTCACTTTGCAATCAGATCCTTTGTAATTCAGAGATAAGGGAGGCGAACATTGGTTATGGCAACACAGGAAAATGTTTTCTGTGTGTTCAAATGCTTTCCCCCCCCCTCCTACCTTCATTAATTTTAAAGTATAAATAATGACCTACAGACTTTCTGTCATTGAGGCCAGATAGTATTTAGCTGGGAGGAAACTACCATGTATTGATTATTAAGCATTCCCATAGACATTAAGTCACTTTATTTTATTTTTATAAATATTTGTGATATAAAGACTATTAAGTCTGATTTTCTAGGTAAGAAAATTAAAGCCCAGTAGAAGAAAATAGACTTCCCAAAGCACATGTGATTCAAATATGAGTTCTTACCATCTGAGGACTTTTTCTTTTGTGGTATAAAGGCTGACTTTTTCTTTTTTTCTCAATTTTAACAGACTTTTTTGGGGAAGTTTTATTCACAGGAAGACTGAGAAGAAGGTACAGAGTTCCTGTATGCCCTGTGCCCATATGTACACATAACCCCCATCATTATCAACAGCCCCATCAGAGAGGTGCATTTGTTGTAACTGATGGACCTGTGTGGACACATCAAAATCACCCAAAATCCAAAGTTTACTTTAAGGTTCACTCTTAGTGTTTTATAATATGTTTGTTTGGACAAATTTATCATTTCATTTACCATTATCATATCATACAAAACGGTTTCTCTGCCCTGAAAGCCTCTTTGCTCCACCTATTCACCTTTTTCTCCCTCCTAATCCCTTGCAACCACCGATCTTTCTACTGTCTCCATAGTTTTCCTTTCCAAAATGTCATATAGTTAGAGTAATATTGTATATAGTCTTTATGGATGGGCTTCTTTCATTTAGTAACATGCATGTAAGTTTCCTGCATGTCTTTTCCTGGTTTGATAGCTCATTTCTTTTAGTGCTGAATAATCTTCCTTTGTCTAGATAAACCACAGTTTATTTATCCATTCATCTACTGTAGGACATCTTGGCTACTTCAGAGTTTTGGCAATTAGGAATAAAGCTGCTGTAAACATCCATGTGCAGGCTTTTGTGGACATCCATTTGCAGCTCTTTTGGGTAAATAGCAAGGAACGGGATTGCTGGACTGTATGGTAAGAGTATGTTTATTTTTGTAAGAAGCTGCCAAACTGTCTCCCAACGTGTGGCTGTACCATTTCATTCCCATCAGCAATGAAAGGGAGTTCCTGTTGTTCCACATCCTCATCAACATTTAGTTTTGTCAGTGCTCTTGATTTTGGCTCTTCTGGAAGGTTGGATTTTATGTTCTATTTAAACTAGTTGTGAAAATGTACAACCAGATATCCAGTTAAGAAACCAATTCTTCAGATGGTCCTTTTTGCTTAAATTGTTAACCTTATAGGTGATGGCAAAAAACTATAAGCCCACTATCTATACTTTGCAAAATTACTTTGAAAGTATTTCTTTGAGAAGATTCAGTGAGTGAATAATGCATTTTTTATCTCTTAAGTTATACCTCTTTGTGTCAGTTTGGGTTTTCAGAGAATTTATCAAGAAAGATTAGATAGATGCACAAGAGAGTTATTGGAAGAAACACCTGAAAAGGATAAAGAAAGGAAAAAAATTTGGAGAAAGAGAAGCTTCAGACTGCAATGCTTTCCCTTTTTTTTTTTAAGATTTTATTTATTTATTTATTTATTTATTTATTTATTTATTTATTTGACAGAGAGAGCACGTGCATGAGCACATAAGCAAGGTAGTGGCAGGCATATAGGGAGAAGCAGTGAGCCCAATGCAGGGCTCCATCCCAGGACCCTGGGATCATGCCTGAGCCAAAGGCAGACGCTTAACTACCTGAGCCACCCAGACCCCAAGGACTACTATGCTTTCCTGAGAAAGCCTCAACTAGGCTGATAGGGAAACCTGTTTTGTGTGTTGTTGGGTTAAAAGAGTCCTGCATTGGGCAGAAATGTCCCAGCTCTGCTGTGTCTGCTCAGTCTCTGACGGGGAGTAGCCCAGCAGAAGCATGGCCTCAGTGCAGTTGCTACACTAGGTCCAAAGGTACTGGAGGGAGAGGCTGCCTGCCAGTGGTCTCAGTAGTGGGTACTTGAAGGGAGATCTAGGTGTACCTGTAGGACTGCCAGGCTCTTCATTTCTCTTACCTTTCCAATGGATTTTTTACTTTTCCATTATTAAAAATTTAATTTCCCACTCCTGTGTGGTTGCTTACATTCATATATAATAAACTCTGAATAAACACAGAAGTTAAAAAAAACATTTTAAAAAAGGAGACTTACTGTAATCCTTTCTTCCTTTAGACAGAATACTCGGAGCTTTATTTCCAAACCTTCTGTACATGTTCCTTACTTTTGTCTGTTTCCTTCACAACTGATCATATTCTGATACTTTGTGTTTATTTAATCTGAATGAGGCTAAAACACTCACCATTTCAGTAGTGCTGTAATGATTTTTATCTTTGTTTTAATTTTATTGTGTTCTTTTGTTTGTTTCAGACCACATCCTTTGTCTTTATTATGAGCACTTTAATTTTTCAATTTCCTATTAATTCTCATAAAATTATATGGGGGGAAAAGCAGTAAAATATTCAAATAATTGCAAAAACCCTGCTCTATCAAAAACACTAGTGTTAATATCCTAGTTTAACTGCTGGCTGGCAGTAAACATCACCATAAGATTCTTAAAATGTTCATTCAATGATTGATGAACAAAAAGTCTACAGTTAGAACACAAAGTGACATTTAGGGATATTTTGAACATCATTTGCAACTATTTGTCTTAGGTTTGGCTCCCTTAAAAGCAAAGCTTAAGACATGAATCTTATATAAAAGATTTATTTAGTGAGTGATCTTAGGAGAAGGCTCAAATAAAGTCAGGAAATTAGGACAGGGCAGGACAGAAGCTAAGTAAAGATAGGATTTCAGGTGACATCTAGCTTCAGCCTGATACCACATAAATGTTGTGTTGTAGGGTGTGCCTGCCCTGTAGTGACCAGCTGGTGGAGGTTTTGTTTGAACCATCTCCTACCTACTCACATACTCATAACACTCAGTCATTGGTTACAGGCTGTCTCCGGGTGAAGCAGATCCAATAATCACCCAATAATCATCCTAGGACAATTTTCTGCAGAGAAGTGAAGGTGTGATTGATTAGCAGAAACCCCATACTAGCAGTAAAATGGATGGGGTGAGGTAGAACAGCACTCCTCTTATGAGAGTCACTCCCAGAAAGCTTTCCTATATTGATGTTGCCAATTGTTAGATGGTGGAAACAGGGAAATCGTACCAAGCCAGAATTTGTGTGTTACCTCTGTCTCATTTACTAACTCCTAGGCACCTAATTCCTTGCATCCCCAGCATGAAAAACTTTCAGTTATTTCTTTTGGCCAGATACCCAGTTATTGTGTATTTTAAGTCATTCACTTTGTATTACATACACACACACACACATTTGGGGCAACTCAAAGTATGGCATGCACACTCATTTCATTCATGAAATTGTTTGACCAACTGAAGTTAGCACACCAGGTTCTAAGTTACAGAGCAAGGAAAAGAATCTTAAGACATTAAGTTGAGATTAAGTATGCTTTTCATATCACTATTATGTTTCTTGGAAGAATCATGTACATTTACAACATTACACTTGCCTCAAATGCCAAACTGAGACATCTTCTAGTGAGGCAGTTACTCAGCATGGGGAACAGGGACAGAGAAAGAAAATGGATAGGGGCACCTGGGTAGCTCAGTCATTAACCCTCTGCCTTCAGCTTGGGTCATGATCCCAGGGTCCTGGGATCGAGCCCCTCATTGGGCTCCCTGCTCAGCAGGAAGCCTGCTTCTCCCTCTCCCACTCCCCCTGCTTGTGTTCCCTCTCTCCCTGTGTCTCTCTCTGTCAAATAAATAAATGAAATCTTAAAAAAGAAAAGAAAAGAAAATGGGTAGAAAACTCAGAAGGTTGTTGTTCTCTGACAACAGTTCTCTGACTGGATTTTCTCTTTCACATGAGGAGAACAGAAGCAGGTAGAATCAATGGCTTTGGTCATAGGTTGAAAGTGAATGTTTTGGACATTGGGTATGTGCTATGGTGAGTGCTGTGAATTGTGTAAGACTGATGATTCACAGACCTGTACCCCTGAAGCAAATAATACCTTATATGTTAATTTATAAATAAATAAATATTAAAATGAAAAAAGAAAGAAAGCGAATATTTTAGATAGTGTGTGTCACTGAATCAACAGTTGTTATCTTCTGATTCCTTCCTTTTAACATTTGAAATTTAAAAGGTTATAAGGAAATCTTATTAAATGATTTTAGCCAGAAAACTTCAGTTTCAGTTCTCCCAAATAGTATATTCAGGTGCTGCTCTCTTCATGAGCTCTTTATGTAGGAAATGAAGACTAGTTTTAGGACCTAGTCAGTGTTAAAGTAAGCTGATCTATTACCTACCCCATGCGGAAATTCCTACAGGGCTATCTTGCTCTGGGCTGCCTAAGTGTCTCATTTGTACCTAAAAACAAGAAGTGTCATTTTTTCCCTATTCAAGATGTCACAAACCCAATTTTCTTTTGCTAGGGATCACAGTTATTAGTCTCTGAAGGTGCTAGCACTTGAGGGCAAGTCTGAGGTGATTAAAATGCCTCAGCACTTTGAGGATTGGTGCCCTTCCATCACTTCTCATCTCCAGCTGCTTCCCTGTCTGACTCTCCTTCTGTCTCTAATTATGATCCATCATTATCCATTTTAAGGTCTGTGTAAGTCATGTGAATCAAGGAAAATTGAGAACCTTAGGAAAATGCATTTCTAAAGCCATGCACCAGTGGTAAAGAGATGGAAACACTGATTCTATCCCATTTATGTGTCCAATTTTATAAATACACTTACTTTCCCTTTCAAATTCCTTCTGTTCTCACTAATGCGCTGTCACTCTCCTTCTCCCTCTTCTCCTTTCTCTCTCTCTGACACACACACACACATACTCACAAGTGCGTGCACAAGCACACACATATGCATACCATCCATTGGCCTAGATGAGCTATAAAGGCCTTGTGCCAGCTGAGGTTTTGGTTTTAGTGTCTTTACAACCATAGTGCTGCAGAGGTTATTTGGCACCTGGTAATGAGCTGGATTTGTTAATATATAGCTTCCTGGCTAACCCCAACGTATACTGTCTTTGTTGCACACAACTGAACCAAAGAGGTTTACTTTATAGTTTCACTCAGCAACATAATGGTCTCATGCATCCCAGCACTTATGAGAAGCCTCAAATCAGAAACGTGTAGAAATGGGACCCATGGAGTTATAATCCCAGCAAAATATCTGGGTTTTCAGTATTTCTTTCATTCTGAATTTGGTGGAGACTGAGATAAAGAATAGGGAAAAAAGAAAGAATGATGACTATGATAGGCTTTTGATATTTTCACCCCCTTATGTTGGATTTTCATGATTTAAAATCATCTCGTTGGTATAGTCTACACCCACAGGTAGGTAAGTCAGCCAGCAGCTTTATGGAAATGAGTATGTGAATTCATCAAGCTCAATTCCGCAACGTTCAATGAAAGGGCAGTAGTGGCCTACATACCAGAGACTGAAGAGCCTAGTATATTTAAGAAACAGTATCCCCCAAAAGAGATAATTGGAGAGGTGCAGTCATATAAGGCTATAGGTAGGCAAGCCATGTGCCCAAAATAGGACAGCTGCTCAATCAGGATGTGTCAGGGAATACAGTCCAGAGCGAAGCCTGTACTTCCGATTACCACCCACACGTGCTCCTACGTTACCACCACCACCACCTACATAGGAGACTTTGAGACCAACTCTTGAGAGGAAGTACTTGTAGAGGCTGCTCTTCCTCTTTCTTTATTTGCTACTTTTGTCAGATATGGACTTACATTCATATACTCTTAGAGCCACATCAGAGGACTGAAATCTGCTGTAACAGGAAGCATATAGAATCTCCTAAGTGAGATGCTCTTTTTAAATGGCTTAAAGAGAAATAGTCATAATGTAAAACCAATAGTTACAGGAACAGAAAGAAAACCTAGTTTGGGTAGGTTAGCAAATAGAAGTGACCAGGAACACTAAATGCTAGGAAATAAGTGTTATGAAAAAATGTTAGTAATCAAGGCTTGTAAAAGATGAACAAAGATTTTACCTGAGCTCATCTGATTAAGACACTAAATAAATGAATATATAAAAATTTTAAAAAGTATTGCATCTATTCTCCATGGACTTTCTCCCTCATTTTTTACTAAAGAGAAAGCAAATTCCACTTTAAAATGGCTGCTGGCATGAGCCATACTTGGGTAGGTAGCTATGATAGAGAGGAATATTTAACAGTGTGGACTTCAGGGTAGAACCTTCAGATAAATCCTTCCCACTCCTACTTCCCAGGGGTTACTAGGTGATGAACAGAAAAGAAAAGAAAAAAGAACAGCAATGGTTCTTGGTCTACAAGCCATTAATCCATTATTTATACTTCACCTATCCACATGATTTTATAATTGGCAACCAAGTTAACAGAAACAGAAGTGGGCAGGGAATTAGGTGGGCACGGTTAAGTTTTGCAAACAGAGATAATGGCTGGAAATGTCTGACGATGATAATTCTGTTTCTGCTATGTGGGAGGTAGAGGCCTGGAAGAGACACAGTGGAACTTAACACTGCTTTTATGGCAGTAACCCCTGTACTTTTTGGAATTGTCTCCACTTCATAAACAGAACATAAAATAACATCTGCTGCACTTTTCTTTTGCTTATCACTTTCAGTGATTCAGAAATCAAATATTAAAATATGAAAATCACATGGTTTTCTAATGCATTTACCTCATGTAGAGGACTGAAATAATCAGAAATAATCAGTGCTAATCCATTTCTTCAATCTAGCATTCTGACTCAGCTGTCCCATTTCTTTTTTTTTTTCCTTCCAAATCAAAATCACACACACACATACAAATCCATTTTTACCTTGAATAACATAAACAGTAATCATCACCTACCATTATTACAGAAGATTAGCAGTACCATTAAGGGACATAATCTGCACTGTACTTTTATTCATCAAGCAGCATTTATGTGAAGAAAATTTAGATGGATAATTCCATAGCCTGGAAATTACAAAGAATGAGCCTGCTGAAACAAAGCTGCAAAACAGGTAGCAGCCTGTTTTTGTGATTACCATCAAATGCATAATCCTGAGTGGGGAGGCTTTGGGACGGTCCCCAGGAAAGAGTTGCCCTTTGGGAGGTTCTGCTTCTTCATGCACCAGTATTGCCATGCATGGTCTGATATCCATCTGCCTCCCCTCCTGAAGTCACACATGGGGACTGGTACCTGCCTCACCTGGAGAGATGTAGAATCTCCTAGACGACTTAAAGGGGTGCATAAGTTATAAGGTCCTACTCATTGCCGTTAAATGGTATTTGAATTCCTTGTTTTGTTGCACTCAGTCCTTTCATTTACGTATTACTAATTCTAATCTGTTTATCTTTTGAATCACACAGGTGTGCTGGTTAAAACTATGGGAAAGGATGATATTACTAAGGGAGTAATTATGAAAAGATAAAATAGAATGATTGAGTAAACAACCTAGATAATGCCTGTATTTGGAGTGTGATGAGGAAAAGAAAGATAGCAAAATGCCAGAGGAATGCTCAAAGGTGGAGACCTCAAACTGTACACTCATTGATGATTCAGTCATTTAACAAAAGGTTTTGAGCACATTCAATGTGCCAAGCACTGGTGTGAATGCTAGGTGTACAAAAGTGAAATAAATTAGACATGCCACTACTCTCATGGAACTTATGGTTTTTTGTGTTTTTTTTGTTTTGTTTTGTTTTTTTTTAAGATTTTATTTATTTAAGAAAGAGAGAGAAATGGGAAGAAGCAGAGGCAGAGGGACAAGCAGACTCTGCACTGAGTGTGGAGCATGACATGGGGCTCGATCTCACAACCCTGAGATCATGACCTGAGCCAAAACCAAGAGTCAGTCAGAGGCTTAACCAGCTGAGCACCCAGGTGCCCCAGAATTTATAGTTTAGTACAGGAGGTGGATATTAATCAAAGAATCTGACAAATATATATAAAGTTAGAGTTGTGGTAATTTCTCTGAAGGAAAGGAATGGCATTCTCTAGGAGTGTTTAATGGAGGCACATGATCTAATCAGGGAGCCCAGGGAAGAATATCCTGGGAAACTAAAAGAAGGTAAATAGGAAAATATAGGAAGATAAAATAGGAACTAACATGGCTAAGAGGTGAGGCGGGGGAATGTGCAGAGGGACTCCACTTACCCTGGGGCCATTGGCGAGAACAGAACTATAAGTGAACCAAAAGAAAGCTGGTGTGGTTGGAGCTCAGTAAGCAAAAGGAAGCCTGCTGGCTATGAAGGGGGAACAGTGAGGGAAGGGTCAGATTGTATTTGGCCAGGCCAGCCGCATAGGGATGTTGTTTCTTATTCTAAGAGCAAAGGGAAGTCATTGGAGGGCTTCATGCCTGAGTGGTATAATCACATTTGTATTTTGAAAAGAGAACTCTAGCCTAAGTGTAATATAAGGATGAGAGTGGGGAAAGAGTGGCTATAAGATTACTAATTAGGAATCATTTCTATAGTCTTGGTATGAGGTTATAAAAACTAGGATTAGATGCACAGCAGTGCATGTATGTAGAGGAAAGTAGACTACAGAGATTTTGTAGGAGGTAAGATCAACAGATTTGGTCATGAAGGATATATAGGTTAAATCAACAGATTTGGCAATCAAAGATAGATATAGATATATAGATATTCACTTGTTGGTAAGTAGCAGAAGGAGTTTTAGGAAGTAGGGCATTGGCACCACTGTACAACATTTAATAAATTAAGGAGAGGGAACTATTGGATTTTCCGGTTAAGATGTTACTAATGACTTTGAAAATAACAATTTTTGTGTATTGGTGGTAGTAAAAGCCAGATTACAAGGGTTTAAAGAAAATAAGTTAAAAGCAATGAAGATAGTTTCCTTTTAACTGTATTAATATATTCAAAATTTTATTAAACAAATATAACAAAATTTTATTAAGTTGCTATGAATCAGACACCATGTTAGTTACAATAGATGCACAAATATCACACAATCACTGCCCTATAGTTTATCAGCTGAAAAGAGTAATCGGTGTTTATTGAGCTCTTACTGCATGACAGTTAAGATTATTTCAGTTTATGAGATAAACATTTTTACTTTTCATCTTTTTAGAGTGGATGAAATGCAAAAGAGGAGAAGTAACACTCTCAGGCTCATTCAGCTAGTCAGCCAAAGACTGACTATGAATTCGAAGAGCCTAGCACCAGAACTCGTCATCTTAAAAGCTTCGTTTTTGCTAGAACCCAGAAGAGGAGACAGGCTAACACAGTAATGGCCCTCGTAGAATTAGAGATAGAGAGCTAGAGGTGTGGCAAGGAGTCAGGTAGCTGTGCTGGCTAGTGGGTAATTCGGACTTGTCAGATGACATTTGGGTTAAGCAGATAGAAGCTGGAAGGGGTAGCAGGTCAAGGATTTTTGGATTTGTTTTATGACAGAGGAGATTTGCAGCTTTGCAAGACTACGTGGTACAGAGCGCAGGCTCCGGGGTGAAATAGACCTGACTTTAAATACCCACAGTGCAGCATATTAGCAGTGGAGCCTTGTCCAAGTTACTTAAACTCCTGGAGTCTCAGGGTTTTGATCTGCAAAATGAATTAGAAATGGTATTTCATGGCACTAATGTGATGGTTTGTAATTTTGAAGGATATTGAAAAAAGGAAATGTACATAAATTGCTTAGTCCAAAATATGTACTCAGTAAATCTTTTCTCTCTCTTTATTATCACTTTTTGCTTCCCCCATGCCATAACCTCTGTTTAATGCAAAAAGAAGAAGTATGGGATGATATAAGCAAATTGGGTTATCAATAGAGAAAAGTCAGGAGCAGATGGGATCATGGGGTCAAGGGATTAGCTTTGATGGTAGGGGACAGATAACTTCTCTTCTGATATCATTGATGGTACAGAGGACACTTGGGAGGTAGAATTTTTTTTTAAGATATTTATTTATTTGAGAGAGAGAGAGGGAGAGAGCATGAGCAGGGGAGAGCAGAGGGTTAGAGAATCTGAAGCAGATGCCTACTCAGCGTGGAGCCCCAGTCAGGGCTTGATCCCAAGACCAGGAGATCACCACCTGAGCTGAAACCAAGAGTCAGACGCTTAACTGACTGAGCCAGCCAGGACCCCGGGAAGTAGATTTCCAATGCCTATCCTATTCTTCCCCTTTGTTTCCCTTTCCCATGCTCCAGCCAAAAGACTACTTTAGGTACTGGAAAGCTATACTTGCTAATTTGACTTTCTGGGTATAGACTTGACTAATTCTTTGAAAGAAGAATTCTTTGACAGGAGAAGGATCCCTGTTTACTGAGGAGTGAAGCTATTAAGAAATATATTTATGCCTTAATTTGGTATTTATACGGTGTGAATTTGTGGATATAAAGGAAGTTAAGGATTACAGCTATATATAATATCTGAATTCTCAGAGAGAGCTTAGCTTTCTTCAATTACTTAACTGTATTTTTTACCTTGCAGAAAAATTCTTGCTTTAGGTAAAACTAAGCATGATACTCTTGTGTAGCTAACATAAGAAAAAAGGGGGTAGGGAAAGAAAAGAGGAAAATCCAGAGCTACTTGTCCTGTGACCATTATCATCTTCTGGTTGTTGTGACCCTTTCTTTCACTCATGGTTCTGCACAGGGAAGACCCTTTCTTTCACTCATGGTTCTGCACAGGGAAGATAGGAGCTGGCTTATTCTTGGGTCTGGAAGGGAATCACAGCCCTTCTGAGACTTAACACTCTGTGACCTAGCAGATGTTGGGGAATGAGACTTGACCACACTTGTTTTCAAAGATGTCATTAGGAAAAGGTAGCAGAAAACTCACTCTGAGGATCTTTTATTTATAACAAAGATTTATTTTATTCTAATTTTAATGAAGTATTTTTCTTTTGGTTTGCTTTTATGTCTACAGTTGATAAAAGAAAAAACTCAGGTTCCCCTTTCTTCTTTAAACCTACAATTATGCTCAATTACCTGGCTTAAATAGTTTCCTTTCCTTACAAATTTTGATCTAAAATCTTCATACTAGAGTAAAATATCCTTAGGCTACTTTTCTAAACTACCTGAAGTGATTGAACCCATCAATCTAATTCCCTTACCACAGGTAGTAACTCAAGGTCTCATGCCTAATTGAAAATTTCAGCACAGGGACTACCAAAGATCAGACTATAAAATAAATACTTGGCCTTCCATATTTCCAGCAGATCCTTTTGTGCTCTTCTTTTTATCATTCTTTGCTCCATCCCTCTCAGAAACGAGTGTTCACACACTTCCCATCACCAAACCCTTCAGGTTTCTCCTGTCATGAAAAAAAAATTTGCCCTTGACAAGACAGTGATTTTGAGAATTTGGAAAAACTAAAGCCTCTTTCAACGCCAAATATCAACAACAGACTCCAAAATATATTCAAGTCAATGAAAGAGATGAACATAGAACTATTACCTTAAAGGAGAAAATAAAATTGTTATCTGATCTGTAGAAGAAATCTGTGGATTTCTTAGCTTTGAAGCAAAAAGAACAATCACATAGGAAGAGACTGGCCAATTCAAAGTCTATTTGAAGTATACTTGGAATACAAAACTTGACTAAAGTGAAAAACAGGAAAACAAGTTAAAATGCTCGTAATCAAATACAGCAGACAAAAAGTTGTTGGTCTTTGGGTGCAAATGGTGTTCAAACCCAAAAACAAAACAAACAACAAAGAAAAATATTCACCATATAAGCAATGACCCAAGTATGTAGATAAAGCATTTATACTAGAAAAAATACAAAAAGAAAACAAATATGTGAGGAAAATATTTTCATCTGTCAGCATAATAGGAATGTTATATAGTTATAATGTTGACAATGTTTTGGTATGACTTTTTAACTTACACCCAAGTGAGAGCTCTGTTAACTAATAAAACCTAGCTGGCAAACATTGCAACATAAAGATATTCATACCCTTTGACCTAGTAATCTTTCTTCTGGGAATTTATCCTAAAGAAATAGCTCAACAGAGGCAAAACCCAAGTGTAATAAAAATGTTTATTGTGGTATTATATAAAACAAAACAGAAACAAACAAGAACAACTAAACCTACTAAAAACTACCAAAATATTCAACAATAAAAGAATGGTTTATTAATTGTAGAACATCGGTGGGAGATAACTTAATGAGCCATTAAAATGATAATTACAAAAGGTATGTAACTACACATAGAAACAAATTCTAATAGGAACATTCTCCTCGGGATGCCTGGGTGGTTCAGATGGTTAAGCATCTGCCTTTGGCTCAGGTCATGATCCCAGAGTGCTGGGATCGAGCTCTGGGAGAGCCCTGCGTCGGGCTCCCTGCTCAGTGTGGAGCCTGCTTCTCCCTGTCCCTCTGCCAGTCCCTCCATTTGTGTTCTCTGTCTCTGTCTATCTCTCTGTCAAATAAATAAATAAAATCTTTAAAAAAAAAAAAGAAAAAGAAAAATTCTTCTCACTATATACCATTATTATTTTCTGAGAATATGGAATTTATTCTGGGGAAGGCAGGTTGTAGCTGAGCACGTGGATGTTTCTTTGTAGGCTAGTGGGGGAACAAAGACTGAGGAGACCTGAATGTTCTGTAAAATTGAGGAGAGAACCAGAGTTTACAGAGAAACTCAGAAGTTACAGATTATTGACAGAAATGAGAGCTGCATTGGGGTGAGACCAACACAGAGAAATGCCTATAGGGAACAGGATTGCTGGGAAGGGATTTCAGAGAATCTAAATATCCAGTTTGTATTTTTAGATTGTTTGCTGTTGGTGCATAGTGTAAGCCCTTCTTTGTCTCCCTGTCAAAGCTATCAGAAAAGTCTACATTGTCCCTAGTAATTTTTGTGGACAAATTTTTCTGGAGAATTTCAGAAAAAGTCCACAGCTGGATTAACAAGGCATGGCTAAGACAAGAAGTCTGAAGCTATCCAAGGCTTTAATATTGTCATGGCTTCAGCTAACTTTCTAAAGCCCTTGGGCTTCAGCTTCCTCATCTGTAAAATGGGGATAGCAATATATCTACTTTCAAAGAATTTCTGTGAGGATTAAGTGAGTCTGTATATGTATATATATATATACACACACACATATATAGATACACACACATGTATTTATATATATGCACACACATACACATATAAAGTACTTAGAACAGCATCTGGCACATGATAAGCCCTAGATACACATTTGTTATTATCAATCATCATCATCATCATCATCATCATCATCATCACAGTTCAGGGCAGAGACAATTCATGAGGATTCAGGATTTAGGTGACCAGGATCTAGGCTGTGGGCCTATAAAAGTTATTTTTTTTCAAAATGTGGGTCGATATTTCTCTTGCATTGACTAAAGATTTTAAAACTAAGGAAAGACAATTTAGTAGATAGCCTAAGTATTTAGTTCTCACTTAGAGATGTTTAATCAGTGATCAATTAAAGCAAAGGAGAAAAATCACCAAAGTTGAACAAACAAATAATGAGAGTCATTGAGGTAGGAAAAAAATGTCTGATTATAAAAAAAGGCAGTCACAATAGGCATGGAAGAGTAGGGGTAATATATCTACGACACTTTAAATGTTAACTTAATTGATTCTGATTATGGAAAGAAAGCTACCAGAAATCTGATCATTCAGAGAGCTGATTTGTGATGCTAGAATGTCAACCTGAAATATTCCCTGGAATTATGAGAAAATGCCTAAAGGCATTCTATTAGAGAGATAAAAAAGTGATCTTAACTTGAATTTTGGTATCTTTCAAACTTGAAATATTAGAGAACTTAATATAAAGGAGAAAAAAAGGAAAATTATTATGAAATGACATAAATTTATTATGATAATTTTAAAAGCTTCATGTATTTTGGCTTTCTAAAATCCTTATAAAGTTTTCCATTGTATAAAATGAATAATAATTAGTTAACAGTCATTAATTATATAATAGTTAATTATATAACTTATATAATATATAATTAATAAGTATTTAAAGTATTAAACATTTATATTTAGATGTTTGACTATTGATATTTAGTTTAAATGAGAAAAATTGTTAATGTGGAGGAAAATTATTAATCTGATTTTTTGAAGTTAACTCTACTAGAGAGCTTAAATCATAACTTAAGTTGCACCATTCATCTCCAGCAGCTTAAGTGGATGGCAGGGACAGGGCTTGGGAAAACATCTAAGCTTTGAGGCATTTGTTTGCAGATGTAAACTATTATGTGAGTGAATTATTCTTGGGAATAGCTCTACTTAATTAACTAATGTAGATCTATGTCTTTAATTCTTGTATCCTAAAGAACAGCTAAAACCCTGAAGATGGGCTGGATTCAAATGTATTTAGAGGCTAGATTTCTGCGTCCTAGTTTAGATCATAAGTTTATGCACACATTAACACACCCTAACTCAAATTGCCTGGGTCCTGAAATCCAATGCCCAACACTTTCCCCTTAGTGACCATGTATTTCCTTGATGATCATTAGTATTGTTCAGAAGAAATTCATCTATGAAGTCCAAGTTTCTGAGCAACTGGTAAAAGATACTGAGGGCTACCAATTCACTCGTTCTCAAATTTTACGGTTATCTATAGGTCTGTCATTGATAAATGGGAGGAAAAGAGGTAAAGCTATAGAAAACAGAAAAATCCAAATAAAACTAGTTTATACATGCAATGCTTCCTCCTGTCTGATGGGAGCATGTAGTGAACATAAACTTTATCCTTCCTTCAGCTATACCCCAAACCTCATAAGACTCCAAAATTGTCTGAACCACAAGAGGCAAACACTACAGGAAAGAACATTTAGCTCCGAGCCAAGCTACTCGAGGTAGGCTGTGAGAGGCTGACCTGAGATGTTGCCAGATCATATGTGAGTTGCTGATGTTTCCGTGTTTGATCCTCTTTAACAAGAAAGGGTCCCTTGGCTTCATAGTACCAAGTAAAGGCAAAAGACATTCTTTACCAACTATATCCCAGGAAATTTCCTACCTGGGGATTTCCTAAAAAAGAATTGTAATGCAGACAGTCGTGTAAGTATTTCTAAGTTAAGGTAATGCCCTTGGTAGTTTGAAGTCAGTAGACCTTTAAAAAAACAAACAAAAAACCCTAATTTTCTTTTACTCTCAGGAGAGGTTCCCAGTAGATACATCTGTTCTCAAACCTTTATCTATGTTGAATATCATCCCTGTCCCCTTACAAGCATGTTCCAGAAGGCGTAGTGTCATGGTGAGTGGCCCATAGATCCAGGATATGAGCATTTCCTCTATGCCCAGCAGAAGACCAGATACCTACGATGAGGCTAGCTTAGTGATTGAGACCAACTACTGGTTCTTTCCACTGAAATGCGTGCACATGCGCACGTGTACCCTTCCCCCATTCCCCAACACATCCAGTTTCCTGTGAGTGAATTTACTTGCTGTTGGTAGTGATTTAGGGGGAGAGACCAGAGGGGCTACAATTCCTACTCCCACCTCCTGATCCAATCCTGATCCTGCACTTTGCCTTTCTAGGGCTGTAGCCCTACAGTGCACCCTGGGGCATCAAACTGATTGCTCAACTGGAAATGTACTGAAAAGAAAGAAAAAAGAAATGAGCACATTAAATGTATTTTGGTCTGAGTTTTGTCTCACTGAGTAGAAGGTTCAGAGCCTGCTGGGTTTCCAAAGCTTTGTATAAACTAAATATTACCAAAAACAATGCATCTCAGCAGTCACTGCTGAGCGCCGTTTCTCTTTTTATGCAGTAGAAAAGACTTGTCACTCCATACATCATTTAAACTTGCTGCAGTGATTCCTCAAATTTAAAAAATACTGTACATGGTGAATAAAAATACAAGGAGGAAAGAGAGTTTTAAATTATAGGATTTTCCTCTCCTAGCATTCTTAAGTAAAATGTTTTTGACACCAATAACAGGAAACATTGACTGGAACAAATGCCAAGAAAATTGATAATTGCAGAAATCATATGGTTAAGGGCATGCGCTTTGTGATTTTTCTTTTAATGTTGATTTCTCATATTTATTATTTTATAAAAGGCCATAGTAGTAACAAAAACATGTATTTCATAATCTATAAAACTATACCATCTAACCAGAAATCAAGTGTTGGGTGATTTGCATCCTCTGAAACCCAGCTCAGAACACAGACAGAAAAGAGAGCGAAAGTCCAGGGGATAGCTATAATGGAACCAGCTACTTAAATCTGCTACTTTACACCCCAGGAAAGACACTGACCATCACTTAGAGACCATTGGAATCTTACCACACGCTCACTTCTATTATATATGTGAATACCTGTTTGCCAGTCTCAAACAAATTAGAAACATTAATTTAAAAGAGATGGTGGATGGGAAAGAAAGAAAGGTGGGAAGATAGTACTTCAAGCAGGGATTCTGGTGAGAAGTCTCAACTGAAGACAGCCTGTCCACAGAGGACAGAAAAACTTAAAAGCAGAAACAGAACTTACTTGTGGCCATTTGGTGGAGAGGGAAGAAGTCTCTCATGCATCAAGAGTCTCCAAAGGCATCAATCTCTAAAGCACAACAAAATCACAGATATTCTTCATTAGTATCATTAGAGGGGGAAAAAACTATATTCAGCATATTCTATTTTAGGAAGTCGAGGAGTGTAGAATAAACTTCACAGAGATTTTTTTTAATGATATGTTTAAGTTTTAAAGGGATTTTGTACTTGAAGTAATTACATGTAAAGTCTCTTTATATATTTCCCTCTGTGACAATGCCAAGAAAATGAAGGATTACTGTATATACTAGGTGCGTGATGTGTTATAATTATATTCTCTCTAGTTAAGCTGAGCAAATAACAACTCAGTGATCTACATTTATTTACCTCCGTTGATGGGTAAATGTGGGTGGGTATCGGGGGTTAGCACATTATGGAGCGTATGTCCCCAGCTGCATTGCCTATAGCTTTCCGTGGTCTGAAAAAGTTCACTCCATCTTGGAGAGAGTATTCCTCTCTGGGATTAGCCCTCTGTTCCCCTGGTGCATCATGTCAGTATGTTGACTACTATGTGCCCTCATACATTCATGCATAAGCTTCCAAGCTTCCATCCCTGAGTGCACTGTGTTCAATCTTTAGTAAACTTTCTCTCACTTCTGAGACACCTACCACCTCAATCCTAGAAATAGATGTTGTAGTTTTCATTCTACTTTCCTGCAACTACCCCATGCAGACATCTTCTGCATCACTGATTCCACGCACTTGATGACTTAAATACAACTTCCTGAGAAGTAAAAATGAAAAAAAGAAACACATAGATTAGAAACACTGGTATCCTCCTTGTTTACCCCAGTAATGTTCTCTAAGTCCTGTTGTGTAATAAGTGATTCACATGAGGTAGGTAGGTAATAAAAAAATAATTTTAATAGATATTTCAAGAATTAGAAATTTGAGATTAACTGTGATAGTTTTACTTAACATTTTTCATCTTCTAAAAGGTTGTGCACATTTTTAAGAGGGTGTACTTTATCACAGCTATAAATATATCACATCGTATATATACCTGTAGTATATATTCAATTTACATGTATTATGTATACTATTTATATTTTAATACATATCACATTTACATTTTTGCTTTAATTAAATTGATTCCTCATACCTCCTATTGACAAACATGGATCAATAGCTCTGTCAATTGTTTATTGAAGCATAAAACCTTGATAGAAACAGGAACACAAAACACTGATCCTTCTCAATAACCTTGTTGGTAGAAATAGTAAGTGGGACTCTGGTGGTAGTATGGAATGTGGATGCAAATGTTCTAGGAAATTGAATTTTTAAGTTAATGATTTCACAAAATCAGCCAAATAAAAATAGAATTGTAGAACACATAATTATTTAAAAATTGGACTCTATTAGGGCCATTGAACGATATTTTTAGTCCACAGTGAGTTAGCTACTGATAAAATTTAGCAAATGACAACATAAACTTATTGGACTCTTCTCATTTTTTTCAAATAATTATTAGATTTACCATAAATATAAAAATTAATACCATAACTATATATAAAATAATTACTATAAATAAATAAATAAATATAAAAGATCAAAAATATTTACCATAAATATATAAGTTAAGTAAAAATATAAAAAATATATTTTTAAAATACCATAAATATAATATAAAAATATTTTTTTGCTACTAAAGACAAGAGCACAAATGACAGAAACACAAAATTATACTTCTGGGAATAAAAGCAAATACAAATTTCCCTTACAGTACTATTGAGGAAGTTATAAAACCAACTGCAAATTAGTGACAAATATTATGGCAGAAAAATAAGTTGTGGATAAAATTTATTTATAAAATGATACTGTTAGATGTCAATGATATCATAAGTACATAAGTAAAAAGAGAGATTAAAATGTGTGTGTATTGAGGTGTATGTGTGGAGTGTGTGTGTGTATGTTTGTGTTTGTGTGTATGTGTGCCGGGAAATATTTCTTACTACAATTGGATAGAATTACTAGTGTATGGGATATTAGTGTTTGACATAGGAATAATGCCTGTAGGTGAACACACATTTTATTATGTTTTTCATCAAACTCATGGAAATGCAGAAGAGAGTTTTTTGTTTGTTTTCGGAGTAGTTATTATTTGTGAGTTGCAATATAGCCTTGAAAAGATGCCTTTAGAACTTGATGAAAGAGCATTGGCTATGTGTGCAACAAGGAAAACATGTCACAGAGGCAAAGAAACTGTCTTAGAAAACCAATCCAAACAGTATTCATTCAAGAGAATAGATGATGGTCAATAATATACTTTAATTCATTGTTCTAGAACAACACTGACCAAAAGAACTTTCTGCAATAA
This sequence comes from Potos flavus, assembly GCA_028534135.1. Classification (NCBI taxonomy): domain Eukaryota; kingdom Metazoa; phylum Chordata; class Mammalia; order Carnivora; family Procyonidae; genus Potos; species Potos flavus. The sequence goes on from CM052896.1 coordinate 48,690,220, forward strand.
TGAAAATTTTTCTCTTTCCCCTGTTTAATATGGTATCCCCTAGACACATATGTCTATTGAGCACTTGAAATGGGGCTGGGAAATTCCAACTTTACTGAAAATAAATTCCAACTTTACATACCTTTAATTCATTTAAATTTAAATGTCCACATATGTCTAGTGGCTACAGTTCTGGTCAACACATTTCTCCAAAACAGTGAATATATCAATGTCATGAAATCACAGCTATGGTGAGAATATCTTTTCACTATGCCATAGGAGGGAATGAGCTGCAGGTCAAACACTGCTTTTCCACACATGCTTCCTTACTCTCAGCATGGGAAAGATTTCAGTTCATGAGTTAATAAAATCAAAACTGTTTCCTTATTACACTGATAATATAGAGAGTTTGTATGATTTTAAGGGGCCTACTCAACTAACACATTTCAAAGATAAACTCAACATCTTTAATAATCAGAACCCAAAAATTCAAGGGAAAAAATCAGGAGTTTTAAGTTGGTGATAAAGGGAGGTACTTGAGTGCTCAGTAGGTTAATTATATGACTCTTGATTTTGGCTCAGGTCATAATCTCAGGGTAATGCAACAGAGGCCAGTGTCAGGCTCCTCACTGAGCATGGAGTCTGCTTGAGATTCTCTCTCTGCTCCTACCATTTGTGTGGTGTCTCTCTCTCTCTTTTAAAAAAAAAAAAAAAAAAATGGACGATAAAGTATTAGGATTTCTTTTGAAAACTAAACAGTGATATGACTAACTTCCTTACAAAGGGTTTAACTTTTTCCTTCATATTTGCTTTCACTTATTGGAGGTTGAACTGGATAATAAATTACTGAGCTTATTATTTCTCATCTAAAATTGGAAATAATTTCTGGCACCCAAACCAACGAAAGTAGGTTAGGGAATTGATTGTTGCTGGTGTCCAAGTTGAAATATTCAACAATTAAGTTAACAGTGTGATATAATTATTTATTTTATATCTGCTATAACCCTGAAAATAGCCTTTATTTTTTTAATTTAATTTTTTCAGTGTTCCAAGATTCATTGTTTATGCACCACACCCAGTACTCCATGCAATATGTGCCTTCCTTAATACCCACCACCAGACTAACCCATCCCCCCACCTCCTCCCTTCCAAAACCCTCAGTTTGTTTCTCAGTCCATAGTCTCTTATGGTTCATCTCCCCCTCTGATTTCTCCCAATTCACTTTTCCTTTCCTTCTCCTAATGTCCTTCATGTTATTCCTTATGCTCCACAAGTAAGTGAAACCATATGATAATTGACTTTCTCTCCTTGACTTATTTCACTCAGCATAATCTCCTCCAGTCTCGTCCATGTTGATACAAAAGTTGGGTATTCATCCTTTCTGGTGGAGGCATAATATTCCATAATATATATGGACCATATCTTCTTTATCCATTGCTCTGTTGAAGGGCATCTTGGCTCTTTCCACAGTTTGGCGTTTGTGGCCATTGCTGCTATGAACATTGGGGTATATGTGGCCCTTCCTTTCACTACATCTGTATTGCTGAGGTAAATATCCAGTAGTGCAATTGCAGGGTCATAGGGTAGCTCTATTTATAATTTTTCGAGGAATCTCCACACTGTTTTCCAAAGTGGCTGCACCAATTAGCATTCCCACCAACAGTGTAAGAGGGTTCCCTTTTCTCCACATCCTCTCCAGCACTTGTTGTTTCCTGTCCTGTTAATTTTGGCCATTCTAACTGGTGTAAGATGGTATCTCAGTGTGGTTTTGATTTGAATTTCCCTGATGGCTAATGATGATGAACATTTTATCATGTGTCTGTTAGCCATTTGTATGTCTTCTTTGGAGAATGAAAAAAGATGAGTTGTAGTTTTGTAATTTCTGCATCCATCTTTGAGATGAGTGTCCATAACTGACAAAGCCATAAAGAGTTGCTCCTTTTTCTTCAGAATCTATAATTGAAATTCAGAATGTTTTAACTTAATAGAACCTACTACATGTGGAACCTAGCCACTTGGTCACACTAACCACATATATATCATGGTCAAGATTATGTTTTATAATAATTATTTTAAGAGCTTTTAATATTTACTTTAAATTTATTTAAAATGTGTCAACCTACAATTTCACTCGTCATCCAACAATTGGTTTAGGATTGCCAAAACTTTGAAAAACACAGGTCTATGATACAAAGTTAGAGATTTAAATATTTATGGTAGATTTATTTTTAACCTGCTCATTCTCCTTTTATTTTCATTATCAGTCTTTTTGTTTATTGATTGATATTTTAGCTGCTTTATTGGAGTATCATTAAGAGACAAAGAAGTATACCTTTTTAATGTGTATAATTTAATTCATTTGGACATATGTAAACACTTATGATACTATCACCACAATCAAGGTAACAGCCATAGCTGACACTTGCTAGAGTTTCTTTGTGTCCCTGTGTGTGACAAGAACACTTACTATGAGATCTATCCTCTTAACAAATTTTGAAGTGCACAATACTGTATCATTAATATAGGTACTATGTTGTACAGCATATACATAGGACTAGTGTAATTGAAGCTTTATACCCTTAGAATAACAACTCCACCACTCCCTCACCCCACATACCCTGCAGCACCTGGCAACCACAATTGTATTCTCTGCTTTTCTGAGTTCAACTGTTCTGAAGACCTCACATAAGTGGAGTCATACAGCATTAGTCCCTCTGGGACTGGCTTATTTCACATATCATCATGTCCTCCAGGTCCATCCATGTTGTCACAAATGGCAGGATTTCCTTCTTTTTTAAGGCTGAATAATATTCCATTGTATGCATATGCCGTAAACATATATATTCCATTTATCTGTTGATGGAGACTTGGATTGTTTTCCATAGCTTGGCTGTTGTGAGTGGTGCTACAATGAACATGGGATTGTAGGTATTTCCTACTCATTCTCCTTTATCAGCCATTTCAGAAAATAGCCAGAAATCTGAAAGTAAATGCAAATATCTCCCATACCCATAAGTTCCTTGTAAAGTCAACATCCCAGTTCTACCAATTATATCTCAGTCCTAATCATTTATTCCCTATCTACTTCACCTTGACAGCCACACTTTATTTTAAGCATTTATTTCCTCCCACTTGAACTCCAACAGTGGCCTCCTAAGTGGGCCTGTCTATCCTCAATTTTGTTCCTTGAAAATCTGTTCTCCATATTATCACCAGGTTTCTTTTTCTTTCTTTCTTTCTTTTTTTTTTTTAAGATTTATTTATTTATTTGAGAGAGGGGGTCGGGAGGGACATGGAGAGAGAGAGATATTCTTAAGCAGACTCTGCATAGAGCCCAGAGCCTCATGTGGGGCTCTGCCTCTTGACCCTGAAATCATGGCCTGTCGGAAACCAAGAGTCGGACACTCAACTGACTATCCCATCCAGGTGCCCCATCACTAGGTTTCTATTTAAAATTCATGTTTTTTGGGTCACAGTACTGCTTAAAATACTATTGTGGGGGTGCCTAGGTGACTCGGTTAAGCATCTGCCTTTGGCTCAGATCATGATTTCAGGGTCCTGTGATCGAGCCCCACATGGAGCTCTATGCTCAGCGGGGAGCCTGCTTTTCCAACTCTTCCTCTGCAACCACCCCTGCTTGTGTTCTTTCACTCTCTCTCTGTCAAATAAATAAATAAAATATTTTAAAAAATACTATTTTTCTCTGTGTTAGCAATAAGCATCAAGCAAAGATAATGGTGAAAATACTTCCTTAATAACAATAACAAAAAAGTGTATATAATACTTCGGAATAAATCTAACAAAAAAAGGTGCAGAAAGGATAAATTGAATAAAATTTTAAAAAATCAGAAACAAAATTGAAATAGCATATCGTGTTCTCAAATGGTAAGAATTATCAGAATAAAAGCATCAGTTTTCTCAATATTAATAAATAAATGCATTTCAAGTCTCAGTTAAAATATTTATGTGGATTAGGGTTTTAAATTTTTTTTTTTTTGGAATTGACAAAAGTACTTAATGAGCAAGGATAATTTCTGAAAATAGTCAATAAAAGCAAAAGCAAGAATAGTGAAAAGGAACTTACATTAATAATATTAAAAACATTACAAATGTTCTGTAATGTAAAATGGAGTTTGATATAGAAATAGAAATCAGTAGGATCTATGTGAAAATCTAGACACAAACCACAGATTGTATGAAAATTTAATATGTGACAAAGGTCATATTTTATTTCAGTATGTTTACACATTGGCCATACATCTGAAAGAAAGTTGGACTCTTATCTCACACTATAAGTAAAAAAGATTAAGTTGGATTGAGAAGTTTAAAGGAGAAAAGAACTTACTAGAAACTATAAAAGACTATATACATAATAAAGGAATGGGGAAGACCCTCATCATAAAGTAGGAAATCCAGAAACTATAAAGGCTATGAATATAATTATATATTTCTACAAAAGGTTTTAAACTTTCATATGAAAAAATACTGTATAAAACGGTTAAATTATACACATTTGAATTGTAGATGGCAAACTATTACTATTAAAAACACAAACCACTTACAAATTTACTTGAAAAGCTAATGAACACTAAGCAAAGTCACAGAAGGGCAAGCCCGAATTACCAATAAATATATCCCCACATCTACCAGTAGTCAGAAAAATGAAAAGTATCATAACAATGAAATATTTTATAAGTCCATTTGGCACAAATTAAGCAGCATAATAATACCTATTGTTGGTTGGGATATGGGGAAAATAGCCTTCTCTTAATTTGCTGGTAGACATATCACATACTCTTTTGGGGAAGTAATTTAGCAGCAAAATCTTTTAAATATGAAAATACACATACCTTTCAACTCAGTAATTCTGCATCTGGGACCTATCTTATAAAATTAAAACAAAAATATGCCAAGATATATGTACGAGGATGTTTATTTAGCATTGTTCATGTGATGTAAAACTGAAAACAAAGATAACCATCAATAGGAGAATGATTGAATAAATTATGGTACATGCTCATGGTGGAATATTTACAGCCATTAAGAATGATTAAAGCTATATGAGTTAACTTGAAAGTATTTCTATGAAATTTAGCTGAGAAATTGTACAATAGGATCTAATTTTTTTATTTTTAAAGATTTATTTATTTGACAGAGAGGAGAGAGATCACAAGTAGGCAGAGAGGCAGGCAGAGAGAGAGGGGGAAGCAGGCTCCCTGCCGAGCAGAGAGCCCGATGCGGGGCTTGATCCCAAGACCCTGAGATCATGACCTGAGCCGAAGGCAGAAGCTTTAACCCACTGAGCCACCCAGGCGCCCCAGGATCCTATTTTTTTAAATGGCCAGACTTGAAGCAGATAGTGAGTTGATAGACTTAGAGAGGGAATGTTGAAACAGGAAGAAAAAAAAAAAAAAGAAGGACGTATGTTTATACATGATTATTTCAGCACAAATAAAATTACAAATAACACACATCAGTTTGTTTAGATATGTCAGTTTATTTTAGCACAGGAAAAGGTAAGAGTTGGTTGCTGGAGGAAGTGGGTAAAAAGGTGTGGAGAAAATTTAGATAGGTACAAATGTGTAGATAAAGATAATTGTTCTAAAGTTAAGACAACATGAGTGGTATCATCCTATTTTGAAAGAGAAAAGAGGTTCATAATTCTGACCTATAAATGATGACTAGTTGGTAAGCTAAAAAAACACAAGTAACACATATAAAATGATCCTATTATAAGAATAAAATAAAGCATCTTATGAACGACATCTAAATACCTGCAAGGAAAAAAAAAGGGGGGGCTACAGTAGGTTAGAGCCTCTGCCTTTGGCTCAGGTCATGACCTCAGGGTCCTGGGATCGAGCCCCGCATCGGGCTCTCTGCTTAGCAGGGAGCCTGCTTCCCCCTCTCTCTCTACCTGCCTCTCTGCCTACTTGTGATCTCTCTCTCTCTCTCTCCCTCAAATAAATAAATAAAATCTTTAAAAATAAATAAGTAAATAAATGCATACTTGCAAGAAAAATTCAAACTATTTAACCATGCCATACCAGGCACCTTAAGAAAGTACCTGTCCCCAGACATCTTTCCCACCACACTTCCTGTCATATATTACTCTCCAGAACAGTTCTAAAATGCCTCCGGGGATACACAAGTACACGCAGATAGAACATGTATGTTATTTTGTGATTTCATGCCCTTGATTATACTATGTGTTCTAGATCTCCATGTCTAGAATTATGTTTGGAATAAGATATATTCTATAAATGCTTATTGAATAAGTTAGGAAATAAATTAATGAGTAAATGAATGAATGAAAGTTACTCTATCAGGAACATCTTTTGCCTATTTCTTCATTTGATTAATTCTTATGCCTTTTAAAATTTTAGCTTATGTATTATATCTTCCAGGGAATCTTCCTTGAACTCACTTGAGCAGTGTCCCTCCTCTGTTCACCCCATCTACCAGCACTATTTATCACACTAGTGTGCTATTATCAGAATTCATGTCTGTATCTATCTCTCGGTAGATAAAAAACAATTAAAGGACAGTTTCTGGGACTAATTTGTCTTCAGGTCCCTTGTCTCTGGCATAATGTTTACTAAACTAAAGTTATATATTGAGGAAAGTAGCAGACTTCTGGTTTTGGAATTGTAAATATATTTCCATTATCTTCTCCTTTCAAAATTTAACCCCAAGTAAATTTACAATTTTGCATCTGACACAAAAACAACATAAATTATAGTGGAGAAATTTCCAGAACTAAAGGACAGTTTCCCAGAACTCAAGACCAGAGAGGCCAAACAACTAATCACATAAATATTTTTAAAAAATCAAAGGGTCAAGAATCAAAATTGTTTTGGGCTTTTTTCAGAACAAAATGGAAAATAAAGTATATTGTAAGTCGAGGGAAATGTTTTAAATATACAGTTTTATGCCCAGCAAACAGCAATCATAGATGAAGGTAAAATAAAGTTATTCCAAAATACAAAAAGTATCTCAAAAAAACTTCCTTTTCAAAGGAAAATAATGAAGGCTATTCTTCATGAAAAATAAATGACAACTAAGAAAAGGAAATGGATACAGAGAACAGAGGATCAAAATTAACGACAGAAGAAAGATATTCTCAGAATGATGGCTTAGAGAAAGTGAGCCTGGATAATAATTGTCCAAATTTTTCGGATGAGGCTGCTGAGGAGAATTGAGCTGAAGATTATGAGATAGTTTTCATCTTGTGGAAAATTATACTGACCTATGAGAGGCTTTGGATTTAACAAGAGATTCAAAGAAATCTAGAGAACTCTAATAGTCGCGAATCAAAACCAGTAATATAAAATAAGATAATGTGGGCACCTGGGTGGCTCAGTTGGTTAAGCGACTGCCTTCGGTTCAGGCCATGATACTGCAGTCCCAGGATCAAGTCCCGGATCAGGCTTCCAGCTCAGCAGGGAATCTGCTTGTTCCACTGACCTTCTCCCCTCTCATGCTCTCTCTCTCTCTCTCTCTCTCTCAAATAAATAAATAAATAAAATCTAAAAAAAAAAAAAAAAAAGGATAATGTATCATGACCCAGTGGGGTTTATCTTAGGAAGGAAAGATGGGTTGAATAATCATAAAATCATAAAATTACGAATAATCATAAAGTCATAAAATCCAAAATATTGAGTAATATTTAATTTTATTAATTTAATAATTTAGCTAATTTAATCTTGTTTAATCTACTGTAGCAACAGGCTAAAACAGAAAGTATATAATTATCGCAATTGATAAAGAACACGACTTGAGAAAATTCAACATACATTAGTAATAGGAAGTCTAAACAAGGAAAACAAGGATGTTTTCTCAACTTGATAAAGTATATCTGTGAGAAACCTACAAGTAACAATGTATCCAATGCTCTCCCTTTGAAGACTGGGAAAAGAGGTCAGGGCACCGGAGGCCAAAGCACCATTGCTTTCTCTTATAGAAAACCTTTAGAGTGACTATTTTTTAAACATTGTGTTACTTTGTATATGTATCAAACGAATTACTTTAGTAAATACAAAACTTAATTAAAAATAGTTCTATGATATATGAACAAAGAATTAAGTAATAAGCCAAGGGAGATATTTTGCCTACATTTCAGAGTGCTTCTGATTCTGATGTATTCATATTATTTTTGATCTGGGATCACAATTTCAGTATTGAGTCCTTGCATGTAAGCAGTACAGACTTATAAAGCTGATTTCCAAGAAAAGTAAGTGAGCCCCTCTCCCCCAAATGAGAAATGAGTGTGTATGAAACAACCTGAAAAAAGCCAAAACCAAAGCCCTCTGCTCTGCACAGAGGTTCTAATCTGGTTAGTGGGGAAAGATGTGAAAAACGACTTTGCCAAAACAACGTAAGAAAATAAACCTGTTCTTTCGCAGCTGTCACTTTGGAAGAGAGCTGACAAGCTGGTTCACACTATGTTACTTTGATGGATTACACTTTCATGGATTTTTCTCCTCAAAAACATGCATTTAAATAAATAAATAAGCCTAAACCAGTAAAGTAATAAAAGTAGGATTTAAACATGTACACAGGCTTATAGAGGGCACTATAAGGGTTCAGGGAGTTTACTGGAATCTCCCAGATTGCACAAGTAGGTAGAAATCTACTTGGCCTGTGTATCTGCATCTTGGGAAAAGTGTCTGAACTAGAAGATGTAAAAACGGAAAACAGTCCACTTACTTTCCTATTGTCTAGCTCCTGGAATTTTACTCCACTATGAAATCCAGTATAACCAAGATTTCATTTTCAATTTCAACTTGTAAATTAGTTCTGTAAGGGGAATGTTGTAAGAAGGAAGTGATATATTTTGAGAGCAACTGAAAAATCTCAAGACCTAAAATTTCCAACATCTGCAATCAAGTTTTACTTTCCTTAATCCATGCAGAGCAAGGTATTTACAGTTTAATGCAGGTAATTTCATTCATAATCATGAACTGTGTATTTAAGTAATCAGTCCTATACATAATTATTCATTCTGAATGAAAACCTGTGCCTAGCTTTTCTGGGGGGAAATGTGCACATTTTTTTTCCAAATTCAAAACCAATCATAAATGATTTAAAACTTGCTTTTGAACTGATTTTTGGCCACCGATAACACATGATGAATGAATATAGAGTTGGTTCTTGGAAGCAAATGAGGTGAGAGGGGCAGTTCCTATGGAAGAGGAGTGTGGCTTGATTATAGTACCCTCAGCCTGTGACTACTATGTGGCCATGTTAAACATTATGCCCATTAATTCTGCAAGATCAATAACCCACCTACATTATTGTCAGTCTTTAGGCCCCTGCAAAGTATATGCCACGTACCCCAGATATTTCTGGTCAAGTCCCAAATGAGTGCCACTCATGTGTCCAACAATGTGACTGCAGCCTCTGGAGCTGTTGCTTCCTACCAGACCACTACTAGGAGTCTCCTATGATGGCTGGACATTTACCCCTTTTGCCAAATCCTGAAATATCCACTAGGATTTGGTCGCATACGCTTCTGATATTCCTCTGAGAAAACATTGACTGCCACTAGGTGCTGCTTTCCCATAACATCTCAACACAACACCTAAGATGTCAAAATGATGCTACTTTCCTTCCAGTATTCAGTGCACTGGAGCCATGCTATGTTCTGTGAGGAGTAGGCAAGGGCCCACCCTTTTCTGTCCCATTTTGTGAAAATGTGATGGAAAGAAGCATTCCCACCCCTCCTTGGGTCGAGTGAAGATGTCCCTCATCTTGCACCAAACTCACCATATTGTCCCTCAAACCCACTCTTCCTCTTGAACTGA
>CM052896.1:48700501-48715815 GCA_028534135.1 Potos flavus
GAGAGTTCCCCTTTCTCCACATCCTCTCCAACATTTGTTGTTTACTGTCTTGTTGATTTTGGCCATTCTAACTGGTGTAAGGTGGTATCTCAGTGTGGTTTTGATTTGAATCTCCCTGATGGCTAATGATGATGAACATTTCTTCATGTGTCTGTTAGCCATTTGTATGTCTTCTTTGGAGAAGTGTCTGTTCATGTCTCGAGAGACTGTGAACTCAGAACAAGGGACTGAGAGTTTTGGAGGGAATGGGCGAGCCTGGTGGTGGGTATTGAGGAGGGCACGTATTGCATGGAGCACTGGGTGTGGTACATAAACAATGAATCTTGTAACACTGAAAAAATAAAATAAAAGTATTTGGGGGGGGAAAAAAAAAAGATATGCCTGTGATGCTCCTATAGAGCATACGAGAGACTTAGAGACCGGAATAGAAAGACCCCGCCCCAGGTCCCAGACTGGCCACCAGATGATGCACACCCAGGAAAGATCCAAATAGGATTACAAAGCTTTGAAAATGCAAGTTTCATTTACATTTGACAAATTATATTTAATGACATGGAAACCACATCCTAACAAGACTGATGGTCACAATTTGTGACCTGAAGCTAATGAGATCTATTGCCTGATAAAACCGAAACTTCAACATTCTTCACAGGATTTAAACAAGACCCAAAGCCTCATAATACAATATTCAAATATTGGAAAGCAATAGAAATTTAACTAGCATGTGAAGAAACAGAAAAATCTCAATTTGTCTGGAGAAAAAAAAAAAAAAAGACACCCATGCAGAGATAACACATGTGATGGATTTATCTAATAAAAACTTTAAAGTAGCTGTTGTAATAATACTCCAAGAAATAAGGATAAATACTCTTGAAGCAAATGAAAATGTAGAGAACAGAACAATAAAATAGAAGACTTAAGAACCAAATGAAGATTTTAGAATTAAAAAACAATTATCAAAACAAAATACTTAAAAGGCTCAGTAGCAGAATTGAAATGACAGAAGAAACAGGCATTAAATTTGAAGATATATAAATAAAAAATATCTAATCTAAAAAGAGAAGGGCACTTGGTTGACTCAGTCGGTGGAGTGTGGGACTCTTGATCTCAGGGTTGTAAGTTTGAGTCCCATGTTAGATGTAGAAATAACTTAAAAATAAAATCTCTAAAAAAAAAATCTAAAAAATAAAAACAGAGAGACAATAGATTGAATAAAAAATAACAGAAGCTCAGGGACCTGGATGGCAAGACCAATGTCTTGGTGTCATAATATAGCCAAAACCTTTTTTAAATAATGGCTGAAGACTTTCCAAATTTGGTACAAGACATTAATTTAAAGATTTAAGAAACTCAATGAACTTTCAAAACTATAAGCATAAAGAAACCCAATTATAAACATCATAATCAAATTTCTGAAAATTAAGATTAAGAAAAAAAATCAAGAAAGTATGAAAGGAAAATGACACATTATTCCTGAGGGAATAACAATTGAAATGACTGAAGATTTGAAGTCAGAAATTTAGGAGGCAAAAAGCATGTGAACAACACTTTTATAGTGCTGCTGAACTTTAGAACATGAACTTACACATGCACTAACATTCATAAAATTATACCCCAAAAGGTAATGTTACTGTATATTAATTAATTAATTAATTAATTACTTTTTAAGAGGGAGAGAGTGTGGGGGAAAGGGGGCTTGCATGGGGAGAGCCAGAGGGAGATAGAGAGAAAGAAGCTTAAGTTGACTCCACACTCAGTGTAGAGCCCGAGTTGGGGCTTGGTCAGATCATGACCTGAGCCAAAATCAGGAGTTGGATGCTCAACCAACTGAGCCACCCAGGTGCCCCATTGTATATAACTTCAAAAAGTAAAATTCAAAATAAAATAAATATGCAAATAAAAAGAATAAAATGATCAGACTCAAATAACTTGACTTTGCTTTCTTCTCCTTCAAAACTACTGCATTCTATTTCATTTATTTTTTACCTCAAAATCTTCTGAACAAAGGACCCCATCCTCCAAATCTTCATTTCTACTTTCACTGAGGTCAGACTCACATAAAATAACCATTAAAGAAACAAAGATTATAACAGAAACCCAAGGAAGTGTGCATAGGCAACAGTGTCTCAAAATGTGTTTTATTTAAAAAATTTAGCTTTAAAATTTTTTAATAAAGTTATAGTCTTAATTTTAAGAGTCAAATGGTTCTATGAGGCTAATTAATTATTCTGACTACTCCCAATTACCAGTTCCCTGAAGGCAGCCACCTTCAACATTTTAAGATGACCCTTTTGATACTTAATAAAGTAAGATTTTATTGCTACTTTGTTTTTTTAGTAATAAGGATTATCTTTTAGTTTTTCCAAATACAATGTGATGATTTAGTCTCTTACATACACAAACACAAGTATGCACGCGTGCCCTGAAAAATTTGCATGCTTCCTGTCTCCCATATTCCCTCAAAATACACCATCTTTTAAAAATTATTCCATGTTTGCATTATTTTACATTATAAAAACTGCTATTAAATGAGCCATGCCTACTATAGTTATTTTTCTCTTTCTGCATCTTTTTCTTATCTGTATATTGGCAATTGTCGCAGTATAATTTATTTCTTTTTCTATGTGTTTATCATAAATCATACCACCACCTTCAAAGTGATGCAGATCTCCTCTCTCAATTTGTTTGAACCCATTGGACATACTAGCGCTTATTTCTTTGAAAAAGTGTCTCCCAGAGTCTTGTGACCTGCTTTAACGTTGCCCGGTAGATCTCTAGACCTGCTCAACATTAGGCTTTAAGATGCTTTTCATTATCCTTCTGAAGATTCCCTTTGCTTTTATCTTCTGTCAGATATTCCGTCTAGATCAAATATTTTCAAATGTTCTCACTTCATAATACCCTTTGAGTCACATTATTTTTTCTTATGACACTTATAAGTCAAAAGAAATAACGTAACATTTCTGTGTATTAAGTATTTAAGTCCCAACAAATTAATACTGGTAGTTCACATGGTATCTGACAAATGGCCCTGTATCTTCCCTGATGACTAAAACATTCTGTGGCACCCTGTGATTTTGCTGTGGCTCACCAGGACATGTTGTGCAGTTTGAGAAAAGTGGTCCCAGATTCTAAGTTTCCCTCTTTCCTAGTTTACTCCTCTATTTTGGTAGTGCATGTCCTCTAGAAGTTTCCTGCAAAGAAGTATATCAGAGTTAATTTTTTTGAGACATTGGCATTTTAAAATGTCTGTCTTCTGTTCTGACACTTGATTGATATTTTGTCTCAATATAGATTTGAACAAATCTAATACTATAGGCATATTTTGGAGCCTTATGTATGCAAGGTCAGTGAGGATGACTTTTTTATATATTATTTCCAAATACTTGGAAGATGGTAGTGAGAGAATGAATAAAGATATCCCTGTATAGGCTTAAGACATGTTCACCAGTGATATACCAACATGATTAGGTCTATCTGTCATTTTTTTTAAATGACTAGAAAATATGATCAATTGTCTAAAAAAGTATAAAATTCAATTATCTGAGACTATAGTGCCAAAATAGATTAAATACTTACGTTTTACCAAGTAGCAATAGAAAATTGGAGGTAAATTTCTAGTTTTGAGCTGAATTATACCATTTAATTATAACATTGTCACACATCCTTTAAATTAATAAAATAGTGCTTCTGCTTTTAATGATGTTGTCAATAATGCAGTCAGCTTGAGCTCAATAGGTAAGCTAGTTTATCATAACTTGAAAGCCATCCTATATTTATAGTATATTAAGTGCATGATCCAATAATTCTGTGGCTGGAATATTGCATCAATCCATTATGAGAATTGCTTTTAATTTAACCATTGATAAGTAAAAGATAACTCAATATTCATCCTGTAGGAGGGCTATTCTAATAATGATCCAATTGTCCTTTCTCAATATTAAAGTCAACCACTCAAGCAAATATGCCATGTTCTAATCCCAGTGAAAGTGAGCGTGTCTAAGTCCTGTTAGATCAGCTAATGAGGCTGGCCTCAGAGCCTTGAATCCTTCATGAGTCCCATGGCCTCATACTATATTCCATTCCAAGGCAAACTCCTTGTAATTGCAGGTAGGAGAATTAAATGGTAATCTATCAATGCAAACTTATCATTATTGTAATTCAAATCAATAAAACAATTCAAATCAGCAGAAGCAGCTTATATGCAAAGGGCAGAATATCATACATTTATTTCATTAACCTTGGTTCTGTATCTTGAATTCACACACTCTCAAGTTGGGAGTATCCTATATTTCATGTATCTTACCGCCCCTTCTACTTATATAGAAATTGCATTGTAAGGTAACTTCTAAGTAGTCCTACCACCATTTAAACCTCAAAAGGAAAAAGGAACTTTCTTTGACTTTTGTGTAAAACTCTTCAGTTTTGAAAACAGCTATTATTTTCAGCCCCTATTACACATCCAAACAATTTTCACCTCTCCTGCTTAGATATCCCCTGTTCTTCATATGGTACTGTTTGTCTCATCTGTTAAGCTGAACACAATCCCTTAGACATGGTCTGACTAGTTGAACAAACAGAGGTATAAACATCCTCATCAGAGAGGAATTAGTCTATCAACACATCCAAAGGTTGCCTCAGGTTTTCTACAACATCTCTGTTTCACATTGAGCTTACTGTTGACGGTAACTCATAGAAGTTTCTAGTGGGTGTTTTGTTTTGTTTAAGATTTTATTTATTTATTTCATAGAGAGAAAGAGATCACAAATAGGCAGAGAGGTAGGCAAAGAGAGAGGGGGAAGCAGGCTTCCTGCTGAGCAGAGAGCCTGATGCGGGGCTTGATTCCAGGACCCTGAGATCATGACCTGAGCCGAAGGCAGAGGCTTTAACCCACTGAGCCACCCAGGCACCCCTTAGGGGGTGTTTTTGTTATGTCATCGGCTACCCATTCTACTCTAAACACCAATATTTTGGAGAATCCAAGTACCAGACTTTGTGTTTACAGTGGACGTGCATCGACATTAGCGCCATGAGGCAAAAAACCTAAAAAAAACATTTTCATCCTTTCACTTCCTTATAGAACTCCATAATTATGGAAACTCCATAGTTTCAGGTGCAAGTTTTAGTGACCCTATTTGTCTTAATGTAGCCAATCTTGCATTTGGTTCCAATAAACCATTAGAAAGAAGTTCTAGTACAATCCATCCTCCATATTAGACTTTTTGGTTTCAGGAAGAGACAATGGGTTCCTCCATAAACCTCCTTTCTTCACATTGCTTTTGAATTTCTTTGTGCCACAAGAAGCATTTCATACCTTTTCATGAAGCACCAAATACTCCCTGACTTTTTATTCCTAACTGCTGCTGAGGCTGTTTGTGTTTTATTTCTAATTCTCTTATTCATTCTAACTGGCTTCTACAATTTATTTTTTGCAGGTTACTTAAATTTAAGCATAGAAAGCTAGATGCAGTTTTATAGCTACACTTGAGAGGTTCTATTTTAAACTATTGTAAGATGGAGAAGTTTTAAGTTATAGAGCTGAAATGTTATAATAAAAAAAAGATTGTAACTGATTTTATCACACACATAATGCCATAATCAATCTAAATATACATGTTCAAAAGAGAGGTAAATATCTACACTTCCTAATCTTACTCAAAATAGAAATAAGACTCTTAGTCTTTATATTTGAAAATGCTTTGTATAGCTCATAAGTAGCTCCTGAATTACTATTATGTTCTCTGCTTTCAAAATATTTACAATATATTTGGTGAGACATTTAAACCTTCTGGAAACATCAGATTAGAATGTAATAATAACAGATGTGACTTTATTTAATCATCACAATAACCTTGTGATTTAAGACTTTATGGTGTTATAATCTTCATTTTACAAGTGAGGAATCTGTGGCTAAGAGAAGAAAAGGGACATACCCAAGGTCACATGGCCTATAAGTGGGTGAAACTTGTGTCAGTCTCAAACATGCTAACTCCTAACCTAGTGCTCTTTCCAGTTTAGTTCTAACATAATCTCTGTCCTGCCCTTCTTTTCCAAATTAGAAGAGAGTCTAATTAAAAAGTATTTCTTACTCTTTTAGTCAGTATACTATATTGAATTTAAATTTCTTACCAATTTCCCATTTTTATTATTAAATTCCTAGAAGTTGAGGTAAGTACAGCTATAAAAAAATATTGGGTAAAAGTATATATGTGTGTTTATATATATATAATAATGATATCAGTCAGTGATCTGCAATTAAGTGTTTAACAGTAGGCTCTTGGAGGAATGGAGGTAATGCCAACTGTAACATTTATCTATTTCCATGGTGTAAATACTCCTACCATTGCCAATTTCAATAGATCATTAAGATGTCATTGACTGTCCAGTGTTTGTGGTGCTGGGTAGGATGTGCACAATCAGCTTTCATGGGCTGGGATGAGCTGCCATGAGCCCTCATTGACCTTCTCCTGCTGAGACATCTAATTAGTCATACAGTGGACTGTCACCCATAGTTTTTATTTTTCCTTTGATGAACTTTACTGAAGAATAATTTACATACAATAAACTACATCCGTTTAAAGTATACAATTCAATAATTTTTGACAATTGTACAGACCTGTGAAACCAAAAACTACACTAAAGATACATCACCTCCGTTGTGTCCTATCGTAGGGCATCCCTCACTCTATTCCTGACAACAACTGACCTGTTTTTTGTCCCTACAGATTAATTTATATAAGTGTCATAAAAGCTGTTCAAACAGATTGCCACAGGGGATTAAAGGCAAGGATAACAATATTCAGTAGAGGAAATCGTAACAATAGATTATGAGAGCCTCAAGATTCTATTTAGTGGTTGTTTTTCTCACCAGAGAGGGAAACCCATCTAAAAATAAAGTCAAAATAAGGGGAAGTGGTGTCAAGAAGTGGAGAGAGAGATCCCCACAGACATGATTTGCACATCTGGATTCAGCCATCCCTGAATCTCTATTACCCCTCACTGTCAGTAAAAATCTATATATACCAGTCTTAATTTAGTGTTATTTGGAGATCGGAAAGGCCAAGCGAGGGCTGTCCTATGATGATGTGATGTAGAACACACAAGAGAGATGTCAGTGTGATCTTAAAATTAATCTGGTAAAAACAATGTCTGATTTTTTTTTTTAACCAGATCTGTCTTGTTTTTTCCTTGGCTGTTGGCACCCATCATAAACATAAATCAACTCTTCTTAGTTAAACACAGTGTGTGCCTTGCACACCAGCACATACATACATCCTTCCTGCCAAGCTTGTGGTTTCTCTGGGCAGTGTTGTGTTGTTAATCAATACTGTTGCCATTGCCTCTCAGTAAGGAAGTTCTTCCTAATGCCCATATTCATTATGTCCATAAAGATTTACAGTGTTTTCTGACAGACCGACTTATTTTGATCATCATCAGAAAGAATTTTGACTGACAGACACGGGAAAGTAGGTATTTAGCTCTGGCTGCATAAGAACAAAGATATCAAGAGATAAAAGTGTAAGAAATATAAAACCTTACATTTCAGCTGGTTCATAGAGGATGAATAGGTAAGTAGGGAGCAGAAAGACTAGTTGAGGAAAAAATGGAGAGAGCCCCAGATGGCAGGCTAAGGAGTCTGAATTTCCCTCCTAAAATAAAGGAGAGTTGGGCAGTGGATTAAGCAAGGCAATGCCCTTTTGAGAATTGTGGGCCAGAGTAGAATGGCTTCATGAGGAGAAACAGGTAAGAGGGAACCCACATAGAAGACTCTGACAATAATTTAAACAGCAAATAGGAAAATCCTGGCCCAGAGTCACAGCAGTAGGAGTCAGTAGAAGAGGCATCTTGGGGGATGGAAATAAAGATCCTCTCACCTTTTT
This sequence comes from Potos flavus, assembly GCA_028534135.1. Taxonomy (NCBI): domain Eukaryota; kingdom Metazoa; phylum Chordata; class Mammalia; order Carnivora; family Procyonidae; genus Potos; species Potos flavus. The sequence continues at coordinate 48,708,382 of CM052896.1, forward strand.
GGTACAGAAGGTAAAGGAAGACCAGAGATGACTTGAGTTTGGACCAACTCTGACTGATAGGAGGTGTTGATGCCATTCACAGAGCAAGAACCTGCAACGAGAAGAACAGGTGTTTTTTGGAGGCTAGGGTTAAGATTGATGGTAACTTAGATGTGGGTGGTAACTACTTTTGAAATTGGAATATAGGAAAGTTAGTCAAATAGCAGGCAATTAGAAACAAATATCTAGATCAAGAGATCTGGTCAAGGACCAGAGATAGAAAATTGGAAACCATATGCATGGAGGCTAGATTTTAAAAACAAGTAAGGCAAAAATTGTTCTCGGACAAGAGTCAGCAAACTAGCACCCACAGGTCAGATTTGGCCTGCAATCTGTTTATGACCATTATTAAGCTTTTTACTTTCAAATAATTATAGATTCACATGAAGTTGTAAAAAATAGTAGAGAGCCCATGCAACCTTTACCCATAATAGTTTCCCACAATAGTAATATCTTGTGGAACTCTAGTATAGTATCATAATCAAAATATTGAAAAAATAAGTCTACCAATCTTACTCAGATTTCCCTAGCTTTTCTTCTATTCATTTGTGTGTGTGTGTGTGTTTAGCTTTGTGCAGTTTTATCACATATTTAATATCTACCACCTCAGTGAAGATACAGAAGAGTTCTATCATCATAAGGCTCTCTTGTGCTGACATTTTATATAATGACACTCACCTCTCTCCTTCCCCCTACCCAACCCATGGCAACCACTAATCTTTTCTCCATTTCTGTAATTTTAAAATCTCAAAAAGGTTATATAAATAGAATTATACACTATGTAATCTTTGTGGATTGGCTTTTTTCACTCAGTATTATTCGCTGGAGATTTGTCCAAGTTGATATATATATCAAAAGTTCATGCCTTTTATTAGTAATATAAGGTGTAGATCTACCACAGTTCATTTAACCATTCATCTGTTGAAAGACATCTGGGTTGTTTTCAGCTTTGATTATAGTAAATAAGCTGCTAGGAACATTGTGTACAGGTTTTTATGTGAATAAATGCTCAATAGTGCAATTGCTGGGTCATATGGTAATTGCCTGTTTAATTTCATAAGAAGCTAGAAAACTGTTTTATGGACTAGCTGTACCATTTTACACTCCTAACAGCAGTGTGTGAGTGATCCCTTACCACCTGTTTTTGTAAATAAAGTTTTATTGGAACATTGCCACACTCACTTGTTTACATATATATCTATAGCTATTTTCACACTACAGTGACAGAGTTGAATAGTTTTGACAGGGACCATATGGTTCACAAAGACAAAAATATTTGCTACTTGACCCTTTACAGAAAAAAGTTTCTGACCTCTTCTCTAGGGATTGGTGTCTGTCTTTTTGAGAATGTAGACCAGGACTCAGAAGCCTAGGCTGGGTGTGGTTAACTTAGAACTGCAGAGTAAAGCATAGAGGAATGAAGTCTGAGTCTCAAGCAAGGTGATCCATGGTTACTGAAAGCAAAAGGGGCTCCTGCACTTGTCCCAAGTTTGATAGATTGCTTCGAAGGAAATTCTGAAAAGAATGTCTGTAGATGTGGGGAAATGCAGGATTGGGAGAAGAACTAGATTCTCAGGAGGGGATGCCTAGAAAGATCTTCTGAGGCAATAGCCTACAATGGGAGGAAGTCATTGTTGAAGTGCATTGAATATGGAGTGGGTAAGAGATAGTAAAGATATCAGCTGAGATGGAGAATTGTCATAGTTCTTCAGTTCTAATGCCATCAGTTATAAGAAACAATTATTGAAATAGCAAGATTTTAAGGGAAAAATTGGTTGAAAATTTCAAAACATCACTTGGAAAAATGCTTCCAACAGAAGCTAAAACATTTGAAAAGTATTTGAGAATGGAAGGAATGTAGGGATGGAGAGGTAGAACAGAGTATTATGGCTAGAGAGGTGTAATGGTCACTATCACATGATGTTAAAGTCCTAGAGGATGATTTAAAGTTAGGTTTGAAAAGAAAATTTGGAACAGACGCTGAAATCTTGAAATATTTGATATCGTCAACAATCTTATCAAGTCACCACCAAGTAATATATTTCCAGGAAGTTTCTTTCCCATTGGATCATTGTTATTTCCCATAACATTTTCCTAGAATAAGTGTCATTATCTCCATTTTATAAACATGTAAACTAGCCTGATGGTTCTAAGAATTTGTCTAAAGTCAAGACAGGGAAGTGACAGAACTGATATATAAACTTAAGCAAGCTCAGCTGCCTGCTAGCATGCCATAGGACTGCTGGCAAAGGTGACTAGGATGGAGAGAGTGTCATGTGGATAACATGGACTTCACTTCATTTACTTTTACGATAAAATTTCTTCATTTGAAAGGCCTAGTAGAGGCTGCAAAGTACAAGAATAAAAAGGTTAATGTCTCCAACTCCATCCCCTCCCGCATGTTTCGGGGGTATGGTTATAGGCATAGAGAAGGCACAATCATCAGGAAAAAGCTAGGATTTAGGAGGTGCCCCTCCAAGGCTGTTTCAACTCCTCTAAATCTCTGTCCCTTAAGGTATTGCTTGAGAAAGGGCTCTGATTCTAACTGAGTAGCCCCCTTTTTAAGCCTAATCAGCATCTATTAACCCTATGAATTTGTCTGTTTCTTTGAGAAATGACTTCACATCTGCTTGGAAGACATTTTACTGCTGCCAAGTTTCCCTATGATATTTCAAAGAGATTATTTGCTGCCTTCTTGTTGTTTTGCAGGGGTTTTTTTATGCTACCATAAACGTAAAGATGGGACAAAAAGAACTTACCAGGAGGTTTGAACAGAAGAGAAAGATGTAGGAAATCTATTCCCAGTCATACAGGGCCTACTGGGGTACAGTACAAGAGGCCCAGTAGGGGGTAGGAAAAAGCAAAGGGAAGCTTGAGAATGCTCAGCCACTCCAGAAGCACATCCCATATCCCCTAGTTAACTCTTCTTCTACCTCTTCTGCTCTTGTATACTGGCTTAAGATGTGTTTCCACCCGGCTTCTGCTCCAAGCTTCTCCACTCTCAGTTAACTCTGAAGCACAGGGCCTCATATTTATTCTAATGGAAAAGAATCTGTTTTGCTTATGCTTTTATTTTGTTTATGCTTTTGCCACATCCACCACCTGATTTCTTTACAAGACTCTTACAATTTCTTTCTGGCCCTCACTTCATAGTTTGTGTAACCTACGTGGTTACATCAGATGGCCCAGGAAACACAAAGGAGTACAGAACAGAGTGGAACATTAATCCATAGACGATTAAATGGGGGTACTTAAGAGCTAACATGGTAACTGAAAGCTCTCCAAAGGGCTTATGGGTCTACTAAGGATGACCTCAGATAAATTTGGCAGATGGCCAAATACTAAGAACTGAGCAGGCATTTTGCTTTTTTTCTCCCTCTCTTATTCATTTAATAGATTTCAAAAAACATATGAATGATTAATTCAGTCTCAAGAGGCTGGCTGTGATCTAACTCACGGAGGCTGTCGACAAAACAAAAGAGAAACAAAATCAGAGGGATTTGGGAATTCTAGCAAGGCTAAAACAAAATGGCACGTTTGTTTGAATTCTGCTTTTGTTTCCCACTTAATAATATCTGTACTATTTAAACAGATCCCCAAATATTTTGGAAATGGAAAACAGATGATGGCAACACTAAACTGGCAGTTACTATCTTATTTTTACTTTAACTGGGACCACTGACTGGTTTTTTGACATGATTAAGACTACCAAAGCAATTTTACCATAATTCCTCCTTCTAGTCCTTACTACTTGATTTTCTAGCACTGATCAGTAGGGGTAGTAATCCCAGTTCTCATATTAAGTAAAGACAAGAAGATAAAGGGGTACATGTGTGCCCGGAAGAGAGGTGTATATAAAAGCAACTCGTGTTCTTGTTTTTTTCTTTTTTCTTTCTTTCTTTCTTTCTTTCTTTCTTTCTTTCTTTCTTTCTTTCTTTCTTTCTTTCTTTCTTTTCTTCCTTCCTTTTTTTTTTTTTTTTCCTTCTGGGCAGGGACAGGGTAGGCATTCTAAGAATTTCTAACAGAGAATTATGCTGCTACTTCCCAGTGTTGAGCCTATGTGTAAACTCATGGATATGGGGCTATTAAGAGACAAATGTATTTTGAACTGGTAGGAGACAAGCATAAGAAAGGCCTGAGTGACTCAGTTCTAAGCTTTCCCTAATCTATTATGAAAACAATTAAGAGGATGGAACTATGATTTAAGGACCAATAAGCAAATGGCACTGGCTGACAGGTTTATTAAAAAAGTAATTTTTAGATACAAAGGGAAATATAGTTAGATTATATAACATTTTCAATATTATTGTGTACTTTCCTTTCTTTTAAGCTTCTCAGAATTTATTACACAGGTTCATAAATAATTTAATTTTGATTACTTAAAATTTGCTAGGTAAATTGAATCTCCTGTGCAAATTCATCAAACATTTGAAATATTATTGATAGTTCCTACTTCACCAGTTTGAGGAATAAAATAGAAAAACGTTCTTTTGTATTCAAATTAGAATGACTCGGAGCTCCAATCCCTTTTCCTCTGGCTTCTTACTAGACCCTCAAGGTATTTATTGGAGTCCAAGAATCAGTCCTTCATGTGGCTAGGCTTCAGCTACCTGCCCAGGGAGCAAGAACCAGATAAGCCCCAATGAAACTATTTTCAATACCAAAAAATAGTGACATTTTTAGCATTTCTCTTGAATTTTCAATGGGTTCTTGGCATTTTGTGTTAAACACCCCCTTTCCTACTAGTGCTATGAATCCCCACAAAATAGGGTATCCAGCATTTGACCACAAAGATAGCACTGAAATCCATCCATGTTTCCCACAACATCCAACATTTCTATATTTAAAAAAGCCGTTAACACTCTTGGTATCTGCATAGGAGTACCCTATATACAAATAGAAAAATGTTAAAGAATTTAGTATAATTAGGTAAGAAAATATAGGATATTTCAGAAGTTTTTCAAGGAAAAAAAAGTAGACTCCTCAGGTGGGGTCCTGCAAATGAAGATACATATCTAAGCCGTACTCACACCAGGCCTGATTTATTTTATTAGGGAAGGCTCACAGTGACATGAACAGTGGTAATTGCATAGGTCTTGAATTGCCCGTTGCATCTACAACAGCACACGTAAAACTAGTATAACCGAATATCAGATTCCAGGAATTGGATCCTCACTCTTCACTAAGAGGCTTTGAAATTGTATGATTAGGAAGCAGAGTTGCTCCTATGGTGTGATCCAGGGCAGAGGTATAAGCCTCAAAATTGTAGCCATATGACTTTTCCAGTGACTTTAGAAAATGGCTTTGCCATATGACTGGCAAACTAGTACCAACATGTCACCGTGACAGCAGCAACATGTCATCATGTCAGCCCCAGCCCTGCCCTGGCATAATGTGGAAGCCAGTTTGGAAAACTTGATTCCAAATCTATTTGTTGACCAGAAATCTTGGGCTACGCCTAGTTTCCATGGAACTTTGAGAGAATTCAGCTTATTTTCTGAGAGGCTATATGCAGACAATCAGACAAGTTATTTCTTAATACTCAGTCCATCTCCCAAAGATGGCCTGTAACCATATGACATACTTTATTATGTTCACAACTTGTACCATTTCAACTCATACTCATTTTCAATGAGAGGCAATGCAATGCACTGATATCATTATGGGAGATTCTAAAAGGTGGTCAATATTGACCAAGTGACTAATTCTAGGATGTAGATCATATTAACCCAAAGCATAGAGGGTACACTTTGTAAAAATTTGTAAGAATAGCCTGGGAGGAGTACATTGTCAAGTCTAGAGAAAATAAGAAGACTGGTATCATTGGCTGTGGCTCAAAGGTCAAACAAAGTTCATCCAGGGCTTCCAAGCCTTTTCCATGACTTTTGAATTAGATTATCTATTGAAGATAACAGAGTTGTCTATCCAGTACATGAATTTTTTTATGGAGGCTTCTGCAGTTGGACGGCATCAACCTCTGAGTCACTCAGGGACTTTGGAGTGTCGAGGAAATAGTCAGCTATCCCTCTCGGGGATTCTATTTGGGAGCCTTCTTTATCTCTATCTTATAGATGGTCTTCACATTTCCCTAATATCTCCTCTATCTTATATCAACTAGGCAGCCATTCAGTAAACATCTGGTGGGTTCATTTCCGTTGTGTGTGTGTATATATGTGTGTGCATGTGTGAATGTGTGTGGTTTATCAGGGGGCATGGTTCAATATTACCCAAAATGTAACTCACTCCTTTCTGACCCTTTAAGACCTTTATTAACAACCTGGGGATTCAATACAGATGTTCTTCTTCCCTGCCAATTTCCTGTTTCTCAGGACTTCATGGACTAGTTTCCATGAACAGTGACCAGCCATACCGATATCTAGTCATGCTACCCAAAGCCTGTAAGACTTATTCTATCTGCAAGGTGGGACTTTGATCTCTAATCCTTTTATTTATACTGGAAGTCCATGGTGGGTCTTTGGTCAGATGTCTAGTACCAGTTGTTATGGAAACAAGGGCACAGAGCCCAGGAGTACTCTCACAAAGCCTACTGCAGCAGTGTCATTGAGTAAAATCCAAGGAGACAAGAAAAGTAGCAGAAATGTGAGCCTATTACCTATTAGATGTTAAGACTGAGCACAGATATCCAACAAGACTGAGCATCAGACTCTGGGCAGGAAACCCTAACCCTTGGGCTGTGGAGCTTTTATACTGTATGACAAAAATAGCACCAGCCCATGCTGGTGTGATGAGGGGCCAGAATCTCATAGTGTAGCAAAATCATATCTTTGGCCATATCCTGCCGGCTCAACTTACCTGGTTGAGGGCGAGGACCTGCCTTTCCTCTGACATGATCAAGGAACCAGTCTCAAGCCTTGCAGTTGCAAGTATATGACATGGCAAGCTAGTAGCACAGTTTATCACATCTCATAGCCATAGTTGAGGAAGCACCAGTCTTATTTTTCAGTATTATCAGATGTGGGCTAGGGTCCAGACCACTGATTGCCATAAGCACTGGGCTGTACCCAGTCTGCTGAACCCAAGGAGGCCAGTTTGCCTAGGGATCATTCTTAAATAAATTAACCTTTACCTCTCAGAAGGCTTTAAGCAGAAATTGCCAATGTCTCCAGAGTTCAACCAAGTTACTTAAATGAATGAAGTGAAATGCATTAAGAGATGGTAAGCACTATGGTGAGCTGGGCAGGAACTATCCAAATGAGGAGGTCACTGCTCAGCAACAACCATTGTTGCCCTGTGGGAATGTGGCTCATGTTTGGTACATCTTCCTTTTATCAAGAAAACAAGAAAAATGACAAATACGGGATTTGATCTATAAGGTGATTATTTTACAACAAAACCCCTCTTCAGACTGGCTTGAGTTCTTGTGTCATTAGTTTG
>CM052896.1:48716315-48761265 GCA_028534135.1 Potos flavus
TCTTTCAACTCCTCCAAACTTCTGTCCCTTAAGGTATTGCTTGGGAAAGAGTTCTGTGATTCTGACTAGCCCCTTTTTAAGCCTAATCAGCAACTACTAACCCTATAAACTTGTCTGTTTCTTTGAGAAATGACTTTTCCTCTGATTGGAAGACTGAGTACATTTTACTACTGCCAAGATTCCCTATGATATTTCAAAAAGATTATTTGCTGCCTTTTTGTTATTTCGCAGGGGATTTTTTTATACTACCATAAGCATAAACATGGGACAAAAGAACTTGTTTAGATAAAGCACAGCCCTCGGGAGCTAAATCTGGGGTGTTACTACAAAATACTATAAATAATATCATTTTATTCTTGAGATGGAAGAAGGGGGTGTGGTGGTGGGCGTGCTTGAGTAGCAGCTCAATCTCTTCTCATCAGTTTATCAGTTTTCTGTGGGTTATCTCCGGGGTAAAGCAGAGAAGAGTTCTAGAGAAAAAATAGGTCTCAAATTGAACTAGGGGTTTTTGAAATGTGCAGTTATTTGCCCTGTCATCAATATTTTTAATTTTAATTTTCATTTATGGTAAATGAAAGAGAATACAAGACAGAAATAGACACAAGGGAACAAAAAAGTGCAAGGTTCTTTAGAGAAAGCATGCAGTAAAAAAATGAGAAAAATCAGATGGAGATAGGAATTCAGGGATCATTACCTTGAGGCAGGAGGTGTTATGAATTCAGGGATCATTACCTTGAAGTGGGGAAGAGGAGGAAGAGAGTTGAGAAAAAGAGAACATGTGCGATTGTCTACATTAAGACACTGACAAACTGTTCAGTCAAAAATGTGTTCCACCCATCTGCAGGGTTGTAAAAACATCCATTTCAGAGGTGGGGAAGAATTTGGGAGGTAAGCTTATATTGGAATTTATGGTCTTCTCTTCCTGGGCTCTCAATGAACTAGCCTTACCCAAGTGAAGTTAAATTATTTAATTGTTCAAGTCATCCAAAAGAATTACTTGGGTTCTTCTAGGTTCCCAACACAATGCCTGGCACTCAAAGTTAAAAACAAAATAATAACAACAAAAACAAGCAAACAAAAAATATATGGTACAGTCTCTGTCTCCAAGGGGTTTGCGAGCTACTTGTCTGTAGAGATCTCTGTTCTTTACTGATGACATACAGGGGAATAGTAGAAATTACATGTGCAAGACAGGAAATGGTCAGCTGTGGCTTTTCTCCAGAGTCAGCATTACTGTGTTTATGAATCTTGTCTGCTACAGCAAGACGTATGTATGTGGTAGTGGTGGTGGTATTTGGGAAGGGGTACATTTAAATTAGGTAAATTGAGAAGATCAGAGAGAAGGAAATTTGTGGGTTTGTGTTGTTGTTTTTGTCTGATAGGGTGGCAGCCTCTCAAGTTAGTTTTTTCCTTCCAAAAAATTATGGAAGTAGATGAGCAGCTACTCTTGCATAAATTTGGAGCAAGCCTGAGAGGTGAGATAGACTGAGTGTATATGGACAAGCAGTTCAGGTCACAAAGACAGGAACACAGGATGGCCCAGTGTGACCAGAGTGATCAGTAAGAAGTAAAAGATGGTATGATCCAGGTGAGTGACCTTGTAATGGTGAGACCAGGAGAGACAATATAAGATGACCTGAGCTCTGTCATTACGGGGTAGATGGGGAAAGAGAAAAAACTGCTTGGCTGGTAGATGCAGAACCTGATATGAGAACAGATAAAGAGGGAAAACGAACTGTCACACTTTCTCACTGCAAATAGATATACAGGAAGCAAAAATATGAAAAACAGAAACCAGAAATGCAATGACCATGACCCAGAAAACAAACAAACAAACAAAAAACAAAACTGGTAATGACAGCAAAAATAACAATGAAAAGAGATTTTTCTCATGAGAATGGAAAAAGCCTTGGCATAAAAAAGGTAGAATGGAGTAGAGTCAAAGAGATTCTGTAAGACCTGCAGTATGAATGAAGAGGAGCAGACATACTGAACTAGACAGAGACACAGAGACTGCAGGGGTGGAAGGGGGGTCCCAAGCTATACAAGACACAGAGCTGAAAGAGTGAAAGAGGACAGACTACAGAAGCCCTAACTCTAGTATGGCCCTGCCCCTTTTTCACAGGCTTCCTTAACTAATTCCTTTGTGATGTATATTACTGCCTTCTAAGGCCTTGCATTACTTTTTTTCCTGAAGGGTTTGTAGAGTCCTTTGGGAATTGGGTATATTTAGAGTTCTTGATCTTTACAATATTTGCTCTGGAGGGCCTATGCAATCTAGTGTTGCCTTACTTATTTCCACTGGACTGTTTGGTGGGGGGCGGGGGGGCAGCAGGATGAGGGGGTTGGCAAGCATGTGCCTCTGGGCAGTATCCTTATGCCAGGAAACCTGAAAAATCCAGAATCGAAAAGGTCTGATTCTGAGTGGGGGGAGCTACTAACCTCAAGCTTGTCAAGGGCCCAGAAGCTCACTAGATAAAATACCCCCAGACACAAAGCAGAGTTTACACACCCTCACTTTTTCTGGTGGGATCACAGTACTGTGAAGGTGGGGGCAGGCAGGACTTAATTTGTAGAGGACCAAGAATGATACTGCAATATGGAAGAGCTGAGCTGCATAAACATAAACCTTTGTCAAAGCTTCCTCCTGTAAGCCATGCATCATGAGATCAATAAATTCTGGTAAAATTCCACAAGCAAAATCAGTCTGTTTTCCAATTGCATCCAATTGGCCCACTGGAAAAATGGAAAGCACCAGGGAATTGATCTAATTCTTAGCTACAGGATCACTAGCAAATTTCTGTTAGAAAGATGCTGGCAGATAAAATTTTGAAACTATAATTATAATAACCTGGAATGTTAGGGGATTTAGTAAAATTATATACCCTTTTACCTCATACTATGCTTTGGTTTTTTTAAAATGTCTTTTTTTCTCAATTCCCAAATAAGAAACACTTTTGCATAATATTTAGGACAGAACTACAAGAATTCATGAAAAATCAACATGCAATTCAATCATTATAACGTGTTAATGAAAACCTTCCAAGTTCTAGAAGGGACAGGTTATAAAATTAAGTACCTCTATAGATATTATCTTTGGTTAAAACTATTATTTAGCTGGTAAGAAGACAAATAGATGGGCTATGGTAGGGAGATTTAAAAATGATTATGAATACGAATTAATCAACTCTTGTGTTATTCTGAACACTCTGAACTGGTCACTACCAAATTGAAATCCTAAAATCCTTGGCTGGTTCATAGAGGGTCCAGAAGAGGATAAAACACCAGAAACAATCAATGATAAGACCAAAGTAATATGTTAAAACCAGGTTGACCCACATGCACTGGGGTTAAATACCTGAGGATTCCAACGTCAGTAAGATTCAAGCTTGGATTCAAGTGAGTATGAAGAAGATAATTCAGTCAGGTAGACCATCTTGAGCTAAAAGAAAATTCAGGTACAGAAACGTTTTTTAATAAGCAGAGCCATCAGCTCAGTTCCTGAAGCCACGGCTTGCAGGAGCATTATTTTTGATGCGGACTGTGTGTATCTTAAACCTCTCCTCCTTCTCTGTACTTCTATGCAGGTCTCTGTATAGTATACAACAAGTACATTTACTCATAGCCCTTCCTCAGAGGAACCTTTTCACCTAACGTCTCCTATGAGGGTTTACATGACTTACGTATTTGGGTCTCTCCATTACACTGAATTATGGATTCACACAAATTTTAGTAAAATTATAACTTGTTTAAATCATAATTTGGGATAACTGTCCTGGTTTGGCACTGCTTCCTCCCTCCTCCCACTCAGCCTCAGTGTGCCACCTCACATACCTTTTAAAAAGTCACAGAGAACGTTTGCTAAGCACATCCATAGTGCCAAAATATTAAGGAAGAATGTTTAATTAAGAGGAGAAAAAAATTTTAAGACACTTTAGCACAAACATTAGTATGTTTCCATCACTGCAAATATTAGCTCATGTTGAAAGGGAAATAAGCAAAGGCACTTTTGAGTTGGAGATTGGTAAACTCCCAAAATAGATTGACCAGAGACAGAATTCATCCAGGCCTGGACAACATGCTTAGCCCAATTCCCTTTCCTCCTCTGATCCAGAACTTTGTGCTTGACATCTCTTAGCAAGTAGCTGGCACTGACTTGCAGATGTGTTAATGCAGTACTCAATATAAGTCTTATATAAAGCATTTAGGGTTTCATTTTTTTAAATCTCTAATATCCCTATATCCTAGATTGTCTCATCCATACATTGTTCCATTTAACGTCACTGCCTGGCATTTAATTGTTTCAGAGGCGTGTGTGTGTGTGTGTGTGTGTGTGTGTGAACTTGCCATGACATCACACAGTGCTTGGTGACATAGTCTAGTTCCTAACCCTCTCCAGTTCACTAGCAGTGGTGAAGCATAGTGGAAGTGGTAAGATCATGGATGCTGGTGGGGGTATCAGTGCTCTGGATTTGAAATTTGGCTCCACTGCTTGCCAGGTTTGTTACCTCCTGAGATTATTCACCTTCAATCCATTCATTAGTTTCATTACTCACCTTCAATTTTTTCATTAGTAATCTTCAAATTTTTCAATCTTGAACAGTGCTTGGCCCTGCTAGGGTAAGGTGAGTAAGGCCCTTGCTTAGGGTGCAAAATTTAAGGGGGCACAAAAAACCTTAGTAATCAAGATAAATTATATTTTAATGTTTTAAAAACTCAATAGGTCAATGGTGGTTAACTTGTTTGTTCGAGTTCACAGTTGAATTCTCAAGATCCACAGTTTTTCCAGGGGCTAAAAGATAAGAATTCTGACTCAGACATTTATAGCCACCTTGCAAAGTACACACATTCATCAGCCTTGAAAAAAATACTGGTGGCTACCAGAGGTAACAGATCTCCCCTACAGTTATCAAGTCAGTGGTTCCACAGAGGCTACAGCCACATGTGAAATCACTGGGGATGCTCAGACATATGTGTTCTTTCTTTTGAACCCTCTCTAATATTAGTGCACACAGATAAGCCCTAGGCTGCTCCCTTGCAACTGTGCTTGCCTTTTCTTATTTGTAAATGAAACCATATATAATTCCACCCTGGCAATTTTCCTAATTATTCTTTCCCAAGACAGTGCTAAATCACAGATAGTGACAACTGGAGCCACCGTGATCTCTGGGCACATGTCAAAAATCCCGAATCATTGGCAATAGCATTTCAGCATGTCCTCACGTTGCTCTGTGACTTCAGAATGTATAGCTATTTGGAAGATAAGAATACCCCCACCCACCCGTCCCTCCTCCGCAAGGCAGACTGCCTTTCCCCCTCTCCTTCCTTCAAGGAAAATTAAATGAAGACAGCTAACGAGCAGTTTTATTTTCTTTCAGCAAAGGTCAGCAATCCCACAGCAGCAAATTAATCCCAATTAGTAATGATATTTTGTCTTGATAAATGATGACACATTTGATTTACTGTGTTTCCAGGATGCAGGCGGCAAATGTTAATGATTTGGTTTGCTGGGAATTTATACTCTTTGCTCATTTCCTATTTGCTGATCAGTTGCGGCTCTTGAAGACTTGGCTGCTTCAACTAATGAACTGAGGGCCTCGCAGGAATAATGGTGTGTTCTGCAGGCCTCCTTTTTTTTTTTTTTTCATGCCATCTGTAGAAATGCAGGTTCCTCTCAGAAAATCTCTCTGGCAGGCGGGAAGGAATGATTATGATCATATCAATGTCACTTGTAATTTGTATTTTACTTGTTTAATGGCATCCCCAATAAATGAAGCTTTCTGCAGAGAACAAAACTAATTATAGCAAATTCAGCATATGTGTGTGTGTGTGTGTGTGTGTGTGTGTGTGTGTGTGTAAGAAGGAGGGAATTCATGAATAGAAACATACCTAATCTTTCCTCATTTCCTTAAAATATTCTGATAGCAGTGATACGGATTACATAATGATTTATCTGCCCAGCCCGTATAGTTTTAAATTAGACCAATGAAGATGTGTCCTTGAGGTCTTCATAACTGAACATGCCATCCTTTGTTTGCAATAAAGGCAGACACAAGTTAAATATTCTCTCTTTTTCACCCCCCAGTTCCTGCAGAGATCATTCAGTACTTTGGGGATTGCTAGAGGCATTTTGACTCCCAACAAAGGCTGCCAGGGTTGTCCCTTGAGGCTGTGCAAGTCAGTCTGTGGGTAATTTTGAGACTGGCGCCTGCTTCTGAGTATCACCAAAGATTCAAGCCAACGGGAAGCCCTGGGGAAGGTTGGCTCTTCCACCTCTGAAAAACTGATGTGCCTTTCACACATCAGATATAATCTTTGCTACAGAAAACTGCTGTGATAGGCTGCAACTCCAGGCAGGCTGGTCTCCTAGTTGTTTACATGACACTGTGAAAAGGAAATATGAGAGATCATTACCCATGCTCATTTAAGAGCTGGAAATGTTAGAAGCCCTATTAGAATCTCCTTCGGGGGAGTGGGTGTTTTCCTCTCATTCTTAATCATTATTCTTAGAATCAACTAATATAAAATCAACAAACCTCACTCTTCTTGCTTAAGGGGATACTTATTATGGTAAATTACTGGATCCACATTATGTGTCTTCCATTTTCCTTTCCTTTCCTGAGGCTTCTGTTCTAGCACTCTATTCCTGACCCAGTTGGTTTTTCACTCCTGGATGGAGCTTGACATTCTCTGCTGACTCCGGAATGCAAATGACTGGGGACATTTGTCTGGTCTCAAAGCCTGATGATTTGGATTGGTGCAGGGAGAGGTATTTGTAAGTTTTGTTTTGTTTTGTTTTTGCCAAACAACTTGCCTGTTTCAATAATGGGCCCCCTGCTTTTCAGGCAGTGATGGATACCTTTTTTCTCTTGTTCTTCCCATAACATCCAGGGGAGCTGTAATTCCCTCTGTTAGTTCAGGTCCTCTGGGAAGCAAACATCCAAAATGGAATTAAATGTGTAAGGATTTTATAAGAATTTGAAGTGCCTATGTGAAAAGAAATAGGGAAGAATCTAGAGGAGGGTCAGAGTACCCTAGGTTATTCTAATGCCAATGTTTTAAAGTTTCTCTCGTAGTGAACATGATACAGGATTTACTTATGTCCTCCAGCTTCATTACTGTACCTAAGGAAGGCATTTTATCCTAGTGCTACTTTTCAGTGGACATGGTGCATATTCTAGAAGGCAAAAGCAGAGAGGGGGATAATGGATTGAAAGGAGTAATAATCCTTTTAATCCTCACCCCTAGGGTTAGGACAGAACTTTACATTTACCAAAACACTTTCCTATACGTCATTGCTTTTGATTCTGACAACAAAAGATGAAGTCAGCATTATTCCTGTCAACAATGCATACCCTGAATTAACCTATGAAGAGACATCAAAAACCCAAAGAGGGACAAAATAACTGGCCTATGAATCTTCAAAAAATGGGAAAGTCATGATAGACAAAGACTGAGGAACTGTCTAGATTAAGAGAGACTTATGAGACTTGACAGCTCACTATATGGTAAGATCTTGGATTAGATCTTATACCAGACCAAAAAAGAAAAAAAAAACATCTTTTTCTCTAAAGGTCATCTTAGGATATTTGGCAAAATTTGCATTTCTCTAGTTTAGATTATTAACTTCCTGTTTTTTAGAACTGTTTTTATGTAAGAAAATGTTCTTGTTTTAAGGAAATACAAACTGAAGTGTTTGGGGGTAAAGGGACATCATGTCTGTAACCTACTCTCAAATGGTTCAGAAAAAAAATTAAATACACATACAGAATGATAAAGCAAATGTAATTTAGAAAAAGTTAGTATTTGGGGAATCTTGTTGAAGGGAATCTTATTGAAGTGTATATGGTCATTCTTTGTACTATTTTTACTCTTTTATAAATCTGAAATTATTTTGAATTAGAAAATTTTTAAGCTGTACCCTAAAAAATATAACATGAGCAAGGCAGTCTACCTGCCCCATTTTGCAGGTGAACAAATTTGGCTCGAGGAGTATAAGTAAGTGCCTTAACTTGGTCCATACAATAGATCAGTGTTGCACAGCAAACCTTAACTCAGATTTACCTTCAATCCCAGTGATCTCTTCACAAGCGAACACATCATCCCTATGTACATGGGAGTAGCAAAATGATTTGGCTCCTGAGTCCATGGCTCTATCTCCGTAGTTTTACCATTGTAATACCTTTCTCAGTATGGCACACTATCACATGTTAACATACCTGACCCTCAGAGAAGTTTATTCCTGTTGATAATCCCTGTGAAATGCTTCAATCCTACATTCCATTTCCCTACCAATCCAAACTGAGAAGTTTATCCCTATTGGTAGTGAAATGCTTTAATCCTAGATTCCATTTCCCCAACAATCCCAAACTATTTCCCTAACATCTGTTTCTACCCATAGATAAATCTGTTCTTGGTCAAGCCTTGGGCTAGTAGATAAGTGCTATATCAGCTACGCTCTGCTCTGACCATGTACCTGAGCACCAGCACCTCTGATACTGTTTTGTTTGATTCCTTGAAATTAGTTTCCTTCTTCATATCCCAATTCCAACATACCTTATTCCCTTATGCCTAAATCTCTGCCTTTGTTTACTTTCCAGTACCCTCTTGTTTTGTTTTGTTTTCTAGATCCTATTTGCACTAACAGTCTTCCTGGGGATTTAATTCCTTTAACCAAAATCCCAGTCTCTAAAAATAGGTTCACTTCAGGACCTACAGACCTGCCTGGACCTTCTGCTCCTACATCTGGGATCAGTTAATCAGTGTCTGTTTTTCAGACATTACTTGCCTGTCTCTCAAAAGACCTCTCTGCCTTTCATTATGATTGCCAATGCCTGAGTTCCATGATAACCTTGAGTATTATCCCTTTTAATATTGGCTTCCTTATTGCAACGCTGAACTTGCAATTGGTCCATTCTTCCTTTAAAGTCCAGCTTCGGTGCCACATGTCCTTTAAAACTTGCTTAGCCATCCCTGTCCTTATGACATCTCCCATTCAAATAACTCAGCACAGACATACATATTTTGCATACTACAAGTTACCTTGGATGATAGCATTCTTTTATGCATAAAGCATATTCTCTGTCCTTTTGAGGACAACATAGTTTCAAGGAGAATGAAGCTGCTCCTAACTGGATCACTTAATACTTCTGGATCTCAGATTTCTAAACTGTTGAGTAGAGAGAATTGAATTAGTGAGTCTCTACGGGTTTCTCTTAGTGCTGCAGTTTGTGGAACTTTGGACTATCCAGTGTCAAATAGCAAACATTTGATAAATGTGATTCTGACCTCACAAGGGTCTTATCATCATCAGAGGGTCGGGTAATGGAGTGTCTCCCATGGAGCCACTAGAATGCCCTCACTGAGCCCATTTTCCTTTGTGTCTCTAGAGGTTCTGACTTGGAAGCAGGAAATCTTATGCAGCCTCAATCAAAAGCAATAGGATCAGTCCCCCAAACAGCCACATGACTATCCGATTACATTTCCAGTCCCCAACTGTGTTGAGTATGCCCTGACATCACAATGCATGTGAAAATTCAGGATCAAGTCCTGTAGCCACATGTGAACTAAGGGATTTTTGGCCAGGGTAAGTGTGATGGCAGTGTTGATATGACACAGTGGAGAACGAGAGGGTCCAATGCTATGTTTAATTTTATCTCTACTCAAAATGTTCTCTGTCCTTATTGCTTATCATGTGCCCTCAGAAAGATCACCAGCTTTGGTGCCAGCCTGTTAGAAATCTAGAATTTTATGTCCACTCCAGATCTAATGAATAAAAATCTGTCTTTTAACAAAATGTCCAAGTGCCACGTATGTACATTTGAGAAATTTTGAGAATCACTGCTCACCTTGATGGGATAGGATCCATGTCTTGTGGGGCTTGAAACATAAAATTTTGGAAACCATCTTTAAGAATAATGACTATATAGATATAGATATATAGATATAGATATATATGCATACCAAACCTATATTCTCTTAACAATCTTTAGTACTCAAGACATATCTTGACCTTCGCCTTATTGTTCTGTGCTCCATCAATGCAGAATCCAGCTAGAATGAGAAATACATGTTATTGAAGGATTTAGTACTTGGTGATTGGTGATGAATTTATTTCCTCTCTTAGGTAATAATATTAATAGCTAATATTTAATGGGTGCTTACTAAGTGTCAGGAGTTGTTTTAGAAACTGGATATGGATATTTCATTTAATCCTCATAGCAGTCTTAAGAGATCAGAAGAGTTCTTTTAGATTAATCCTTTATCTTAGAGATAATATAAAGTATCTTTCTCATAGTAAGTATCAGAGCAAAAATTGGAGCACGGCGCATCTGGTTGTATGGCCCACATTCTTAAAGATTGATCCATACTACCTCTTAATGATGAAAATTAAGATTTCAAAAGAGTATTCAGCCACCAAGCAAAAAGAAAGAATGAACTGTGGGGAACTAAGTTACTATGATGTTGTAATAAAGCCTGCATTTGGGGAGGGGATAAGGGAAGTGTCTGCCTTTTGGTCCTCTCTATCTTATCTTGTGAAACAGCTCTATTATTCCTCAGACCATAAGGCAAGTTCTGACAGTGGCTCTTTTCTTAAGCAATTTTACTCATAACTTGATGCTAGAGATAGACCTAACCGTAAAGCTCAAAGTGGGAGTAGAGCTTTTCAAGAGCTAATAACAAATGAAGTGTGTCATTAGTATATTTTTACTAGATATTTCTGTAAGAAAGTCCCTGATGTTCTAATAGATTTTTTAATTCTTTACAACAAAAGCCATTGGAGCTCATAAAAGTAATTTCATTTTCTATATTACTATTTGGAAAGAGATAAATAGATACTTTTAAAGAATGACCTCAACCATCAAAAAAATGAACAAAAATGCATATAGAGAGAGCTAAAATTAACTTTTGGGGGTTTGTTTTGATGACAAAGAAAATACTATTCAGTACATATATCATTTCCTGTTTTCTTTCTCCATCTGGTCGCATTTTTAGGACTGCAGCCCAGACAATAAAATATAAAATAGACACACACACACACACACACACACACACACAAGTCTGCTCTATCATTAACTCAGTATAATGGACAAATACATATCAAAACTAATCATGTTGGCCTGCACTGGCTGGGAAATGCCAGTGTAGCCCAGAAGGATTGGTTTTGACATGTATATGTCCCCTGTGTGTTGGTCCATTACCACTGGCCTTTAGGACCTCACTGGGAGGCTCCTTATTTCTCTGATCCTTCTGGTTGACAGTAGTTGATAATTCTTCAAGTCAGCCACTTAAAAAAATAAAGAAATCTTATTTAAACTAATATTTTGAGATTGTGTGATTCATAGTCAAGTTTATAAAAAGTAAGAAAGCAGGTATCAATAAGAAATCAAATGAGTATTACACTATTTTGACTTAAAAACACTAAAGAAAAATGAAATCTGTTGGGATTATGTGTGTAAGTAGGGGAAGGGAATGGGGAAGGCAAGCTGTAAAAAGAAAGGGTTACATCTGCATGGAAATTGAAAACTGAAAACATGTTCACAAAAAAACTGCAGCTAGATAAGCAAAGGTTGTCTGAAAATGCTGTTTCTAAATATGGCCTTAATCATATTGACATGGAAAAGAAATGACATAAGAAGTGAGGAAATCAAAATAAGGCAATTTATGCCATGAAGAAACTTGAGCTATAATGATTTCTGAAACAGATGTTATAAAGAAAAGAGATTGCATAACTTTTTAACTGCACTGTTATATTTAAGAAAAATGAAAATTATGTAAGAGGCCTATGGAAATTTGCAAAAGATCAAGAGCAAAGAGGTTAGCAAAGTAACTCTATTATTTCTTAGTGCTAGACTTTTGGGGAGGCAAGTGTGGTTGAGTAATGAGTAAGTGTGATTACCGAAGCCACCATTTCCTACTGGTAGAAGAATATTATGAAATATGTAGATTAGGAAGTCAAAAAGTCATTCAACAGCCTGGTATAATTATGTCAGTTGCTTAGACTTGAGGCAAATGTTCTAGAAAAGCTCAAGTGGTAATTTGGGACATAAGTCAACTAGTAGAATAAGCACTGGGCGACTTTTACAAGGGGCAAGGAGCAAATTAGTTAAGACACTAAAATCCAGGTTGATCTTCTGTTATTGCTTAGCTCAGGCTCTCATGATCTCTTGTCTGCTCTATTACATGGTTGTCCAAAAATAAGTTTTATCTACTTCAGTTCACTGGTAGACTAATCTATCAATGGACTAATGATGATTATAGGTTATGTACCCAAAGAATATAATGACCTTAAACATCTATACTTGAGGGACATTGAGAAATAATAAAACTCGTAAAACCACTTTGGAAAGCAGTTTGGAAGTTCTTTAAAATGTTAAAAATAGGGTGGCTATATACTCAGCAATTCCACTCCTAGGTAAATACTCAAGGGAAATGAAAAAAACTTGTACAGAAATTTTAATAGTAGCATTATTTGTAAAAACCAAAAAGTGGAAAAATACAAATGTCCACCAACTGATGAATATTGTATATCCATACAACGGAATATTATTTATTCATATAAAAAAATAAAGTTTTGATACTTTTACAACATGAACCTTAAAAAAATATGTTGTGAAAGAATCCAGTCACAAAATACAACATAGTGTATAATTCCATGTATATAACATGCCCAAAAGAGGCAGAACTATAGAAATAAAAGGTATATTGGAGGTTATTTAGGGCTGGAGGAGAAAGGTGTGAAGTGACTGCTTATGTGTATGGAGTTTCTTTTGTGCCTAATGAAATGTTTGAAAATTAGATGGTGGTATCGATTGCACAACTCTATGAGTATACTAAAAATAACTAAGCTATATATTTTAAATGGATGGATGTTACGGTATTTGAATCATATTTCAATAAAGATGTTAAAAATAATTACAATCATCAACAGACTTCCACTTACACCTAGAACATAAAAAGCTGACAGGAGTCTCACTCTCAACAACAAGCAAAAGATGGATCAAATACAAAATCATAATTTTTCTTGACCCTGTAAGACCTGATATCATCAGACAATCAAGTAGCTTAGAATCCAAAGAGGGGAAGTTTCCCTCCAGTGGAAGATGAGACATAGGAACTGACTCACCTATTGCAGAGGAAGGGATAAAGAAGTGCTTGGTGCCATACAGGCAGGTGAAAGGAAATTTATTAAAAATTTTCAAGAAATGCCAAAAGGTAGCTCATAGGTGTAAATATAAAATCTAGAAACACAAAAGTCAGGAGGCCATATTGGAGAAAGTATTTGAAATCTTGGGATAGGAGAGTTGTTAGAAATGATGCTAAAAGCAGGACCCATAAATGAAAAACTTGCTGAATTGGACAGCATCAAAACTGAGGACTCCTGCTCTTTGTAAGACACTGTAAAGAACAAACAAGGCACAAACTAAGACAAATATTTTCAGATCACATTTCTCATAATGGATGTGTACCCAGCATATATAAAGATGCCCCAAATCTTAATAATAATAATAATAATATAATTTTTTAAATGGACAAAAAATCTGAACCAACATACCATGAACAAGGAGATACAAATGACAAATAAGCACATGAAAATTCAAGTGACTAAAGGAAAAGGGAAAATTGCCAACATTAAGTGCTGGTGAGGATGAGAAGCAACTGGAAATTCATACATGTTTTGGTGGGAATGCAAAAATGATACAGAAATTTTGGACAAGAGTTTAGAAGTTCCTTAAAAAGTTACATATACACTTACTGTACAGCCCAGTATTTTCACACCTAAGTATTTACCCAAATTAAGTGAAAACTTTGCACATGCACATTTATGGCCACTTTATTCATAATCACTCAAAACTTAAAACATTTCAAATGTCTTTTACCTGGTTACTGAATGAACTTATACATCCATATAGTGAAAGACTTCTCAGCGATAAAAATAATGATCTATTGAACCAAACAGTAACATGAATAAATTCATGTATGATTCCATTTATGTAACATTCTAGAAAAGGAAAACATATAGGGATCCAAAAGAGATCAGTCATTGCCAGGAACCTAAGGGTCAAGGTAGGGGTTAACTACTCATGGGCATGGAGGAAATTTTGGATGATTAAAATGATCTGTATCTTGATTTTTTTAAATTATGTTCAATTAGCCAACATAGAGTACATCATTAATTTTTGATGTAGTGTTCAGTGATTCATTAGTTGTGTGTAACACCCAGTGTATCTTGATTTTGATGGTAGATACATGTATACATATATCTGTCATGTATACATATATATGTATACATCTGTCAAAAGTCATAGATACACTGCAAGGTGAATTTTAAATCATCTAAATTTTGCCTCAATTTTTAAATAGTCTTATTAGCAATAGTCTTTCAGAGTTAAGAAAAAAATAATAAAGCTATATATAAAATTTACTGATGCCTTTTTCTTGCCCAGAATGATAAAAAGTATTTCTTTTCAGAAGTGCACTGGGGTGCCTGGGTGGCTCAGTCGCTTGAGCATCTAACTCTTGATTTCAGTGGAGGTCATGATCTCAGAGTTGTGAGATCCAGCCCCACATAGGGCTCTGCGCTGGGCATGCAGCCTGCTTAAGATTCTCTCCCTCTTCTCCCTCTGTCCCTCCCTACCTTGCACGCATACACTCTTCCTCTCTTTTAAAAAAAAAAAAAACGTGCATTAAAGTTCTTTCCTATCCAACCTCGTCTACTTCTTCCACCCATACTCAACTTAAACTAGCATTTATTTTCCCAGACACATAGCTCTCATAGTTCCATAACTTAGTGAAGAATTTCTGCTCATCAGTCATACCATTTGTCTCCAAGCATTTGAACAATCTGTTTTGTTTTGTTTGTTTGTGTGTTTGTTTGTTTTGTTTGCCTGGAGACTATAAATAAACATGAATATGGCACAAGGCCAGTATTGATAGTAGTCAAATTGGTTAGTTTTTTTTTCTGGAAATGTTTTACAAGTTCCCAGAAAAATGTCCTCCCTTACCAGCCCAAATAACTCCCTTGGCAATGCAAGAGTTCCCAGTTGTTTAATTTGTCAAAGAAAGGAAAACAAAGTGAGAAACATGGCAGATGATTGACAGAATGGAAGCACTATATTCCTTGGGAAATGTATGCACTCTACCCAGCATGTCAGTTGTAAATTCTTGACTTTGTAGACTTAATGTTCACAGTTTCAGTGACCTGGGGTGTTTCCCTGCCAATGCCACCGTAAGTGATAAATTTATTTTATTGTGTAGACCATCTCATCGATTTGCTAATATTAGTCATTTATCAAGAAAAGTAACTTACAGGACCATTCTACATATACATCTGAAATAGCCATTTATTTCCTATTCTTTGTCACAAATGCTTCTAATGTTTTTTTAAATTTATTTATTTTGGGGAGCACGAATAGGGGGAGAGCCAGGGAGAGGGAGACAGTATCTGAAGCAGACTCCCTACTGAGCACGGAGCCCAACAAGGGGCTGGATCCCATAACCAGGAGATCACAACCTGAGCCAAAACCAAGAGTTGGATGCTTAACAAACTGAGCCACGCAGGCGCTCCACAAATGCTTTTAATTTTGAAGAGAAATTTTTATAATACAGCGTTATTTTATTCAGCTAAATAACCAGAAGTAGAATTGCTGGATCATATAGTAGTTCTATTATTAATTTTTTTGAGGAATTTCCATACTGTTTTCCATAGTGACTGTACCAATTTACATGCTCACCAGGGGTACATGAGCATGAGGGTTCTGTTTTCTTCACACCCTTACCAACATTTGTTATTTCTTGTTTTGGGGGTTCTTTTTGTTTGTTTGTTTTGTTTTTTGTGTTTTTTTGAGAATAGCCATTCTAACAAATGTGAGGTGATATCTCATTTTAGTTTTGATGTATATTTCTCTGATGATTAGTGATATTGAGTACCTTTTTATGTACCTCTTAGCCATCTGTATGTCTTCTTTGGAAAAATATCTATTCAGATACTCTGCTCATTTTTTAACCAGATTGTTTTTTTTGTTTGTTTTTGTTTTTTGTCTTTTTGTTTCTTTTTTACTTTCTTTCTTTTTTTTTATTTTTTTATTTTTATTTTTATTTATTTATTTTTTTGCTATTGGGTTATATGGGTTCTTTATATATTTTGGATGTTAACCCCTTATGTTGTGTAGATATTTTCTCCCATTCATAAGTTGCCTTTTCATTTTGTTGATGGTTTTCTTTGCTCTGCAGAAGTTTTTTAGTTTGATATAGTCTCATTTGTTTTGGCTTTTGTTTCTAAATCCAAAAAAAATAAGTCACTGCCAAGGCCAGTGTCAAGGAGCTCACTGCCTATGGCAGTAAAAAAGCATCTACTAGATGCTTCTCAAGATGGAAACATCAACTGCCCTCTATTCTGTGGACAAAGAAATGGCCCAAAATAAGAATGTCCAAAATCTCATGATCAGCAGCAAATGGACTGGATAGCTGAAAGAGAAATGTTAAAAATCAATGTTGAAAGAGATTGAGATTTCTCCTTGAAAGAGAAATGTTGAAAGATCAAAATCATAAAGGTCTAGGGGAACAAGCATGTAGATGGATAAATGAGACTAGGTACAGCGTGTGAACATCTTTGTATCATATGTTAACTCACACCAGAAGGTATCCACTACAAAAAAATCACAAAACATCTGAGTAGACAGAATCGGCCACTACATTGCTAGCATGATGGGCTCATGAGCAGCAATGGAGGCAGGAATGAAGCCTATGATGGGCTTACTGGCATAGGCTACAACTCACCAAGACTGACCTAGTTACTGCCACTGCTGAATGGCTCAAACTACCAACAAAAATCAAGCCAGCCTCACCAGTATGGCACAATTCTTTGAGGAGACCAACCAACAATTTGATGACAAGCTGAATAGATTGGGCACTTACTATCCTGAAAGGGGCATAGATTCATCTTGACTGGGACTAACTAGATTCAGGGTAGAGTTTTATCTTTTCTGCCCTTGGGACCTTAGCCAGCACAACTTTCGAGGGCTTACTAAGTACTAGAAACACAGACACAGGATCCCTCAAGATAGTGCTTCAGACCAAGGAGCCTATTTTAATCCAAAGGAGGTCTGGAAGTGGCCAAATGATCACAGGATCTACAGTGAAGCTTCACACACTGCAATCACCCAGAAGCTCCTGACCTGAGAGGTCATTGAAATAACTTCTGAAAAACATTGCTCAGGCATCAGTCTAGAGATGATAATATGAGTATTGGGCACCATCCTTCAGATTGTGGTAATCACCATAAATTAAGTGGGTTGGCCTCCATAGGCAGGATTCATGGGTTTGGGAACCAGCATGTGCGAGGTGGGGTGGCCGCACTGAATATCACCCCCATTGATCTATTTGGGGTAGTGTTCCACCCCTGTAACATTTTAGGCTTTATGTATCTAGAGGACCGGGCTCTAGATGGACATCACTTCCACTGGGAAATTTGATAACGTCTCTTTGAAATTTAATCTCTGACTACTACTCAGTCATTTGTATGAAAAACCAGCAGGCAAAGAAAGGAGTCATGAAGTTGGAAAGGGTACTTGTCTCTTATCCTTAGGAGGTGCTAGGTAAGAATATATCTGGCACACAGGTGATACTGGGGTACCTCTTGGTGCTTCCATGCTTAAATGTAATAGTAAATGAATAAATGCAACAGCCATAGCCTCAAAAGGACATGTTAACCTATGGCTCAGGATCTTGGTGCACATACCAGGCACATCATTTAAACCAGGAGAGGTGCTATCTGAATATGAGGGGAATATAGAAAGGATAGTAGAGGAAGTTAGTGATGAGCATCAGTTGTCATTCTAAGACCAATATTAGTGGTAGAGTCTATAGTGTTTACCACTAACCCATGAAAAAAGAATAAGCCAAATATTAGAATAGTTATTCCCACATGGAAGAAATCCCCTTAAGGAGCAAGAGGTGCTCTGTCCAATTCCTTCATCAGTGAGGCACTCAGCTCCCAGCTACTGTGAACCTTAGTTGCCTCATTCACTAGTAATTGCTATCAGAATCAAGCAACTGCTTATCCTAAGGTTATATTCCTTCCTGGCAATGGCTAGCAGTCAATGGTTGGTTTGTGACAAAAGCTTGAGTCCTCCCCTCAATTTAAGACAACTTGGAAGCGCTATTCCACCTTTAGAGTTACCTCCTCGCAACCAACCTGTAGGTTCTACATTGCAAGTCACTTTCTCCCTATTCTCACTCCTGGCTTTCATAAATAATTCCTGCCCAAACCTTCATCCAATTCTCTATCTCAAAGTCTGTTACAGGAATATATTCTAAAATTGCAGGTTGAATCACAGTTTACATGATTAATCATTAATCTCAGTAAAAACTTGGTTTTGATGTGCCACCTAATCAAATCAATGTGTCATTGGTGAAGTTCACAGGAAGCAATAAAGATGCAGAAGAAAACCGAGTGTGTCAAAATGGGCATTGGCAATTCTGATCTTGTCTAACAGTACCATCTGATACCAACAGTCTGAAATCTGTTGTGATCAATGACTCAGAATAAACAGACAACTTTCCCGTGGATTTATTTAAGTAACATTTTTCTTTTCATTTCTATACATAATTTTGAAACTAGAAATATATAGTACTGGCTTCTTTGTTTAAAGTTCATTGAGAAAGTAGTTGCCTTCTATAGAAATCTATTTGCCTTTATTCCAAAATCAGATCAAGTAATCAATGAGTAGATTAATTAAGAAAACATTGGTAATCCCCAGAAAACAGTTCAGATTGAATACAGGTTGATGACAAAAAAAAGTCTGAATACTTGCCTTCATGCCAACCTTCAGTGTGGAATTGAATATGAGCAAAGCACTGGAAAGAAATTTGGAAGCAATGAAGAAGTAGAATTCTCTGCCTAGCAATAGGGAATCCAGAGTGCCATGGAATTTGTGACAGACTGCCCGTGGATCTTAAAAAGAGACTTGACAGAGAAATGAAGGGACTTGGTACATGTCTTGTCACAGGAAATAATGGATTGCAATTACAGTACAAAAAGATTCTTAAAGCATCATGACAGTTAGGGTTTTTGAAAACAAGTTTTAAACCTGAAAGGGGCACAGATTTATTAGACTGAAACTAGAGGTTAGCCTCTTAGAAGAGGTATCAGTTTGAATGAGATTTGTTGACATCAGTGTGCAAAATGAAAATCCAGGAGCGTTTTACTGGTTTTATAACATTGGACGAGACTCGGGGTCAGGAACTTTCCTAGTCATCTTGTCAATGATGACAAGTCTAAAATTGACATCTAAATCTCTCAGGAGGTAAACTGGGACAAAGATAAGAACCTAATGGAAATTATAGGCAAATTTCATTCCCTAAGCATAAACTTTTCTTTCATAACATTATACTGCTGCAAAACCACGTGGGTGTGAGGCCTCATTTTCATTTATACTAAAGTGACTGGGCCTTCTCAGCACTTACGTAAAAAGGGAGAAAAAAAAAAGCCCTCTTCTTCCATTTCCTGTAGAGTACTTATGACAAAAAAAATACGTAGAGTATAGATTATATCATTCTTATGTCAATTAAGATGGCTTTGGCTGCAAGAGATAAATTTTCCAATTCAAGTTGGCTTACAAAAAAAGAAAATATATTTATTTTATCAACAAGAAGTCTGGGGCAGGGCAGATCCCAATGTTAATTCAACTTACTGCTCTCAGAGCAGTGGGTTGGCTTCTTCATTGTGATTTCCTTGGCTTTCCATCATTCTTTCCTACCTTTCTTAGATTTGATGAAATATTACTCTCAGGGCTGCAAGATATCTCTCTTTAGCTCAAGTCCCCATGTAGCAAAATCTAAAGTCAGGAATTAGGCTAGTTTCTCCATTGTGTTTCTATTCAGGAATCAGGAAAACTTTCTTAGAAGCTTCCTATATGCACTTCCTCTTATATGTCATAGGCCAGGGTTATATCACTTGCCCATACCTAGAGACATGATTGGAAATGGAAGTGAAATGATCACGGTTGGCCTAGATTATTCAAGCTTTGGGTCCTGGAAGGGGACAGAAGCCTAGGAAAAACTGGCACCTACCAAAATCAGGTACTGTCAGCATGCAAGTAGAGGTGTTTTTATAATAGTTCTTGAGTATGAAAAAAAAAAAAAGAATTCTGTCACAGTCTTCAAATTAGCTGGTGTTATATTAGTTGTTATATATATATAACATATATATATTACATTATATTATATATATTATATATATATATAACATATATATTACATTATATTATATATATATATATATAAATAATTAGTTAATTAGTTGCTGATTTATATTCTCTCAAAATTCTTATGTTGAAGTCCTAACCCCCAGCATCTCAGAATGTGACTGTATTTGGAGAAGGGATCTTCAGAGAGGTTATTAAAGTTAAATGAGATCATTAGGGTGTGCCCCAATTCGATATGACTGGCATCCTTATAGGATGAGGAAATTAGGACACAGACACATACAGGGGGGAAGACCACATGAAGACTGGAAGGTGATCATCCAGAAGCCAAGGAGAATGGCCTCAGAAGAAATCAACTCTGCTGACACCATGATCTTAGACTCCTATTCTCCAAAACTGTAACAAAGTAGATTCCTGTTGTTTAAGCCACCCAGTCTATGATACTTTGTTAGGGCAGCTCTAGCAAACTAAGGCAATTTGATTAAAGTCCTACTGCTTTTCTCCTTGCCTTGACCCTGTGAAATCTTAATGATATTAAAGTATTGCTTACAAAAGAGTTAATTTTACTTAGTTTTATAATTTTTCACATAGGATGGTAAATACTGTTCTCTCCCCAATTAGTCTCAAAGCCAGAACATTCAAAGTAGTTTTATGGGAAATATAGTAATGAGTTGTTCTAACTTTAAGTGGCTTATATTTTAACTTGGTGCTATGCCAAAATTTTCTGCCTTTATGCATATAAGAATAGAAGATTAGGAATTCAAAGTACATTTATAGAGTGTGTTGTGAGAGCTTTTTCTGTTATTTCAGAATTTGAACTGAGTAGCCAAAGCTAAAGACAATGAATGTTAATTTTGTTAGGACTACACTTTTCACCTAATTTATATTTTTTATAATTTTCTATTGAAGTACATCACACACATAGGAAAGTATACAAACCATAAGTGTACATATGATGAATTTTACCAAGTGAGTATACCTGGGTAGGTATGTTCATACATACTCATTCAGCTAAAGAGGATTTCCAACATCTCAGGAGCCCCTAGAGCCCTCTTCTAGTTTTACACAATACCAAGTGTAGCCACTACACTGACATCTAACACTAGAAATTATGTTGAGATAGTCCAATTTAATATCAACGTAATCCCACAGTATGGTTTTCTGATTCTCTTTTTTCCAAATGTATATATAATTTTCTATTATGACAATACCTCACAATGAATTTATCCGTCCTAATATAGGTGAACTTGGGGCTATTTTAAACAGTGGTAGTATAACAAATCTGGTAAAAATATTTTGGTGAAATAGTAATTAATTTCTATTGGAAGTATACCCAGAGAAAAAAAATTGCTCGGTCATAGGTTATATACTCAGCTTCAGTAAGTACTGCCAGACAGTTTTCGAAATTGTTCCAATTTACACTCACACCAGTAGTATTATGAAAGTTTGAGTTGCCACAGATCTCCACCAACTCTTGATATCTTCTTCCTTTTTCTCTTCAAACATTCTTGTGGCATGTAATTGTAAGCGTTAAGGTTTTCATTTGCATTTATTTAATGACTAATTAAGTTAATCATCCTTTCTTATGTTCATTGGCAATTGGATATACTCTTTTGAGAAGTACTTCTTGAGTTTTTTTTTTTTTCAAAATTTTTGCAATGGATTGCCTGTATTTCCTTATTTCCTCATAGGTTTTTTTTTTGTTTGTTTCTGGCATATTCTTGGAATGACTTTTCAGTAGGTGTATGTATTATAAATATCTTTTTTCTTATATTCTTTACCTTCTATTTTCATCCTTTTAATAGTGTTTTTTAGGAAGAAAAGCTCTTTATTTTGATACAGTCCATTCTTTTTTCCCTTTTTGAGTAGACTACCTTTTATCTTTATCACTTTAAGGTCATAAAGATGTTCTGTTTTCTTTTTTCTTTCTTTTTTTTTTTTTTTTACTAAATGCTTAATTGTTTTACCTTCCATATTTATATCTGCAATCCATTTGAACTTAAATTTTGTGTATGCTGTGACTAGAGAACAAGATTCACCTTATTTATAAATGAGTATATAATTATCCCAGAACCAGGCGCCTAGGTGGCTCAGTCGTTAAGTGGCTGCCTTCGGCTCAGGTAATGATCCCAGGGTTCTGGGATCTAGGCCCAATCGGGCTCCCTGCTCAGTGGGAAGCCTGCTTCTCCCTCTCCCAATCCCGCTGGCTCTGCTTGTATTCCTCTCTCTCTGTGTCCCTCTCTGTCAAATAAATAAATAAAATCTTTTTTTAAAAAAAGAAAAAAAGCAATTATCCCAGAACCATTTATTAAATAGAAAATCCTTGCTGTACTCAGCACTAACAGTTTTGACATGAATTAAGTTACAATATTTGTGTGTCTGGACTCTATTCTGCTGCATTGTCCTGTTGGTCTGCCCTTAATTCACAATACGCTGTTTTAATTAGAATAGGTATATCATATCATAGGTCTGAAGAGATGGTATTAATGAATATTCCAGCTGTGTTCTATTTCTTCAAGAAGTTATTCCTGGCTGTTTGAATTCCTATATGTGTTAGAGTCAGCTTGTAAATTTCAAAACAAAGAAACATTTATTTAATTTACTTTTTTCTTAATTTGTCACAAAGTGTTGTAGATTTTCTTAAAGTTTTGTGAATCTTTTCTTAAATTTACTTCTAGGTATTTAATATTTTATTATTTAAAAAAAATCCACAAAGGTGCCTGGGTGTCTCAGTCAGTTAAGCGTCTGCACTGGGCTCAGGTCATGATCCTGGGGTTCTGGGATGGAGCCCTGGGTCAGGCTCCCTACTGCACAGGAGTCTGCTTATCCCTCTCCCTTTGCCCTTTCCCTTGAACCCCTTCCCCCTCATGCATCCTCACTCTCTCTCTCAAATAAATAAATAAAATCTTAAAAAAAAAACGACAACTCTGACGTATAATTTGCATAGGAAAAAAAGCATCAGTTTTAAGCATACAGCTTGATATATTTTGACAAATATTTATATACTCGAGTAACCACCATTGCAATGGTAATCAAACAAACAAGGTTATTTTGCAACCTTTCCCATTCAGTCCTTAACCCTGTTCTTGTAGCCAGGGTAAGGACTGATCTGCTTTTTGTCACAATAGGTTAAACTTGTCTTCTTAAGAGTTTTAAGTAGTAGTACGTACTTATGGAATCAAGTAGTACGTATTTATTTGTGTCTGGCTTCTTTTGTTTAATATTTTTGAGATTTGCCCATCCTATTGCATGTTATCAGTAGTTAATTTTGTATTTTTGTAGTTTTATTACATTAAATGTATATATCACAATGTGTTCATCCTATCACCTCTTGATTGATTTTGTGTCCAAATTTTGGTTCCTAGAGGTAAAGGTGTTATGAATCCACAGCTATATATCTTTTATGTGTATAAGTTTTCATTTCTCTTGGATAAATACTATGAGTGGAGTGGCTGAGTCATATGATAAATTTATGTTCATATGAAACTGACAAACTTTTTCTTATGTGGCTGTACCATTTTGTATTACCAGTAATGGTTGAGAATCCATGCTGCTCCATATCCTCACCAAGGCTTAGCATGATCAATCCTTTTAATTTTAACTATTCTAGTAGGTACATAGTGGTATCTCATTGTAGTTTTAAGTTACATTTTTCTGATAACTGATGAAGTTGAGCGTAGAGTTAATGTGCTTATTAATCATTCATGTAATTTTGTGATGTTTTTGTTCAAAAGCTTTTTCCCAATTTGGGTGCTCAGTCTTTTATTGAAATGTATACTTTTATTATATATGTGTTTTGAAAGTATTTTCCCAAGTCTGTGGATTATCTTTTTATTTTCTATATGCTGTTTTTTCTAAACCACAGATTTTAATTTAATGAAGTATAGTATTTTTTATTTTATGGTATAAGCTTTTGATTTCCTATCTAAAATATCTTGGTCTGTCTCCTATATTTCCTTCTAAAAGTCTAATTTTTTCATTTTTAAACATATGTAAGTAATACAGTTAAGTCAGTTTTAGCATATGTTCTAAGGTAAGGGTAGAAGTTCATTTATTTTACGTATAGAGACCCAGTTTCTTCCAGCACCTTTTGTTGACCATGATATACTTTTTCCATTGAATGACCTTAGAACTTCTTTTGGACTTCAGCTGATGTATGTGTGGTCTAGTTTTAGACCACTGTCTCTTGATTACTGCAATCCATTGTAAGCCTTGAAATTGGGTAGTATAAGTCTTCCAACTTTGTTCTATTTCAAAATTATTTTGGCTATTCTAGATCCTTTGCATTTCCATAAAAATTCAAAATCAGCTTGTTGCTCTTTATTTTTAAAAAGTTGGTTATGATTTTGATTGGTGCTGCTTTGAATCTAGAGGTTGCTTTGCGAGAAAACTGGCATCTTAAAAATATTTATTCTTTTGATTCACAAACATGGTATCACTTCATTTATTTAGGTCTTCTTTAATTTCTCTCAGTAGTGTTTTGTTCCTTTCAGTGTATGTGTCATGCACAAAATGTATCCCTAAGTATTTCAGGGACATTTTTGATGTTATTATTAATGACAATTTTTAGATCAATTTACATTTTTTTCAATTATATAGAAATACAGTTGATTTTTTTGTACATTGACTTTATAGTCTACAATCTTACCAAACTCACTTAAGCATTCTAGTAGCTTCTTTGTGGATCTCTTAGGATTTTCTAAATAAATAAACATGCTGTTAATCATGCTGTGAATAATCAACAACTCAAGACAGTTTTACTTCTTCCATTTCAATCTTAAATCTATTTTTTTTTCTTGCCTGCTGCACTGACCAGGATCACCACTATTTTGGGGCTTTCTATATTTGCAGTGCAAGTCTCTCCAACATTCTGCCCCACAAATTCTAGCCAGTGTTTCCTCCCCCAACCCAATTTCTGTCTCCTCAAATCTGTAAGAATGCCAGGCTCTATTTGGGTTCCTGTCACTGACCCAGGAACTATCACCAATCAGTAAGCTAGTGCTTTTATAGAGCTTATCTTGTTTGTTTGCTCTGTCTTAAGGATCACAGTCATGCTCCACCTGTTGTCTAGTGTATGAAAACTTACTGTTTCATACGTTTTGCTTAGTTTTTCCAAGTTTTTTTTTTTTTTTTTTAAGGTTGTAGGGAATGTCCAGTCCTTGTTGCTCCAAATGTCCTGAAGCAAAATTCCCTTTGTATTTCTTTGAGATGCTTTAATTTCAAACAGCATATACCTGGGTCTTTCTATTTTATTCATTATGGCAGTCTCTGTCTTTTAATAAGATGCTTTGGTATATTTACATTTAGAGTGAAGATTTATATGGTTGGGTCTCAGTCTATTCTCTATTTATTCTTTATTTGGTTTCTGTGTTTCTCTCTTCTTTTATGCCTTATTTCCTGTCTGCTTTTCAAGTATTTGTGGTATTCCATTCATTCCTCTCTATTGTCTTTAGCTCTACCTTTGATACTTGGTATTTTGTTTTTGCTGTACAGTTATTATTAGTATTAAAATATGTTTCTTTAATTTATCACTGTTTAACTAGAATTATTATAGCACTACACATGTAAAATAAGAACTTTGCAACATTGTAATTCAGTTTTACTGTGTTTTGTGCTAATCTTGTCCAAGTCTTAATTCTACATATGTTATGAATTCCATACTCTGATTTTTTGCTGTAGTCAGTTGACGTAAAAGTATTTACAAACACAAAAATTGTCTTTTTTTAAATTAACATGTAATGTATTATTTGTTTCAAGGGTACAGGTCTGTGATTCAACAGTCTTACACAACAGCGAGCACTCACCACAACACATACCCTCCCCAACGTCCATCACCCACCACCCCCTCCCCCCATCCCCCTCTCCTCTAGCAATCCTCAGTTTGTTTCCTGAGATTAAGAGTCTCTTATGGTTTGTCTCCCTCTCTGGTTTCATCTTGTTTCATTTTTTCCTCTTTTCCCCTGTGATCCTCTGTCTTGTTTCTTAAATTATGCATATCAGTGAGATCATATGATAATTGTCTTTCTCTGATTGACTTATTTCGCTTAGTGTAATACCCTCTAATTCCATCCACATCATTGCAAATAGCAAGAATTCATTTTTTTTGATGGCTTACGTAATTACTCACATAGTGATCATTTTCAGTGATATTCTTTTTTTCTTATAGACCCTTAATTTCATTAACTTGGAACTCCCTTCAGTCAAAAAAACTTTTTTTTTTGGCATTACTTATTGGATTGATCTGATAATAAATTTCCTCAGCTTTCACTTACCTAATAAAATGCTTTTTTGCTTTTATTTTTGAAAGATATTTTTGCTAGATATTGAATTTTGAGTCCACAGATTTTTTTTCTAAATTCTGCATTTTAAAGATATGACCCTATTACCTTCCAACCCCCATTATTTCTAAGGATAAGTCAATTGCTATTTTTATTATTGTTCCTCTTACTATAATATACCTATTTTCCTCTAGTTCTGTTTAAAATTTTGGTTTTCTTCAGTTTTCAGCATCATTGGCTTCATTTGCATAAATGTGTTTTCCTTTGAATTTATCCTGCTAAAGTTTTGCTGAATCTTCCAGATCTTTGAATTGATGTCTTTCATTAATTTAGGAATAAATTTACACAATATTTTTTAAAATTATCTTTTCAGCCTCTTCCTCTATCTTCTTTCTTTCTGAAACTACAATTACATTGTATCTTAGAATGATTTTGTTTTAGAGATTATTGGAACTATGCTATTCTGTTAATCTCCAATGATTTTCTTTTTAATTTCAGATATTTTGTTTTTTATTTCTGTGATTTCCATTTGCATCTTAATTAGTTTTCATTATTCCACCAGTTACATATATTTTCCTGAAAATGCCATGTCAAATGTATCCTAATATTTTAGAGTCCTTGCTAATTTTAACACCTATGTTGTCTGTGGTTCCATTTCTGTTGATAGATTTTTCTCTTACCTATCAATCAAATTTTCTGTCTGTTCACCCATTTAGTACTTTTTAAAATGTTATCCTGTGCATCAGGGATGCTATTTGGTAGGGACTCTGGATTATGCTGGGGGTTTTTGTCTGTAATTTATTGTTTGCTTACTAATCAGATAAATAACCAGCAGAGAACCTCAACTTTCTGGAATCTTCATTTCAGTCTTTGTCAGGATGTGTCATTTTTAAATTTTGCCCTTAAACCTAGGGCAAATCCTTTAGTCTTTAGAAATAATAACTGACTTCTAAGTCATGAAAATCCAAGTTATTTACCAAGCCCTTCTAATTCGACAAAGCTTGAACTTCACACTCTGTCTTCTTTCATTGTGCAGCTGCTGAAATCTCAGGTCAGGTATTTCCATTTGTTTACCTTGGTATAATTGGAGTCTTTTCTGGTGCATGAAGAGTTCAGGTATGATCCAAAGATTTAGGGAGAATCTATGTGCTGATTTTAGGACCCTCCTCTATTTGTGGTTACTTTCAATTCTCTTTTTTGACTCATCGGTACCCGCTAGTCTTATTCATCACATCTCAAACCTGTTCTCCCTACTCCCTGTTTCCCTACTCAGGGTGTAATCTCTTTCTACGGGTGCATTATCTTGTCTTGTCATGGTTAGGCTTCTTTCTGAATTCTAATTTTTTTTTTTTTTCTGTCTCTAAATGAATCTTCAGTCCTTTGTGGCGTTTGCAGATGACTCTACTGGTTTCAGATATTTATTTCCCCATTTTCATGTAAATTGAAATATGTAGTGTTTGCTGTCTTCTATTATACTGTAATCAAGAGTAATAGGAGGTTTTGTATTCTCTCTTTATTGATTAGTATGTGTTACTGGAGGATATATGGAGAGGTTAAAATGTATGCAGTTGTTTTTACACTATATAAACATAGAATTATATTTAGAAAATACCTTAATGTCCAGAAGCGAATAGAAAAACAGAAACCATTATCTTCCCAACACAAATGTCCAGGGGATAGGGAAAGGATTTCTGATTGAAGGCAGCATTAGCAAAAATTAATAGCTATATCCTGTCTAGACGTTGCATCCAGTCAATTTAATAAACTAATTACAGATGGATAACATGTTCGTTCTTGAGGTAGGCACTTTAGGAAATAAGAAGAAGTGCAATAACTATATATTTTTTGCCCATACTTTTCCAACAAAGAGCACTTTCACACCACTGGGTCCAACTCTGGCAAGTTCTCAGAATCTAAACAACATAAAAAGGCACGGAACTTAAAGGGTTCTATTTTTCCGGACCTTTTTCACTTCTTTCACTTTTTTTTGAGAAAATCCAGTGTGGCTTATCTCTCTGCCCACACCCAGATGAGGTGCTTGCCACAGATATGGAAGCTGCCAGGGTGGCTCTCTTCTCACCATCTGTGAGCATGAAAACAGAGCAAGATACAAGAAGGGCTTTAGGACACAAAGAGTTGCCTTTATGAAGTGCCTACTTGTGGAACAAATGAGGGCATGAATTTTTATTTAAAAACTGTCCAAAAAATAAACATAAATTCAGAAGCTATGTGATGAGCTCCTGATAATAGCTCAACTAGAGCAGATTGTAATGGCCTGGAGACCCCAACTAAATTGAAACTACAGCATTTCCAATTAGGGAATCAGTACCTTAGTAAACCATTGTATCTGAGAGGGTTAAATATATTGCCCAAGTGCCTACTCTTCTTTCTGTGGGCTAATGCATGTGTTAGAAAATATTTATGAATACAGAAAAATTAACATAAGAAAGAAGCATAAAACATAGCTCCTACTTAAAGAAAACTATAAATTAGTTTGGGAGATAAGACAGTCATATGAAGGCAAGTACTAATATGAGTTACTAATACAAAAGTTTAAGAAGCAGTATGAATAAGGATCAAATAAAAGTAGAACTGACAGAAGTTACACATTCAGAGAAGATTTTCTGAACTTACTCACGTGGAGATTTTCTATCATTGTGGCTGTAGTCAGGCATCTTTTCTCCAGTTCTGGGGCTATTCAGAAATATAGATTAAGTAAATTTTTTAATGACCTGTCCAAGTATTTCATTCTAAAAGACTTGATAACCAATTAGTCATGACCAAAAATCTCTATGGTGAGATCATTCTTATCATCAAGGTAGAAACACAGTTAGTATACCAGTTTCATCATCTCTTAACAGAATCTCTTAGCAAAGAGAATAGCCACTATATTTCTTGCCAAAGATATTCTTGCCCCTTTCACCAAATGTTTTTCAACAGCTTGGTGAAAACTGTATCATCTGGGTCTTCTACAGAGAAAAAGTGAGGGGATAAGGATTAGGTTGTGGTCACAACTCATAAATCTATTTCAGCATTCCTATCTTTGGAATGTATTTAATTTTGGGGGGAAATAATTATAGTCACTTACCCAGTTCCAGTCAGGTAACTAGAATTCCCTTCTCCTTTATAGACAGAAATTCTATTTTATTTCTGCTGACAGTAATCTACAATGGAAAAAAAAGAAAGAAAACTGTATTTTTAGTCTCATTACAACTTAAGGTAACCAATGAAATATAAGCAGTAGTCATTGGGTAGGCTTATTAAGAAAACTCTTTAAGGGGGCACCTGGGTGGCTCAATGGATTAAATAAGCCTCTGCCTTCAGCTCAGGTCATGATCTCAGGGTCCTGGGATCCAGCCTCTCATTGGGCTCTCTGCTCAGCGGGGAGCCTGCTTCCCCCTCTCTCTCTGCCTGCCTCTCTGCCTACTTGTGATCTCTCTCTCTCTGTCAAATAAATAAATAAAATCTTTAATAAAAAAAAAGAAAAATCTCTTTAAGGATAACCGACTTATCCAGTCAGTAGTTTACTCTGTGATTATTGAATGCCAGAGTTCAGGGGTCAGTCAAGAATTTGGGAAGAATTTATATGCTGGCAGTCTGAGCTCAACTGGGACCTTTTATTATTTAGTCTGAGGGGTCCAAAGGGAATGTACTAAGACATCCAGGCAGAAGCCGCAAGACTTAGGATTTAGCCTAAGAATTGCCGAAGGTAACTTGTATTGTATTCCATTGGTAACATGTCCATAAAGCCGATGCTAGCCAGTTAAAGGCAAGGAGGGAGAACACGTCATACCTTACTTAGAGGAGGAGCAAAGAACTTTTAGCCATCTTTATTACAGGTGGTTTTTTTTTTTTCTTTTTTTCCAGAAATTCTTAAAGGGGTAAAAATGATCTGCATACTATAGATGGATATGAAAATTAATTTAGAAAAAGACAAAACAGGTCAAATTTTAGCCGCATGTAAAAGGAGTCTCATTACAAAAAGAAACACAAAGCAAGAATTTAAACTCCCAACAGAAGGCTTTGTGGACTAGGAGGGGAGGTACAAACTGTTAAATACCTAACAGACCTTAGAACTCATGTTCTTTATGGACCCCAAAATTGAGCAAGTCATATCCAAACTAAGAACAATGACCTACATCAGACGTCTCTCAAATCTCTGAACAGGAGCTCTTGAGTTTATTATAGTATGGTTGTCAGGGACCGTGGTGCCTCCATAAACACCGCATGGAGCCACTTGGCGCTGAGACACCCAAGTCCTGGTGACCAAACACAGGACCTTACTGTTCTCCTACCAAAGTTCACTCAGACATTCCAGCACAGAATTTGTTTTTTCCTGCTAAGGGAACTCTGATTAAATAGATCTCTCTCCACTTGATAGTATCTCAGGTTTTTTGTTATTATTGTTGTTTTTGTAGGGAAGGGGGTGTTTGTTTGTTTTGGAGAAAAGCATAATAAAAATTGGAAAGAGAAAACTAGATTAGGAAACATTCCTTTTATTTATTAGTTTTTCTCTGCATTTCTTCATTCCTGCTAAATGTAGTGTACACTTAAGAAAAATAAAATGTTGGTCCACTATCTGATAAACTTATTTTCCTGAGTGGTTCTGAAAATGACCCATATGCCATCTCTTGAGCCCCATTATGACAAACTGCAAAATTTGATGAGACTGTAGTTAGCAGAAGAATCTGAGGCCATAGAATATTAATTCATGAATAAGCACAACAAGATGCCCAGGAATCAAAATAATTGATTTTTGCTCTACTGACTTTACTCTCCTGACAGTATTGTTTGAAACATGATTCATTTAATCACTTTAATATAAGGGATTTGAGCTTACATTTCTTCATTAGATTTAAAAAATTATTCTCTGTAAGAATAGATTTTATTCTGCCTAATGAATCAACCACTAATTAGTCTTTTTTTCTCACAATATATAAATACCTTAATTTTTTAAAAAAAATCAATGTTCAAAATATTTTAAAAACTAATTACATTGAGCTTCTTTTATGATGTTTTTATTAAAAATATTTTCATTTGAATTCCATTATTCCTTCAAGTCATTGGCTTTAATTGATGTAATTTTAATAGTTTCTCACATGATGCATGTCACTAGTTTATATTAACATTCTGTCATCAACTAAATAAATAGCTTCTCCTTGGTATAGTTAGTTTCTCTATAGTTAAAATCACATTCATAAGTGCACTTTTTCAAAGTTTAGTATTAGGGTTTTTTTAATACTCAAATGTAAGAAAAGCAAATAGAAATACATGGCAAATTTATCAACAGTTCAGAATTTTACCAAAAAATCATTTATAAGAGAATTTGTTATTTCCTAGACTTGGTTATGTGTCCTTCAGTTGACCTAGATGAAAATTCTGGATGATGTCTACTTACAACTAGTTTTCATTACTTTCATTATTCAAAGGATATTCAAAAGATTTTAGATTGTCATTAGGAAGAAGTCCTTGCTCCATTAATACCCCCATGAACTCTGCCAATGGAGATGATAAAATACCAGAACAATGGCATACAGAAGAAAGAGTTAAAAACGATATTTTAGACTCTGAAACATCACTTAAAACTTCTCTAAAAAAGTAGACTAAGAGCTCTAATAGAATTTTCCCTCCATTAATAAACCAGTATGTACCCGTTCTCTCTCTGTCTAGATAGCATAAGCATAATCCTTATTTACATATAAAAAGTATCTTACTAAAGTATAAGGAATCTGTCCAACAAGATGATTTATAGGTGTACACTTAGTTACAGACTTCAGTTTGGTCTCGCTTGGACAAATATGGCTGGTTTTTTTCAACTTCTTTGCTTATATGCGAGGTAGACAATTCATTCTATTACTCAACACAGGATATGGGGAGGGGAGCTTATTACTGAGAAAATTATCTATAAACCTTGTGATATGACAGCATACAATACAGAGTCCATGTCCTCAGAGTTTGCATATACCATTTCTTAAAGAGAAGAAAATATGCTCCAAAAGCACCTGATACTCTAAACTTGACTTTTCATGTTAAGATTCCACTGATCTTGAATCCAGGTCATCTCCCATTAACTACTGTTAGTTATTTTTTCTTTAAAGGTTAGTTAGGTCTCTCAACCTCAGTTACTTCATTTTTCTCATATTTGACCAGATTAAACCTTTCATCATATATATTCCACCTACCTATTTTTTCATTCATACTTTCTGCTTCCAAGCTAATTTTAAGGTCAAACTGTAGCTTCAAGCTAGATACTAATGTCAGTTAGGTTATCAGCTTAAGTGTTTTGTTTTTTATTTTCTTTACCTTTCTAGTAAATTAGGTGACCTTCCTATATTTTTAATGTCCCAGCACTCAAAACATTTTTACATCATCTGTTCGCAATGCTTATATTCCAAACAAAACTATAAACTCCCTGAAACAAACATGTTTTTGTACCCGACAGAAAGAATATAATGACAACACACATATTATATGAAAGATGAGGTCTCTTCTATATACCATCTGAATCATGAATCTTGTAATTGGCCAATTAAATAAGTGAAGGGCTGATAGTCCAAAACTGGAAGTGCAGAAGGGCACTGTTTGTGAGTAGTTCATCTATAGATTGTATGTATATGGACTTGAATGAATAACAACCTCACACTCTTCCTTACCCCTGCAAAAATACATAAATAAATAAATAAATAAACAGTAAAAAGTCTCATTTCCTGAAAAACAGCTTCTAAATTATTAGTTCCATATGACAGGGCTAAAAAATGGCATAGGGACAAAAATAATATAAGAGCTCAAATATATCTAACAACTAAACTGACTAGTCATAGCATGCCCCCTCCCCACAAATATATAGCTGTTAATGTCATTGATTCATCACACTCAGCAAGGTGTTTTCAGAAAAAAATATTAATTACAGCTTATAATGACAGACACAGCAGTGGTTGCCGTTCTGCGAGCTGTGGCTGGGTTCCCTTGTGTCTAGGATTCTCCCTGATTCGGCCACAGGGACTTTAGATGATAGAAGACAGTTTCTATGTAAAAATACAGTCTTTTCAAAAGTACTAAAGACAAAAAAAAAAAAAAAAGATGACACTGGCCCAAAGAGAATTTTTCAAAATTTATAAATTTGTTTCTCCCAGGGGATTTTACTAATTTTTCCCATCAGCTAATGACAGCTGTATCCTATAAAATCAAGCAGAAATTACTCCTGTCAGTATTATAATAAACCAGTTAGCATTGAGTACTCTTATGAAGTAAGAACTAAAAAACAAGTTCTCCTTGAAAACATTGGATGAAATATTAAGTTACATAATGTAATTTATAATTTATAGTGTAAAAATTTATATCTATCAAATTTTCTTAGTTACGATTAAATATTCCATAATCAGGACTGGCTATATAATTTGTGGAGCCAAGTGCAAGAGGAAAATGTTGGGCCCCTTGCTCAAAATTATTAAAACTTTCAAGGCAGTGACAGTTGACCATTAAACCAAGCATAGGGCACTATGTGACTGTGCTCATTGCATGCCTTGGCTATAATTTAGAATTTTTATATCAATTATCTTATTATATACATATAATTACAAATAAAAATCCTTCATCTTCCAGAAGAATAGGCACAGCTATCAACATTTGCACACAAAGAAACTGTAGCACAGAAAAGCATGATCTAGCTCAAGCTTCCCAGGCAGTCAGCAGGAGTACTCAGGCAATAACTTATGTGTCCTAACTCCAGTCTTGCTCTCTGTTTAGTTTATCAGATTTCATCTCCAAATCGAACTCCAATTTCAACAAATGGCAAAGACATTTATGACCAATATACACTGCTTCCCCTCAAAACATCACCTCTGGAGTCAATTCTAGGAATTTAATTGTATGAGACAAACAACAACTGTTACTTTTGTGAATTACTTTTTTGCCCCATTTAGAGTCCAAAACATTGCAGGATTGGGGAAATGAGAAAACTCATAAAGCAGGAACTCTTTTCTATCCAGTGCTGCTGAGAAATGCAATTAATAAAAATAGAGAGACTCAACAGCCTAGCAGCACCCAAAGTAATAACTCCTTTTATGAATATGAGACATAGGTCCCAGGGTATCTTGAGGCAGGTTTCTGCTCTATTGATCACATTGTCAGACAACACATTTCATATCACTGAACATGTCCTATTTCAGGAGATGTGGGAAAGGGACACTGGAGGA
Organism: Potos flavus; assembly: GCA_028534135.1. NCBI lineage: Eukaryota > Metazoa > Chordata > Mammalia > Carnivora > Procyonidae > Potos > Potos flavus. Next base: position 48,750,996 of record CM052896.1, read on the forward strand.
AACATAAATGTCAGAAGAAATAGAAATGCCTGTGAACCTCAGTACATGTTTCTTGGATTAATAAAGGTGATCTGGCTAGGGAAGCCAGTCCCAGGCGTGATCAGAAATTAGAAAAGCATCCATAGCTGGTAAAATACTTGAACATATGCTAAATATAGACAACACAGCATGAAAGTCCAAGCTATTGCAAGTATTCATTTCCTGGGAACTACCAGGAAGCTATCAATTTCTCATTCTTGCTTTCATGCATTTGGCAGATTCTTATGTACCAGGTCGTATACATAGCCACACTGATTCCTGTGATATAAGTCATTCTGTTCATTGTATGCAGGTATAAATTCAATGCAATTGTCAAGTTATTCTGTGCCCTACCTCCACAAATTTTTTCTCCCATTAATCTTATCAGCAAGTTAAGTCAAGAGATTTCATCAGATATTTATTAAAAACGGAAAGATCCTTGGAATGACAACCAAATTCTTTTCAGTAACTGTCTTTTTAAACTGGTGAACAGAAAGTTCCCTCATTCCTACACTCTCTTTCTAAGGCCCTTAACTTAGCTCTCTCTCCTTTCTCAATCCCTAGGTGGACCCTCCATCCTTTTCACTGAAAAACAGAAAGGGCGTTTGTTGGGGCACAGACATTTCTAACCATGAAAGGCCATTCTAGGGGGAAACATTTCTTTGTCATTCAGAGATCTTTTTAGTTTGACTAAGTCCCTTTTAGTGAATCAGAAAATGTATTGAACACCTACTAGCTGCTCGATGTACATTATTTCTACATGTTTATAAACACTACCCATGAAAATGTCACTCACACTTCACAAGCTAAGTGGAATGGAGATCGATTTTGAACATAAAGATGTGAAGCAAGAGATGTAGTTTTCAGCTGTGGGGATTAAGGAAGACAACCTGGGGCGCCCGGGCGGCTCAGTCATTAAGCGTCTGTCTTCGGCTCAGGTCATGATCCCAGGGTCCTGGGATCCAGCTCCGCATCAGGCTTCCTGCTCCAGAAGCCTGCTTCTCCCTCTCCCACTCCCCTTGCTTGTGTTCCCTTTCTCGCTGTGTCTCTCTCTGTCAAATAAATAAAATCTTTAAAAAAAAAAATTTAAAAAAAGAAAAAGGAAGACAACCTAAATTGGCAGTACTCCATTTCCCGAAATGGGTGAAATTGTGGGCGAAATTACAGGTGAAATCCCCTTAATAAATACATGGAGATTTAGAGAGTTAAACACAGTTTCAAAATGTTCTTTTTTCCTTTTGAATTAAATTAGGTAAAACATGTGTCCCCTCTATAAAACATACTCTGATTACATCTATTACAAAACAAGTATTTCTCTATTGTGCACATTTCTTCTCATATCTCTCTCTCCCTCTTTTTTGAGTTTCACATTGATACTTTATTTGCTTAAACCTAAACATTGTCTGTTAAGAAAAAAATCTACTCTGGTGTATAAATCTTGCCATTTAAATTCTAGGGTTCTTTTTTTCTTTTTCTTTTTTCTTTAGCCTTGTTAAAATTTTATCCAAGAAACAATAAATATATATATATTTAAAAACATGAGCCACTAGAGAATGAATTAGGAAATCAAGAATGATTTAAGTTTTTGTGGCCCTTGCCTTTTTTTTTTTTTTTAAGTTCCTGAAAGACTGTAGCAGGATAAAAGGATCACTGGCTCCCGGTCTCTTTGAGATAACAAGTGATGAAATTTAAAAAACAAACAAAAAAATAAAACATACCTTGGACGCAGGACAGGGAATGGTGTTAGGTGACCTTGTTTTAGGGTATGGTTTTCATCTTGCAAGAAGGCTTCTTTTCTGGAGAGCTATCTGGTTCCTCCCCTTCTGTTTTGGGAGAAGGAGTCTTTTCCTTTGATGCCTTTGAAGCTGTGGGCCAACCCTTCCCTTTGCCTTTCACAGGGTTTGGCCTCACTGTAACCTTTAGCCTGGGTTTGGGCATTTTCTTTTCTTTTCTCTCAGGTTTAGACTTCTTAACCATCTTTTTGCTTTTCTTCTTTTGAACTGCCAAAGTCACTATCATCATCGTCTTCCATTAGGAAGTCTTTATTGCTGCTGGAACCTTTCTCTTGGAATGGTGCCTCATCCTCCTCTTGTTCTTCACTGCCCACATATTCCATGAGCATCTCTCTCTGATTGGAAGCTGCTTTAGAAGCTGCCTGCTGTTGCTGGTACACATTTTTATGATCTTTTTCATCTTCACTGTCCTCTGCTGATTGAGAATCATCCTTCTTGATCTTCGCATCTTTTTCTTCGGAGTCCTCACTATCTTCCTGTGAATTCTTTCCAAATCGCCTCTTATTTTTAGCTTCTCAGGAAGATGACCGAATTTTCTTAGCTGGAGGGCCCAAATCTCTTCCATAATCTTCTTCGGCATCATCAAATCCTGACACTGTGAATAATCAATGACCTTTCTATTTCTGACAGGCTGAGACCTGTGTGCTGTCAAAACAGAAATGGGTCAAGAAGACAAAAACCAGGATCCCCCCCACCCTATGTGCTGGCCTCCCCCACCTTCCGCCGATGGGAAAACCCAAGCTACTGGCTTCTAAAACTCTGCTGCTTCTTGGTTCAGGGTCCCTTAAGCAGACGAGCCCTCCACTCCCCTGTCTCTTCAAAATGCCGTATCTGTCTCTTTCTATTAGGTTGTATACCCATCGAAGCAAAAACATATGCTAATTCTTCTTCTATCCCCGGAACCTCCCATATTGTATAGCAAATCAAATCTGTAACAACAATTTTAATAATGTATTATATTCTTGCATCATATTAGGCATTGTGTTAAATGCCTGGTGTTCATAATGCTAGTTCATAGTAACCCAACGATTTAAATATTTGTTAGTATTTCCATTTTAATAATGGGAACATGAGGCTTATAATCACACATACTAAATTTAGGGTTTGGTTTCATAGACTAATCAAGAACCACAAGCCCCTTCCTAGTTAAAAGCCCAAGTTTAGCTTCCCTTCAATTTCAGCAAGCAGCCATCTGAGTATTGAGATGTAAATAAAGAAAAGACTCAGGCTCCTGTGAGGGTCTCTAGAAACAATCTTTAGGGTGCAGTACACACCAGCAGGTCAAGTCATGTGCTCTTAGATGGAGCAACAGCCTCTCTTGAATGTAGGAACATGGCCACTCTGATAATTGACAGCCAGGAGTTCTTTATGCTATTGAAAAAGCAACTCACCTGGACCAGAAGTTCTTAACATCCAGATTTTATATAACACATTATCTCCTATGTCCAAGAACAGAAGAGGTATGGGTGTGTATTTGCATCTTTGTGTCTTGTAGATTCTTCCTACATACAGAACCATAGCTGGGCTTATTTTGTCATCCTGAAGTCTTTTGGTTTTAAACACTTCTCTTTGAATTTCCACTTTAGTAGAAAGGGACCAATTAACCAGTGGACGTATGGTTTGTTTTGTCGTACTTTCTTCCACAGTAACTAGTGTGTTATTTTTCTCATTCTTTTTCATACTTCAACCTGAAGACGAGGAAAATTCTGCCTTTACCACTCCTTTCTGTCTCTACCCGTTGCTAACGACCTCCCCAAAAGGAGGAGACGCTGAAGTGAGTGGTCAGAGCTCAGTAGTGAACATAACATAAAGGGCCCCCAACCATTAGCAATCTCCTGCTTCCGGTTCTTTCACCCAAATGCAGCATTCTCTCTTCTGTGTCTGGAAGTCATGAGGTAGGCGCACATTGGACATGGCCCACCAGCCTCTTCCCACTTTCAGTTCCGTCTCAGATTGAGGGAGGAGGGGTGTGTGTGAAGCATACTTTTCATTCTTGTCCTCGTGACTTATAGGATAAAAAGTTTCAGAGTTGACTGCATAGACCCCAAAAATGGAAAGGTGTAGGACAGTATACTTTGACTTTCAGGCTAAAGTTTCCTGAAGAAAAAAAAAAAAAAAGAAATCTAGAAAAGCCCTACTTTTGCTTGTACATTTATCTGACAATAAATAATATTGGTCCTTTATTTTTCATTTAGCTATTGTTTTTCTGTTTTCGTTTTTGTTTTTTTGAATATTATCAACCTGAGAAAGGTGGAATGATGAATGATGAGATTTTGACACCAAAACCCCACTTGGCATGTTTAACAATTATATTTCTTTCCTCTACTTTACAATACACCAGAGATAGTTAGAGCAAAGAGGTATCCAGAAAAGAGGAGAGAATTTGAGGAGACAGAAGGAAATCTTCAACTCAACCTTAGGACCATGATGTTTGCTGGGGCTCAGCCACCTGCACTCCTTCCTTCCCTGGCTGAGTATGGCAGTTATTGGTAGTTGTCCACTGATATTCATGATCTCCTTCCAGAGTCTTAGCTGAGCACATGGCCAATTAACACAGGACTCCCATTTTCCAGGAGCCCTTGTGGCCAAATGACTAAGTTCTAAGCAGCAGTGGGTAAGCGTGCCACTTCTGGACCTTACTCATAAATGAGCAAGTCTGTTCTCTCCTTGACCCTCTCTTCTTTGCTGCTGACTGGCACATACATGTCTGATGGCAGAGGCAGAGGCCAGGCATCCAGAGATGAAGGTATATCCTGAGGATGGCAGAGCTTCCCTAGTGATTATGGACTTCTTATTTTTAACCATTATATGAAAGAAAAGTAAGCTTCTGTAATTCTTAAGCCCTTGTGCCTTGGGTCTTTGGGTTACATTATTTTAGACCATATCCTAACTAAAACATTGTAAGGGGCTCCTCAGAAACCTGGCTTATTCCCTTTCCTTGTATTTCCTTTCCCAGAAGTCCCTGATTACACAGATCCTTAGTTCATAGCATAGTTTTCAAGATGTCTTTGGTCATGATACATTTGAGAGCTAAAGTATAGTTTGTTTGTTTTTCTTGATACACAGAGAAATGTATTCCTTCCTTTTTACTGGGTTCTTCTAAGCTGGTGATGCCTTCTTTTCATTTTAAAATTAAAGATAGTCATATTATTTTTAGTCTTTCTGTCTTTAACCCTTACCAAAAATAAATGAAAACTTTTGGATATTTATGAGTTCACTTTTACAAATACAAGTAGAGAATGATGGATGGTGCCTGACACTCCTCCAGTAACAATTTCAACATGTTTTTGTTTTTCCTTTGTAATGCCTGCCTTTACCAGCCTCACCATAGTGTATGCATTTGCCCTTCTGGAACATTTTTCACTAAAAAGCATAGCAAACCTCGCTCCAAAGAGCTGCTCAAAGGAAAAAAATCCACAGCATAAATTTCCATACATGGCAGAATCTGTGGAAAATAAGATGATATAATTCAGAGAATCAGGGATTTCAGATTATAAAGACCTGGGTTCAGATAGTTTGTTATCTATGAATATTGGTTAAGTTTACCTCTTTAGACCTAAGTTTCTCATCTATGAAAGAGAAGAGCAATAGTTTCCTTATGCAGATTAAATGAGATAATATATGGAATGTGTAGTTTGTAGAGTGACTAGCACATTGCTGACATATGGTAGCCACTAACTCACTGTTAATTCTTCTTGTAGTTAATGTTTTGATTCTTTGCTAAATTTATCTTCTCAAGTAATTGACAGTCAGTGTGTATTTGGAAGCAGTGTCAGAAGCCAAGATGTTTGCCTGGTTTAGAGAGAGTGAATGTTTTGTCAAGCCATTGGGGCCTACTCCAAATTCACAAAAACAACACAAAATGCTTACTGAACTGTAGAATGCTAATTATGCACCCTATTTATAATAATCTTACAAAGTCTCATTACCTACAGCAGTCACAATGCATTCATCTCTTTTCTGTTTAGGCTGGGAAAATTACAGGAAGGCCTTGTCATTCTTTTTGGAGTTTTCTGTATTTGGTGACATTTCCCCAGCTTGCTGCAAAACAGCAGCTGCAATTAATTACTTTTTGAATCGACTAGAGGACAGCTTGTAAGTTTTCTCCTGCCCTCTGTCAATTCTGGCACAATGAATTCTCTTTTAAACTTGCATTTTACAACTTGCATCTCAAGCATTTCAAAGATGGCAGAGCCTGAATATAAAATGGAAAAGAGGGGACCATTTTGTATTTAGTATTTTCCCAGAACAGCACTATAATGATAATCAGTCAACTCTGGATCCTAATGTTTGCAATGAACAAATATTTTTGCTTTTTGAAAAATCTAAAGCCTTGTAGAAATCTCCTAATTGTTGAGGTGACATCATCTTATGCCTCTAACTAAAGATTGCCACCTCTTTTGGCTTGCCTATGCTGACGTCATCATTTTCCAAAGTTTTAATCATCTGAAAATGAAACGCAATGAGCAAAGAGAAATCCCAGCCTGGAAGTTCTTGTCAATTCTATTTAGTCAGTAATTGCTAATACTTACATGTGTTCAAGGCCATGTTAAATGAAATGTCTTGCATTTATTTTGTCCTCAGACTTTCAGGTTGTATACAAACATGTATCACAGAACCTTTTATGTTACAGAAGCACATTTCCATAATTGATATTAAAACAAGGTAAGGGGTGATAACCATAATCAGATGAATGATTCCCTAGTAAATCACTTATAAATGATTTTGGAAGGTATTTTTGAATATAGATTTTACATAGGAAGTCCAATGGTCTTCAAAGTCACTTTAAAACAGAATGGTCATGTTACATGTATAAGAAGACAATATTTGAGATGAGGTCACTGCCTGTCCTCTGTGCCCCTGCTCAGCACCTGCCTTGTATCTGCTCTACATAAATAGCAAAGAATTCTCAGCTTCACAGATGATAGAAGCCAGACCAATTGATACTGACCTCTTTCAGAAGTTTCTAGACATAAATATTTTGAAAATGTGAGGTTCAAAGAATATTGCCAGCTGAATCCACATTGAGAATAAAAAGGATTTATTAAATAAAAAGGTGTTCCAAATGTGAGAATTTGGTTTCCTACAAATGAGTCAAAAGTCAAAAGTAAACACACTGGTCTTTGTTGGTTCAGTCAGTTTATTTTATTTTGATAGTAGTAAAACAAGATATTAGAGGATGACTTTGTGTCTCAGGTTGAATGAATTGTCAATATGCTAATTTATTATGGAGTCAAACATAAGTGAGAGACAAATCTTCCATATGCCAGTTTTCAAAAAGAATAATCCAAAACCTGTTCCCAGAATCCCAAATCTTTTCATCCACTTCATGAATATAGTAAGGGACCAGAGTGTGAAGACAGGCTTTTGCAAAAGAGATTGGTGAACACAGTTCTTTACAGAGAGCTGTTGCTTTGCTGAGATCTCACCATCTTCCTTCCAAGGGATGACAAGCAAGGCAACACCTTCTAATTTCAAGCTTAGAAAGGAAGCTTCAGTAGTATCAAAATACAATTTTCAAAAAGTTAACTCTCATACAAATAAATAGTGAGTCTGGGTCAATAATTTATTTAACTCATTAATGAATAACCAGCCTGGTGACAAACAAATATATATAATCAACATACTGAATGTGTGTGTGTGTGTGTGTGTGTGTGTGTGTAGAGAAAGAGTAAAATATATAAATTATATAAATATATAATATGTAGCATGTAATAACATATATATAACATAACATATAAATATATAAAACATATATTATACATATATATTCAGTAAAAAAACAAATTCCAGATACGTTTTCAAAGTTAGAAAATTGTATAATATAAAGTTTGTCCTATAGGACAAAAAAATCATAACCATAGAAATCAGTCATTTTCTCTACAAAAAAATCATTTGCATCTCTACTGACCAAAAAAATTTGCTTTAATTTAGTTAATATCTAACTTCCCAGAGTCTGAGACTTAATTATTGGTAAATAGTAAATCAAAAATGTTACTTTTTTTTAGAGTGATAGATGACCTCCAGACAGGTTAGTCAGATAATACTCTGATACTAATTTGAAAAGACACATGGTAATCTTTTTGTAAGTTTTAGATAACATCCTTGATAAGGAAATCACTCAAAATGTTTTGAGATATATTCCCCACAGTCCAAAAACAGAGAGTAGTAGCTGACTCCTGCCTGAAGAAGCTAAAGTGAACTATAGCTGGAGTCTAATCAGGTCCCTAGAAATCTAAAAGGCGATAGACTAACATCCTTGATGATAGACTCTCTTTAGTGCTACCGCAGTCAGATGGTCCTGAAACTCCAAGTGTTGTAGGTAGGACTGTTCTTCACTGAGCAGGTCTGGACCTTTGGTTGAGAGATTAAGTAGTCTTCTTGGTGCTGAGCAGTTCGGTCTTCTGGAGGGGCACAGGGACCTCAGGAGAAAGCCTGGGAGTATGGTGCCGGATGCCCAGGGACTGAGTTAGAGGTTATAAGAGACTATCTGGGAGCTAGATACTGCTAGCTGATCATGACAACTGTAGGAAAGAGTGACAAGCAGGCAACCTTTGAAGGGCCAACAAAAGCACCCACAAGAGAAAGATCTAGCTTTCATCATTAGATAGGCGCACTCAGGATCACTAACTTAAGCCATCCACCAGGCCCAGATTGCTAACAAGTGAAACACCTAAGAACTGGCCCATAGACTCACCTACCACAACCCTTGCCTAGGCAGGAAAGTGAAGAATGTGAGCATGAAGAAAGCCGAGAACAGAAGAACCTCACAACCTTCCCCAAGCAGGCTCTCTGCCTGAAGTAAATTAAATCAGAGGTGTGTATGTGTGTGCATGTGTGTGTGTGGGGGGGTCTTTATTTCCACAACACACACACCAGATATACTGCAGTGATTCTTTTTAATTTTAAGGGAACCATATCATGTTTTTTCCTAGTTTTATTGAGATATATTTACTCACATAAATATGCTAATTACTCATATAATATACTATACAATATACTAATATATTGTGTTAGTTTAAGGTGTATACAACAGAATGACTTAATATATTTATATATTTCTAAATGACTATCACACTAAGTTCAGTTAACCATCTATCACCTCACATAGTTACAAATCTTATTTTCTTGTGATAAGAACTTTTTAAGATCTATTCCCTTAAGCAATTTTCAAATATACAATATATATTTGGTATGGTAACCGTAGTGACCACACTGTGCATCTCACCCCCAGAATTAATTTGTCTTGTCACTAGAAGTCAGTACCTTTTGACCACCTTCACCCATTTCTCCACCCTCTACCCCAGCCTGAAGTAGATTAAGTTAGAGATCTGCCAATAAGTTTAGAATTTTAATGCTTATGTGGGACTGGATATTAATTTTGGATATTGACTGGATATTGAATTTCTGAATTATGACTTTTTATGACCAAAACTGACTATTTCTCTTTTTTTTTTTAATCTGAATGGGAACAGAGAAGTCATGAGCATGCCCCAGTTTTCATTTAGGGACAGGAAAGGAATATATCAGTCTAAATAAAATTGTAAAGAGAGAATGGGAAATAGAAATAAAAACTCACTGTGGTTACCATCTACATGCCATCCTTTTTCTCTAGTAGTGGAAATTGCTTATATGAGGAAATCGAAGAATGGGACTTACACACATTCCAGGACCATATCTACTCATCTCATCATGATCTTATATTACTCTTTTGGGGCTTAGCAATTGAAAGTAAAAGTTCACCACCAAGTTGATGAGAAGAACCACAACTAAAGAAATCAGAATGATAGTAAAAAAACCTTTTTTCTCATTCCACTTTTAGATGTCTGTGCTAAGCTTTTTAGGTATGTGATATAAAGAGAAACGTATACCATTCCAGTGGGGAAACATTTTTTTTTTTGCTTTCTAATACGACATTAAATTGATAGCCTGGAAGATATATCATATTCCTCATAAGTAAATTTTTTACTTTTCAAGGTAAAAATAAAATTTATACATTTGAAAAAAACCTTTTGTTTTGTTTTGTTTTGTTTTTGGCTGTTTTGGCAAGGGATGCTGCATGGTATTATAGCAAACTGAGGCTTCAAAGTTAAATCATTTTGAGGTTGAATGCCACCTCTGCTACCTTTTAACTTTCTGATTTGAGCAAGATATTTAATCTTTCAGAGTCTCAGTTTTCTCATCAGTAAAATAGGGATAATATCCACTTCATTACTTTTTTTAAATTTTATTAACATATAATGTACTATTTGCTTCGGGGTACAGGTCTGTGAATCATCAGTCTTACACACAATTCATGGCACTCACCATAGCACATGCCCTCCCCAATGTCCATAACCCAGCCACCCCATCCCTCCCCCACCAACCCCCGGCAACTCTCAGTTTGTTTCCTGAGATTAAGAGTCTCTTATGGTTTGTCTCCCTCCCCGATCCCATCTTGTTTCATTTTTTCCCTCCCT
>CM052896.1:48761365-48865843 GCA_028534135.1 Potos flavus
TGGACATCTAGGTTCTTTCCACAGTTTGGCTATTGTGGACATTGCTGCTGTAAACATTTGAGTGCACGTGCCGCTTCGGATCACTACATTTGTATCTTTAGGATAAATACCCAGTAGTGCAATTGCTGGGTCGTAGGGTAGCTCTATTTTCAACTTTTTGAGGAACCTCCATACTGTTTTCCAGAGTGGCTGCTCCAGCTTGCATTCCCACCAACAATGTAGGAAAGTTCCCCTTTCTCCGCATCCTTGCCAACACCTGTCGTTTCCTGACTGGTTAATTTTAGCCATTGTGACTGGTGTGAGGTGGTATCTACCTGTGGTTTTGATTTGTACTTCCCTGATGCCAAGTGATGTTGAGCACTTTTTCATGTGTCTGTTGGCCATTTGGATGTCTTCTTCGCAGAAATGTCTGTTCATGTCTTCTACCCATTTCTTGATGGGATTATTTGTTCTTTGGGTGTTGAGTTTGAGAAGTCCTTTATAGATTTTGGATACTAGCCCTTTATCAGACATGTCATTTGCGAGTATCTTCTCCAATTCTGTCGGGTATCTTTTGGTTTTGTTTCCTGTTTCCTTTGCTGTGCAAAAGCTTTTGATCTTGATGAGTTCCCAATGGTTCATTTTTTCCCTTGGTTCCCTTGCCTTTGGCGATGTCTGTAGGAAGAAGTTGCTGCGGCTGAGGTCAAAAAGGTTGCTTCCTGTGTTCTCCTCAAGGATTTTGGTGGATTCCTGTCTCACATTGAGGTCTTTCATCCATTTTGAGTCTATTTCTTTGTTGAGTGTAAGGAAATGGTCCAGTTTCATTCTTCTGCATGTGGCTGTCCAATTTTCCCAACACCATTTGTTGAAGAGATTGTCTTTTTTCCATTGGACAGTCTTTCATGCTTTGTCGAAGATTTAGTTGACCATAGAGTTGAGGGTCCATTTCCGGGCTCTCTATTCTGTTCCATCAATCTATGTGTTGTTTTTGTGCCAGTACCATACTGTCTTGATGATTACAGCTTTGTAATAGAGCTTGAGGTCTGAAATTGTGATGCCGCCAACTTTGATTTTCTTTTTCAACATTCCTCTGGCTATTCGGGGTCTTTTCTGGTTCCATATAAATTTTAGGATTATTTGTTCCATTTCTTTGAAAAAAGTTGATGGTATTTTGATAGGAATTTGATAGGTATTTGATAGGAATTGCATTAAATGGGTAGATTGCTCACAATATTTGTTCTTCCAATCCATGAGCATGGAATGTTTTTCCATTTCTTTGTGTATTCCTCAATTTCTTTCATGAGCACTTTATAGTTTTCTGAGTACAGATTCTTTGCCTCTTTGGTTAGGCTTATTCCTTAGGTATCTTATGGTTTTGGGTGCAATTGTAAATGAGATCGACTCCTTAATTTCTCTTTTTTCTGTGTTGCTGTTGGTGTATAGGTGTACAGACCAATATCCACTTCATTACATGTTAAATGGAATTTCTCACCCTTTTGTACTATAAATAGGGATTAGACAGTATACTAATAATAGCCTGACAAGGAAAAAGAATTTAACTTTTTAAAAAAATACTTGTAATCTTCAAGGCTTATTATGATATGTGTGCCTTGGTGAATAGTTTTTCCTTCTGAGTTTGACATGCAGACTGCATTTGAACTTCAGATTCAAATGGCTTCCCATTAGGTCCACTCTGCCGAGCTCTGCTCCAGGGACCACTAGAGGGTCATTGGTTTTTCTCAGAATTCTGAGCTGCTTGGCTGCAGCTAGTGACCCTTAGGTTCTAATGCCAGGCACTTTGATTACTCTTCTGCTTCAGGTCATAATTCAAAGGATAGAATTAGTTTTGAAAATCTCTAAGCAATTTAGGTCCTGGAATAGAAATCTCAAAAGTCAGCTGGTTTGAATTCCCAAGCTCTGGAAACACAATTTGAAAGCTATGTATAAACCTAGATGCTAGCTTGCTGTGAAATTTTGAGAAAAACTAAATATCCTTTAGAAAAAGACTGTGAAACAAATGAGTTCTGAAGACTCTGGTGTTCTTGTCAGAACTCAGTGGGAAAGAGGTAGTGGATGAATGAAACTCCAAAACACGGGGAATATTCCTGGGTCTCCAAGACCCCACCTTGGGAACAAGAACCAAGAACTAGCTCTGATGTTGTCAGAAAAGAAGAATTCCAAGCGTGAATCTGGAGACGGGTATGAAAATCAGCTGATCAGTTGGCAAAGGTCAAAAGAACCCCTGGTGCAGTGCAAGATAAACCATTTTGACACACTGAGGACTCAAAATTCAACAATACAACTAACTTTCTACAAACCTAAGAAGAAAAATCAGATCTTCCCAGTGTGCTTATGAACACTTTGGTTGAGCCACCAGGTGAATGGGCTACATTCACAATTATATAGTATTTAGTAGAACCAATAGTAAATCTAGAATTCTACATAGGAATGAATCCTATAGTTCAGCACAGTCCACCTGAGCTTAAACTAAGGCATTTCACCATCAGCTCTGAACCCCATTGGATGAACGTTGTTCCTGGGGACCTTAACTCCTTATATTCCAGATTGCAAATGTCTGCTTGGTGAGTGGGTCCTACAAGGACTACAGCAGAAGAGGAGTTTACTCCTGTAAAATGAAAGACCCCTGGAGGCAGGAAGTTTGTCATCATTATGAGATGAGTGGCTGAAATCAGAAGTGAGGCTATTAAGATACTATTTTGGGACTAGGAGGGATATAACATAGCCACAGCTAATGGTTTAATGGGATAGTAGACATCAGATAAGCATAAATATTTTTTTAACAAATGGTAATAAAGATTAGCAAGGAAAATAAACAGGTTCCATAAGTAAAAACCTAGTGGGAGGAAGACCTAATTTTGATGAAGAGAGTCAGGAAAGGACCTTTTGAGGAAGCTGACCTATACTCTGAGATCAAATTACAATCATGGTAGAGGACCTCTAAGGGCTCTTGCAGTTTATAATCCATAAGCTATGAGAGAGAACCGGCTGAGCAGGGGTAAATACCATTTCCAGCTACTGGGATGAATATAGAATGCATTAAGTAGTATCTGGGAATAATTTTGAATGAGGCTCCTGACAAAATTAGCCCCCTCAGTGCCTGTTATAGTGTCTAGAATTCCCTCCAGTCTTGCATTACATTCTAGTCTTGCATTACATTCCAGGAAACTTATTTTTAAAAATAAATTGCACTGCAGTTAATTAGGATAATTATTCTATACGTAGGGATGTTAGTTACCATAATCTTCTCTGTCACTAGTCTTGGAGGTAAGAAAGATAGGAACAGGTTATACTACTTCATGACAAGAGATAATTCAATGTCTTCCTTCCAGAAAACTGGATTTGTTCCATTCTTCCCAACAAACTCATACATGTTTTTGCCAAGCACCAAAACAAATTTTAAATAGTTTTGCTGTTGGAAAGACCCAATATGTGGTTTCCCAGAGACATTTTTCCTCTATGATTTGAAATATGTTTTTTGTTCATTTGTACTGAACTCAACTGTTGCTTAATAAAAACTATTTGATGTCCAAGCCAACTTTTGAAGATTATTGCAGATTTCCCCAAAAATCTTTTGAGAGGAAATTATCTGCCGGCAAGAAATAGAACTAGACTAATGGTAAATTTTGTTCTGTCATAAACCAGGGGCTGAAGTTTGAAGGGGTTTAAAAAAAAAAAACAAAAAACCCTTGATTAGTGGGCACAGTAAACTGGCAAACTTTTAAACTCAAAACAAATACGAAAGATTCTTAACCAGTGAAAGAAGTTGTGATTCCAAGGAAGCCAAAACCTTGGTTTTAGATAAACATACTACAGACTGAATTCGGTTATAAGTTTAGTTTTTTAAAAAAACAGGTAAAAGTCTTTAGTTCCAGCCAACTGACTTGCTTCTTGCGCCCTGAGGAAGAACAGATGGATGGAACGGTCTGAAGGTGCTTCTCTAGCTAAGGAGAAAATAGACCTTGAAATAGATCACTTAGTCAGACCTCTCATTATTTTAACTACTACTCAGCATAGAATGGCACAACACGGATAATAAAGTATTATGTTCCCAAAGACAGCTTCTTGAAAGGCTAGCTTGGCAGCTGTTCATTTCACCTGGAAACTTCAATTCAACGTTACAACAAATGGAGTCTGGCAAGGAACTGTGAGAAGTCCCTAATTTATTAACATCAAGAGGCAAGTTTTAAAGGGACAGTTTTCCTTTCTGTGCATAATAGTTTAGCAAAGGTCAGAATCATTTACAATCCCCAAAACGTGCAAGTAAATAACTTTGATTACATAGTAATGTAAGGTGAGGAATGTTCTTCATCACATTGATTTGGTGAGCCTAAGAAAATCCCAAGAGTAGGACATCACAAAATTGCACATTTTTCCTTTCAGTGCCATTCTGCCTGAGGGTCTCAGTTTATCTCTTTCCCCACCTGTCTCTAAACATTTTTCGAGATAACTCAGTAATGATGGGCCACTGATGCTGAAAGTATAGAGGTGTCCTCCAAGATTATGTTGTCCAGGGCTATTTGTTAATAGTTATCATTAATATTGAAGCTACCGCTATAATAATTTTTGCCAACATATAAGCCTAAGGAAAGGTTTGTTATTTTAGGTTTAGATTTATAACTTCAACTTTTACGTTTTCTAAAAAACCACACAGAGAAATAAGCCCTTAATTAAAGTGAAAGTCTAATGAATATGAAAAAGTATCTTAATTGTGAATAGATTTATTGGATTTAGCTTTATTGGGCTTACAAAGTACAGACCTCCGGGGATTGGATATCGCTGAGGTTATCATTGGCACCTTAAGAGAAACAGCTTGGTCATGATTTAGTGACCAAGAACAAGCACAGTTTTCTGGAATTCAAGCATATTGATAGCATTTTTATGAGGTTAAGCCAAGGTACATCGTAAGCTTGCATTGTACAAAGAATCATATTCCTGGATTTTCAAGGATTCTGTGGAGGCTCCAGATCGGCTAAAAGGGAATCCACTGACTCCTTAATTTCTACTTATTTCCAGTCTACTCTTTTTTTCCAATTCCTTGTCATGCATTATTTCAGTAATATTCTTGGCCATAACATAAACTCCTTTGCTCTTCTGTCTTTTCATCACACCTCATAAGCAAAACCTCATCCCTCATGCAGCCCATGTTCTTCTTTCTCTCTGTCACCACCCAAGTGGCCAAGAATCCCACAATACTCCTATTGGTATTATTATAAATTGAGTTCACTAGCCTCAAAGGAGCCATCAAAACTGTTTACCAATCCTACACTATTCTCTGGTCCTCTGCTCTCTAAATTCCCCACAGTCTTGCTGCTGAGCTCCATATAAACACACACACACACACACACACACACACACATTTTATGCCTCATCTGTAAAAAGAAACTAATAATAAACTTTCTAGGTTTGTTGTAAGAATTAAATGAATTTTCATATGAAACTCTTAAATTAATGCCCAGCGAACAATAAGGGCTGCATATCATTATTATTATTGCTATTATTGTGACTATATTTCTTTTTGAAGGCAGCTTAAATTCAACATATCAGGGCTGAATTTATGACCTCAAACAAACATTTTAGGAGCACCTAATCCAATGAATTGTACCAAAATTCATCCAATTTTACAAGCCAGAAGTAAGGAGACATTCTCGAAACTTCTTTTCTCTCTCACAAATCCTCACCTTGATATCCAGTCTATTAAGCAACCAACAGTGTGGTAGACACAGTATGTTGTGGGAAGCACTAGATGGTTTCTTTCCCTCTCTTTCCTATATTCTAGCCACATTTTCCTCCTTCCAGTGTCGTACACATGCAAAGCTTTTGCAGACACTGCATCTTTTGTCCATAATTCTCTTCCTCCACCTGCTCAGGTCTAACTAATCTTGATTAACTTCTTCCTCTCTATAGTTCCACCAGGATATGATCTTTGTTCTCTCTCTAAGTCAGGTAGTTTTTTTATATCTTGTCTTAGAATTATGTTCTTTTTTTTTTAATGACTATTAGCTGTTTTAACTCAGCACCTTCTGGTCTGATAATGTGATTAATTATCCTCTATCTAGAATACAAGATCCATAGATTGGGAACCGCATCTGGTTTTGCTTGCCATTATATTCACATAGCCTAGCACAGTTCCCAGGGTTCAGGTGAAGATAAAAATAAATTTTTCCAGAAAATGGGAGAAGCACTATTTGCAATAAGAAACCAGAAAGCCTTTTAGACACCAAAGGAACCAGTAAATAAATGAAATATAGAAAAAAAGGTAGAGAAAGTCAGTGAATCCAAAAGTCAGTTCTTTAAAAAGATCAACAAAATTGGAACATCTTTAGCTAGACTGACCAGGAAAAAGACAGAAGACACAAATTAATAACATGAGAAATGAAAGAGAGGACATTACTGCCAACTTTACAGAAATAAAAAAAAATTATAAGAAAATATATGATAACAAATTTGATTAATTAGGTGAATTTTTTTTTTAATTCTAGAAATACACAAACTACTGAAATAGACTTAGGAATAAAAGAAAATCAGAATACATATAATAAATAAAAATTTGAATTAGTAATTTAGAAAACGTCCCACAGAAGTGCTCAAGCCCAGAAGCCGTTCATGAATGAATTCTAGCAAACACTTAAAGGAGAATTAATACAAATCCTTCAAAAACTCTTGCAAAATATAGAAAAGAAGGGATTACTTCCAAACTCAGTGTATGAGACCATAATTATCATGATATCAACCAGAAAAAGGCAACAAAAAAGTGGGGAAAACTACAGAACAATATCCTTTGATTCAAAATCTTCAATAAAATACTAGCACCAGTTCCAATAACATATAAAAAGAATTACTCAGAGTCAATTGTATATCATGATGTGAAAGAATGAATTTGGACCCCCACTTCACCCCATATAAAATATGTGTATGTGTGTGAGTGTGTGTGTATTTCAAGCTACATATGTAATTTCAAATGTTTTAATAGTCACTTTTTAGTTTTTACTTTAAAGAGCACTTAATGGTAAAAATTTGAATTCTTCTCAATAAGGAACCTAGCAAGAATTTCTGCTGTTACTATTTCTATTCAAGGTAGTGAAGGTTCTAGCCAGCACAACAAGACAAGAAATAGGAATTAAATCACCCAGATTGGAAAAGAAATAAAACTTTCTCTATTCACATCTGGCATAATTGTCTATGGAGAAATTCTCATGGAATCTACAAGAAAGCTGCCAGAATCAATGAGTTATGGAAAATTTTAGGATACAACATAAATATAAAAAAATCAATTATATTTCTAAATACTAGTAACAATTGCATATTGAAATAAAAATAACCACTTAAAGTAATAGCAAAAATATGAAAAATTAAGAGTAAATCTGATAGAATATATGCAAGACCTGTTCACCGTAAACTCTAAAACATTTATGAGAGGAATTAAATATCTAAACAAATTGGGAGACATACCATATTAATTGTTGGAAGTCTTAGTGTTGGTAATATGTACTTCTTCCACATTGATACATAGAGTTGATCCAATAAAATAAAAATTTAGCAGGTATTTTATAGAAACTGACAACTTTAAAAATAAAGAACAAATTTGGAGCACTTCCACTACTATTATATAACTATAGTATCAAGACAATATGATATTGCATAAAGATAGAAAAACAGAGCAATGTAATAAAATAGAAAATCCAGAAATTGTATAATGAAGTAAATTTCCACAAAGACTCAAGGTCAGTTCAATGGAGAAAGAATAATTATTTCAGTAAATTACCATGGAACAATTAGGTGTCCAAATACAGAATATTTAACTTGAATCTGTGTCTTGCACCATATACAAAAATTAGCTAAAAATGGTTCATAGATCTAAATATAAAAGCAAAATTATAAAACATGTAGAAGTAAAACATAGGAGAAGATCTTTATGACCTTGTATTAGGCAAAGATTTCTTATTTACAATACCAGAAGCAGCCTGTAACAAAATTATTTTTTTTAAAGATTTTATTTATTTATTTGTCAGAGAGAGAGAGAGCACAGACAGGGGGAGGAGCACACAAAGGGAGAAGCAGGCTCACCTGAGCAGGGAGCCTGATGTGGGACTCAATCCCAGGACCCCGGGGTCATGATCTGAGCCTAAGGCAGACACTTAACCAACTGAGCCACCCAGGTGTCCCAGCCTGTAACAGATTTAATAAATTGGACTTCATCAAAATTAAGAACTTATTATACTCTTTGAAAGAAAGAGAATGAAAACACAAATCACAGACTAGGAGAAAATATTTTCCTATCACTCATCTCATGAAGGACATGTAGAAAATATATATCCGCAAGTTAAATAACTCTCAAAACTCAGTAAGATTACACAAAAATATATTGAAATAATACAATAAACTGGAGAAAAATTTAAAAGATGCTTAAGAAAAGGAGATAGATTGCAAATAAGTACATGAAAAAATTCACCATAGTTAGTCCTGAGGGGAATACAAATTAAGACCACAATTTGATACCAACACATATTATTAGACTGTCTAAAATTAAAAAGACCCATTATATTAAGTACTGGAGAAGATGTCTCATACAGCTGTATCTCTTATACACTGATGGGAATACAAAATGGTACAATCACTTTAGAAACAGTTCAGCAGCCTTTAAAAAGCTAAATATGCATCTACTGTATGACCTAATCATTCCATTCCTAGGTATGTCTCTAAGAGAAATGAAAACATATGAACTCAAATTTTCATAGCAGCTTTATTTGTAATAGCCAAAAATTAAAAGGACCCGAGTGTCCATCTTTATGTGAAAGGATAAGCAAATCGTGGTGTATTCCTAAAATGGGATAATATCTTTCAATATAAAGGAATATGCTATTGCTATACGCAAACACATGGATGTATTTCTAAATATTCTGAATGAAGAAGCCAGAGGAAAAGTGCCTACTGTATGATCCCATTTGTATGAATTCTAGGATATTCAAACTCTCTGTAGTAAAAGAAAGCAAACTAGTATTTGCCTCAAGATATGTGTGGGCATGAAGCCAGAGGAGGGAGGCATCACAGGGGGCATTAGGAAGTGACTGGAGATATGTTTGTTATCTTGACTAAGGTGATGATTTCACAGGTATATGTATATGTAAAAAGTTATCATATTATACACTTTAAACATGTTCAGTTTTTTTAATATCAATACCTCCACAAAGATGTTTAAAAGCTATCATGAAGTCTCTACTAGAAGCCATTGCTACTTGTGTATCTGTAGATTTTAAGGAGGACCAAATACTTGCCTTGATTAAGATCACTGGTTTCCTGCCTGAATTTCAGGGTTTATCTGTTCTGCTAGCTGTTGTTACTAACATTATTATAATTACATAATTGGTCAAATCATAATTATTGCCAGAGAAATTATCCTTTCCAAGTGTGATCTGAGTTCCCTTTTAGGTTTCATTTGAAAAAAATCAGTAGGTGTGGCATTGAGAACACAAATCACAATATTTGATGGATTATTAAACATAGAACTTATATTAAACCTGGCCTTGAGAGTATGACACCAGATATCAGGAGTTAGTTCCATAATATCTCAAATGTGAAGTTGAGAAATCTTCCTTTCCAAGGACAGGAAATTTCTCTGACCAGGCCTTCTGCAAGTTTTACTTGAAATGTTAATACAATTGCTTTTGTAGGCTTTGGCTGTCTCCAGTGACCTGCATATTTATTTTTGCCTTCTTATGTAGCTCTTGTGCCTATTAACAAAGAACACTGTTGAGAACATATTTTAATAGAAATCTTAGCAGGAAATGCTTCAAACCATGTTACAACCCATAGGAAGATGCCATATCCCCAAAGTAACAGAGACTCTCTAGTTCTCAGTGTAGAGTAGAGGATGGGGAAGGAGTAGATTTTACTCTAAATATGATCAATGAAAAAATATATATTAAAATATTAAGAGTTATTATAACCAAGAAGAATGATTGGTGAGTTTCATTTACCTCACATTTTTCTATCTTCTAATTTTCTTACAATAAACATCATACTCTGTTTTAATAAAAGAAAATTTAAAGAAACAAGTTGGAAAAACCAGAATCTACTTTCTAGCCTTTCAAATTGGTGAAGCTAAATTTACCCAAAGAGGGTAGAAAATTTTCTCAATTGAAAAACAAAAAGAATAAAAATCAGTGAAATGCAAGATTCTTGAAAGCAATGATGATACCTTATTTCAGTACAAATTATATTTTGTTGAGATCCATCTGTTCAGTATCAGACACTGTGATATCCATGAAGGCATCAAAAATTAGTAAAACACCACTGCTGCTCTTAAAAATAACAGCTAAATGGAGGAGCTGGGCACATATACAAGTATAGAAGCTATTCTATGAATATATATATGAAGTTCTGAAAATTTCTCGTCAAATTCAACTTCTCAGTTAGACCTACCTGCTATCTAAGTTAACACTAACATCATTTGTGGGTGGTAGTGACATTTGACTGGCTCTTAACTGGCTTTAAACTTGTTGTTTCCCCTTTTTAAATGAAAGTTCGTAAGTATAAGCAATGTTGTACATGTAACAGTGGTGCTTCTCTGACATGTAATATGGTAGAGAGTGTCCTAAATGTCAAGAAGACACAGAAGCGAGAAAGGTGGCGTATGTGGAGACCATCAAATCTCTCTTTTTGGGAATCACAAGGCTAGAACATAACATTAATGACTGAACAACAAAACCTCATGGGAAGATTATAAATTTATCTTCTTGGGAACCGAAAGTCTCAGTTTTGCACTTCTAAGGATCAGTGCCTTGATCCAGTAATGGTAAATAGAGACATAGAAGGTAAATGGTCAGGTTGAATCTCCACTCATTTTAGGACTGCCCAAGGAATTGCTAATATTGCCAAGTTAGTCTTTTTAGATTTAAGTTTTTGCAAATTTCTCCTCTGCAATTAGATAAGACAAGTATACACATGCAGTCGATTCTCATTATTTGTGGATTCTCTATTATAAATTTGCCCACTTGCTAGACTGTATTTGTAACCATATAGCCAATACTTGTGAGGTTTTATGCTTGCTTGGGCAGCACATACATTAATTTTGGAAAGATATGGAGATTAGCATGCCCCTGCACAGAATGACACACAAATTCATGAAGTGTTCCATAGAAAGAAAATATTTGCAGAGTTTTCGTGATCATTTGCAGACAGCACACCAAAAAGGAAGAAAAATTTCAATCACCTGATGCACTTTTCCAGCTGAAGTCAAACAAGGCCACACTCTGTCTTTTTGTTTCAGTTCTCATATTGTAAACAAGTGTCTTTTTCATGGTCCATTAAGTGTCACATTTTTTTTGAATTTTTGTGCTTTTTGTTGATTTCGCTGTTTAAAATGACCCCCAAGTGTAGTGCTGAAGTGCTGTCTAGTGTTACTAAGAGCAGGAAGGCTGTGATGTGCCTTACAGAGAATTACACGTGTTAGATAAGCTTCATTCAAACATGAGTTATAGTGTTGTTGATCTTGAGTTTAATGTCAGTGATTTGGCAACATATATTAAATAAGATATCTTTAAACAGAAATATACATAAAACAGGGCTTCGTATTGATCAGTTGACAAGACTGTTGTGACAAGAGGCTTGCAGGAACCTAACTCTGTATTTCCCCCGGGAGCAATGATTCAGTGTTTGCTAACTCAGTGTCTGCAACAACTCAGTAGAATGGAACTAATGAAAATGAGAATCATCTGTATGTTTGTGTATTTGCACACACGTATAGTTTATGTTAAACATGCATATATATACATATTATGTATATATAGATACATTTTTTATTAACATATAGTGTACTATTTGCCCCAGGCTTACACAATTCACAGCACTCACCATAGCACATACCCTCCCCAGTGTCCATAACCGAGCCACCCCGTCCCTCCTCCCCCAACCCCCAGCAACTCTCAGTTTGTTTCGTGAGATTAAAAGTCTCTTATGGTTTGTCTCCCTCCCGATCCCATCTTATTAAATACGTATAAATAAATATATTTTTAAAATATGTATAACATTTTAAATATGTATAAAATATATATATTTTTAAACATACATATATACGTAGTGTATGTGTGTGTATATACACACACAAATATACATATTGACTAATCAGTTGACTAATATTCATCATGAGGGGAAATTTAGTCTTCCAATCCCTGAATCAGGATACATGCTATATACTATATATATATGCTATATAGCTATACGCTAAATGCTAATAAATTGCATTTATATGTTTATGAGAGACAGTAGAACCTCTCTGAAATTAGAATTTTCCCAGAAAATCTGGCCCTCACTGCCACTGTTCAGTGACACCAATTCTGACTATAGGAGTGGTGAGCAGTTACTAGAGGAAGGCTATTTGCTTTAGTTTCAGCATTCTGGCCAAAGAGTATTTTCCAGTGCCTGAGTAAAGGGAATTAGAAAAAGAAGAAGAATGACAACTAAGGGGGAAAAAAATAATTAATTAATTAAAGTCTCTGAGTACTATTAAATCCCCCTGACCCGAAATCAGAATATTTTTATATCCTCCTCATTTTTTTTAAGATTTTATTTATTTATTTGACAGAGAGAGATCATAAGTAGGCAGTGAGGCAGGCAGAGAGAGAGGAGGAAACAGGCTCCCCACTGAGCAGAGAGCCCGATGTGGTGCTTGATCCTAGAACCCTGAGATCATGACCTGAGCTGAAGGCAGAGGCTTTAACCCACTGAGCCACCCAGGCACCCCTTCTCATTATTTTTAGTATTTTTTACTGCCCTTATGGGCCCCAGCTTTCCATCTGCCAGATGAATTTAATTGAATTCCTTGGGCTAAAAAGTGAAAATCAAGAAGGATTGCAAAGATAGATAGACAGACAGATATAGATATAGATATGCTCTTGAATCAAATGAAAAAGAGACCTAGCCTAGAAAGAACAAAAAATAAAATTCAGTCAAGAAATATGTAACTCAGACTTTGACCAAAAACACTAGAATAATTTCAGGCAATTTTGAAAGCTCAGGTATGTGGTTTCACTTCTATTCAGAGGAGCGTAGTAACCAAATTTGGATTTTCATTCAAACTGATCTTCACTTTCCCAGTTCCATCTTCCAGAAACAACTACCTCTTTGTGCATAGATATGTGAGTAATGACACAAAATGATGAATCCTAGAAGCATGGAGTTCAATATGGAAATCACATGCATATTTTTCAGAGTGGTCATCTAATTAATCAAAACTTAGTCCTGTTCTAGGGCGATACTAAGGATATTAGGTGGGTTTTTAATTGTAAACAATGACTTGCCAAAAGAATATTTTAAATTTATCCCCTCCATCTTTAGAGAATGTGGAAAACCATCTATCTTCTTCAGATCTATGTTTGGGGATTTGATTTTAATTTCAACTGCCAAGAGCATTGGGGAAATTGCAATCCTGCAATACGACCATTCTCAAATACATTAAGTGACAAGCACAAAAGTGCACTCAGTGTGCATACATACTATGGTTCCCATGACAAGCTCTGCATGATAACAGGGGTGTCCCTGCCTTTGCAGACATGAGAGGATACATGACAAATGATGTGCATCAAGAGACTGACAGCTCATCTTCTGCACTTGCCTGCTGCATTATACTGAGTGAGGAGATGTGTAGCAAGCTGATGATGCACACAGTCCCTTCCCCTCCGTACATGTTCTCTGCCATTCCTCTTATTCCTTCTTTTGTAGCAACCAACCTTTTCCGACATTTGAGGCTCTTTTATAGCTAATGATCTTGGGCTCTGGAAATATGAAAGGTTATTATATAGGGAATGATAGCCAGCTGTTCCTCACTCGCCTGAAGATAGATCTTGAGCTGCTGCCATTCATTCCAGAAGGATTGAATAAATGCTTCTTGATCATAAAGATGATGATGATGGTTGTGATGATGATGATGATGATGATGATGATGGTCAAACAGCGTCAGGCATAGGGAAGACCTGGACTATAGTCTGCAGAACCTCACTCTGATAAAAGGAATGTCCTGACATTGAAAATTAGGAATTTAGTTGCTAATTCAAACTTACTCTGCATTTAACAAGAATTTGCTAAGCATCCATTGTAAGGCCAGTGCTGTGTTTGAGCCCAAGGAATGTACAAAATTATCAGTCAAAAACCTGTCTCTGTCAAGTTGATTTACAACTTACTTTGAAACAATGACTTTCTTATGTGAAATTATTAAACAGTATTTAAAGATAACATGTAATTACTGTACTGACTATTTTTTAGTTCAGGAAGTTTGAGTACTCAAGGGAATCTTCATGAGGAAGTGAGGTTTCAGCTAGGCCTTGAAGAATAGATAGGATTAGGCAGTAACTGAAAGATATGTACTTGTTCTATAAATATATATACTGTATACCTAACAATGTTCTAGGCCTACCCAGAATCATAGAATAAGATAGTTAAAAGGCACGTTTGAGATTATAAAGTACCCTTTTATTACACAAATGAGGAAGTGATATCTCATCTTTACACTCTCTGGGTGGGAAATCATAGCAAATTAGTGGTAGAGCCAGGAACAGAAAATTTCTACTTTAGTTCAATATTTATATATGAAAATATATCATTTCTCCTGCCTTAAGTGTCTAGTTAGGTAACCAGGACCCACATTAGAAATGGCCTGAAAATAAGTAGAAAGTATCATAGAGAATCATTATCATAAAATAAGGAGAAAAAAAATCCCTCCATCCACCAAAATCATCACCTTGAAGACAAACCAAGAAACATTTCCATTGTTAAGAAATTAATCTCTCCATATGAAACAGATTCTTTTTAAAGATTTTTCTTGTAAAAAATAATACTGTGATTTGTCAAACATTTCTTATATTTGATTAATCTTTTAATATTTTTTGTAAATTTATTGTCTTAAGTAAAGTGTCTATGACCTTTTAGTGGTGTCGAGTTTGTGTATTGTGTAAATTGTGTATTGTGTAAATTTATTGTCTTAAGTAAAATGTCAACGATATTTTAGTGGCGTTGAGTTTGTGTATTAGCCAGAGCTGTTAAATTCCAGGTTATTTTATTCTAACTTTCTAGACATCAATAAATCTTAGATTATACTTTATAATATACTTTAGAATAGATTTTGTTTGTCTTCCCAGTAATGACAGCAAAGAAGCCAGGTACGCCTAAGGCACTGATTGAGAGGCAGTGTATACAAGAATTAAAGTGTAGTCACTGAGTCAGACAGATTGGGCATCAAATTCCACTCTTCACCCTTGAATCCCTCTTCTTCTATATGAGAAGAATATGGTTCCTAACTCCCAAGGTAATTGTAAAGATTAAAGTAAATAATGTGTGCAAAATAATTAACAATTTCTGGTGTATAGTATGTCCTCAACAAATTATAGGTAAATGTTAGTTATTAAGTAGCTTGAACATGGAGATGAGTTATGTTTATGTTTGGCTACTAAATTGGTGTCAAGGTTGCTGACCAGATAATTAAAGTCATACTTATGACAAAAGGTTATCAATTGTGCATGAAGTTGTAAATGCATCTAATTGAGCATGCAACTGTCAGGAAAAGAAAGATGAGTAGGAGACTACCAAAGACTATTCTAGCTTGAACATCTGTTAATCACATATACAGCACTTAAGGAGACTTTAGCAGCTTTTTTTTTAAACTAATTAATTCTCACCAATAAAAGCCTTAGCAAACACAAATATATAGTCAACAAAAATCACCTGTAATTATACCATTTGAAGTCAATAAGTTTGATAAATTTTTAAATTTTCTTATATAAATGAAATTTTATTATCTATATAATTGTGTGTATATATAATTATTAAAAGTTACAGTTTAAAGTAAACAGACTCCAACCACATGAGCTTCTTATATTCTGCTTTTTCACATATTATGTAATAATTCAAAAGTATTATTATTTATTCCATAATATTCCACTGAATGATTATTTTATTGCCATTTTCAGATATCATTTCTAGTGATTATCTATAAATAGTGCTAAAATGAACATCCTTGGAAAGAAATCTTTGCTCTGTGATAATTTCCTTAGGACAAATGCTTAGAAATGATTTTACTATATTAAAGAAAACTAACTTTTTATAGCTCTATATGCTATACAGGTAAACGTCCCTCTAGAAAGTTTATGCCAATTTATACTCTCATTACCATGTAGGAAAGTGTTTAACACCCAATTTACTACCTTTACCAGGGGTCATCATCATTCATCATAGCTGTAATAGTAATTGCTGATAATTACTAAGGCCTTATCATGCGGCAGGTCCTGTTCTACTTTACAGATGCTATATTTTTCAATCTTCTCAATTTCTCTATAAGGCATATTATAATTATCCGCATTTTACTGATTAAAAAACTAAGGCATAGATTCAGTTAAATAACTGAAGATACTCAATTAAAACTGAAGTAGGGACTCAAATCCAGGCAATGTGATTTCAAGGATCATACTTTTAACTGCAATACAGTATTACTTTCCCACAGAAGTCATAAGTGTTATTTTTAAAAATATTTTTGCAATTTAAAGAAAAAAACCCACTTTTATTTTATTTTATTTATTAGTAAATTTAATAATCTCAATATGTTTACTTGTTTTTTACATTTTTTTTTTTAGTGTGAATTTTCTATTCATGTTTATCACTTTGTAGAATACTTTTCCCTGGAGGAAAGATTTTGAAATTAGATTCTAATTGACTCTCTCTTTGGAGTAATAATAAATATGGATTTTCAAGATGGTGACACGATTTATTCATTTTCATGAATTTGGAGGAATTTTGCTAATTGCAATCTCCAGTGAGCTTTGGACTCCCTGCCTGCCAATATATATTGCATTTTACAGGTCCTTTTAGATGTTTGCTTTGGTTTGTAATTGATGGATTTCCTGAAAGCAAAAAGTCACGGGAGATTTAGTGAGTGTGAAATGGTAAATATTGAAAGCATTTTAAATATTGATATGAAAATAGATCTCCTAGCTGGATATCTTTTTGTTCTGCTGTTTCTGGAATGAATACATTAGTTTAAAAATTTTAAGCATAACAGATGTGAAAGTGCTAGTGTTTGGATTGGTAATAGACTGTTCCCTGCCAGATTTGCTGGTAGCATTTCTATATTCTGGAAATACGAGAGACATTTACAGCCATAGTGATATTTCCAAACGCTTTAATAAATCTAGTACACTCAGATGATTATTTGTAATTGCAGAAATACTCCTGGCCTAGAAGAAATTGCTGTACTTAATGGGGTTTGAGGATTAATTGTTGTATTTAAGGGCTACAAAAAAGAGATTGGGCATGAGGTGGGATGCAATAAAAAGGGAAAGGAAGTCATGAGCCAAGTGTCTTTTGCAATAAAAAAAAAAAATGGAAAATGAGAAATTAGAATAATTTGGTGAGGCCAAAAGGAATGACATTACTCCTTGGAAGATTGAGACACCTCCCCCAGCCAGTAGTCTGGGAATCTACAAAGTGCTGAAGTTTGGTTTGGGGCTGAGTATGCAAAAAAATTCCACCAGCAATGAAAAGAAATTTCTCCCCATTTTCTCTTCATTCAGAATCCATATTTAAAACATCATTATAGTGATGTATTTGTCAGGGTCCTGACAAGAGCTAGATGGCCTAATGAAATGAAGTCATTGAAGAGTGTTAAATAAGGATTATTTTTTTTTTCACAAGGGGTTGAGTATAAGTTACAGGAATGAACAGGGGTTGGTGATGTACCCAGGGTCTGTTATACTTCTAACAGAACGGAGCTGTTACCTCTCTAACATGAAGAGACAGAGTGGGAGGGGAGGGAGGGTTTTATGGGAACTGGAGAAAGCCATAGCTATTGGCAGGGAAGCAGTCTTTGGTGAACTGATTTCTCTCTTCTTCTTCCTCTGATCTCCTGTTGGTGCCACCCGTTGAGTAAACCCAGTTGGGGTTTAGGAGCCTTGGTATATAATCCACAAAGGTCTGCCTCCCAGGGCTCATTGCAGTACAGAAAAGAGAGGAGAAGGGATCTGGAAGGGCAAACAGAGCAAATAAATTATGCCTCCGATCAGTGTTAATATGCTCTGAGGCAAGTCTAAGCTCTAATGCCCTTCCATCCCTGATTTCACATCTGAAAACTATGCCCTGAACATCCATGGCACTAGAGAGATACCTCTCCTACCTAAAAGTAAAAATTTTCCAAAAGAAGGAAGGTTGTAAGTACAAATGCCCTCCTACACACTTCAGGTTGTTTGCCACACCCCTATTCTCTCTCAGTGCCTTTCAGCACCTAGCACAGTGTTCTATACATCACAGTCCATCATTTTTCAGTCCAGAATACTGAAAGTTTGCAGGAAACCATAGTGATAGCAAACCAAAAAACCCCACCATAACCCTCATACACTGTTGGTGGGAATGCAAACTGGTGCAGCCACTGTGGAAAACAGTATAGAGGTTCCTCAAAAAATTAAAAGTAGAGCTATCCTACAATCCGGTAATCACACTACAGGGTATTTACCTAAAGAATACAAAAACAGTAATTTGAAAGGATATAAGCAACCCTATGTTTACTGCAGCATCATTTACAATAGCCAAATTAGGGAAGTAGCCCAAGTGTCTATCAATAGATGAATGCATAAAGAAGATGTCGTGTATATATATGGAATATATATGGAATGTAATATTATTCAGCCATAAAAAGGAATGAAATATTGCCATTTGCAACAACATGGATAGAGCTAGAGAGTATAATGTTAAGTGAAAGAAAACAGAGAAAGACAAATATATGATTTCACTCATATGTGGAATTTAAGAAACAAAACAAATGAACAAAGAAAAAATGAGAGAGACAAACCAAGAAACAGACTTCTAACTAAAGAGAACAAACCAGTGGTTGCCAGAGCAGAGATGGCTGGGAGATAGGTAAAATAGGTGAAGCAGATTAAGAGTACACTTATGATGAGCACTGAGTAATGTATACAATTGTTGAATCAGTATACCGTACACATGAAACTAATATAACACTGAATGTTAACAATACCGGAATTAAAATTAATAAAAATCCCCATCCTGACTGACTCGGAGTGACTCAGCTGGGTTGCTATAGATGCAATAAAATAGGTAAACAGTTGTGACGAATAAGCCAAAATGATACAAAAAAGAGCATATATAGACTCAGAATTTTTACATGCTAATATGAAAGCTATAAATTCCCTTACTCCCTGGAAGACTAATAATTCCATGGTTAGGGAAGGTAAAAATCAAAAATTGGTAAATTTTAAGGAAACTGGAAATCTGAAATCACCCAAGGAAGGTAAATACTCACATTTGAGACCTAGGAGGATCTGTCTCCTAGAACTCTGTTTGGTTAACTTACTTAGGTAATTTCTATACCGAGCGGCACGCCATGTACTGCTCAATGTGTAAAAACAAACTCTCTGGGTGAAGCAAATGATCTGTAGAGTTTGCTTATTTCTGTGGTATAAATTCTCATACATGACCAATTTCAAGCTACCAACGTGGTGTCACTGAACTAAAATTGGGAAGCAATGTATGCATTTGGCTCTTGTCTATACATACTGGTCCCAGCACATCACTGGGTGGAGGCCTCTGTGAAATAGACAACAGACACAGAAGAACCCACTTGGAAAGTATACCAATTCTTTCCATCAACTACTTATTATCCATGGTTCCTTGAGAAGAAACATTCATATCTAGTTTTTTTTTTTATCAGAAATGAATATTACATTTTGCCAAATGCTTTTTCTATATCTATTGCGATGATCATATGATTCTTAGCTTTCATTTTGTTAATGTGGTTTATTACACTGACTAATTTGTAAATGTTGAACTATACTTGCATCCCTGAAATAAATCCCATTTGATCGTGGTGTATGATCCTTTTAATGTATTGTTGAATTCAATTTGCTAACATTTTGTTGCGGATTTTTACAACTGTGTTCATCAGGGATATTGGCCTGTGTAATTTTCTTTCCTTGTGGTGTCCTTGTCTGATTTCATTATCAGGGTAATGCTGCCTTCATAAAATGTGTTTGAAAGGGTTCCCTCTTCTCTATTTTTTTTTTAACAGTTTGAGAAAGATTAGTATTAACCTTTTTTGAAAGCTTGATTGAATTCACCAGTGAAGCTGAGTGGTCCTGAATTTGTGTTTGTTGGCAGGTTTTTGATTACTAATTAAATCTCCTTACTAGTAATAATCTGTTCATATCTATTTTATCATGATTCAGTCTTGGAAGTTTTTATATTTAAAAGGAATTTATCCATTTCTTCTATGTCGTTCACTTTCTTAGCATATAATTATTCATAGTAGTCTCTTATGATCCTTTGTATTTCTGTGGTATCAGTTGTAAGATCTCCTCTTTCATTTCTAACTTTATTTATTTGAGTCCTCTCTCTCTTTCTTTTTTTTTCTCTTAGTGAGTCTAGCTGAAGGTTTGTCAATTTTGTTTACCTTTCAAAGAACCAGCTCTTGGTTTTGGTGATCTTTTCTACTGACTTTTTAACCTCAGTTTCATTTATTTCTGATCTAATCTTTGTTATTTCCTTTTTTGCTACTAACTTTGGGCTTTGTTTTTCTAGTTCCTTGAGGTGTAAAGTTAGGTTGCTTATTTGAGACTTTTCCTGTTTGTTGAAGTAGATGTTTATCACTGTGAACTTCCCTCTTAGTACTACTTTTGCTGCATCCCAAATTTTGGTTTATTCCATTTCCCTTTTCATTTGCCTCAAGGTATCTTTTATATTTGATTTCTTCTTTGACACACTGATTGTTCAGTAGCACATCGTTTAATCTCCACATATTCGTGAATTTTCCAGTTGTCTTCATTTAATTAATTTCTAGTTTCATATCATTCATGTCAGAAAATATGCTTGATATGATTTCAGTCCTCTTAAATTTATTAAGACTTGTTTTGTGGCCTAACATATAATCTATCTTGAACAATATTCCATGTGCACTTGAGAAAAATGTATATCGTGTTGCTTCTGGATGGAATCTTTTATAAATATCTGTCAAGTCCTCTGGTTTAATGTGTTGTTTAAGGTCAATATTTCCTTATTGATTTTCTGTCTGGATGATTTATCCATTAATGTGGGTAGGGTATTAAAGTCCCTTACTATTAATGTATTACTGTATTTCTCCTTTAGGTCTGTTAATATTTTCTTTATATATTTAGGTGCTCCTGTGTTTGGTGCATAAATATTTACAAGTGTTGTATCTTCACATTGGATCGATCCCTTTATCATTATGTAACACCTTTCTTTGTCCCTCGTTATAATCTTTGTTTTAAAGTTTGTTTTGTCTGACATAATTATAGCTACGCCAGCTTTGTTTGGGTTTGCATTTGCATGAAATATCTTTTTCATCTCTTTACTTTCAGTCTGTGTATGTCCTTACATCTAAAGTAAGTCTCTTGTGCATATCATATACATGGGTCTTAGGGACTTTTTGGTTTTTGTTTGTTTGGGGTTTTTTTTTTGCTGTTTTAATCCATTCAGCCACTCTGTCTTTTGATTGGAGAATTTAGTCCATTTTCCCTTAAAGCAATTATTGATAGGTATGTACTTATCTCTGTTTTGTTCCTTGTTTTCTGGTTGTTTTTGTAGTACCTCTCTGTTCCTTTCTCCTTCTCTTGCTCTCTTCTTTTGTGGTTTGATAACTTTCTTTAGTTGTATGCTTATATTTCTTTATCTTTTGTGTATCTACTATAGTTTTTTACATATATCAATAACAGTCTATTTTAAGTTGACAACAACCTAAATTTGATCCCATTGTAAAGCTTAACATTATTACTACTCCCCTACCATATTTTATATTTTCGATGTCATATTTTATATCTTTTCATCTTGTGGATCCTTCAACTAATTATAATCATAGTTATTTTTACTTCTTTTGACTTTTAACCTTTATGCTAGCTTTATAATCTACTACCTTTACTATGAATTTACCTTTCCAGTGAGATTTATTCTTTCATATGTTTCTTGTCACTATAATTAGCACTCTTTCTTTTCAGCCTAAAGTCGTTTAACATTTCTTGTAAGGCCATTTGAGTGGTGATGAACTTCTTTAGCTTTTGCTTGTGTAGAATGTTCTGATAATAAATCTCTTCACTATCTTCTTCAGGCTAAAATTAGTAAGGGCTCTCCACTATTATTTATTTGCACTTTTTTTTTTAAGTTTCTATTCATAATAACTAATCAGAATTCATAAATTCTGATTAAAAAAAAAAAATAGTGAGCTATTTTCCCTTCCAGGATCCTGGTTGCTACTGGTACTAAGTGTGGTAAAGACATAACTTTCAATGTTTGTAGTAAGTAATAGTGTATATGGTAGGTACAGTAGCATAAGAAAGACAATCTTTCTTATAGACTCCTTGGTACTGGATACTTCTTTTATCATCTTAATTCAGTTTTTCCCAGTGATAAGCTGGCAAATGTTCAACAACCAGCATTTAAGCGGGGGGAAAAAAACTGTCTTCCTTGTTTTACCTCCCTATGTTTTTTCTTCAAGTCTGTGATGGATTATCTGAGGATAAACAAACCAAAGCCTCATCTACCATAATTCCCCAAGTGTGTAGTGGGCTACGTTATGACTTCCTCTCTTACAGTAACTCTTTACTGCTTCTGGCTCTACTGCCTCTGACTTTACTGCCTCTTTTGGTCACAGGAATGTCTGAGATACTGTCTCTCCTTTGAGCACCAAAGACAAACACTTTATAAATTAAGAATGTGGAAATACAACAATTAACCATAAAACTTGGCAGGTAATTTGGCATTTGCGGAAGATTACAACAAAAAGGTCTTGCACACTCAGGCATATGCAATGGGGAAATTTTAGCTGCAGCCAATAATAGTTCTTTTATGAAACAAATCTCAGAGGAGAAGAGGAAAGCCCAAAGCAGCTTCTCCCTTTTTCCTCCGGAGGGGAAAGAAATGAGAAATGTATACCCTGTGGTTCATTTCACAGAGGACATGGGAGCATAAAGCTTGGTTTCTAAAGTATAATTTGAGACACTTCCCTCCCTCTTCTCCCCCCATATAATGTGATCTACACTCCTGGAGACTGTAATACAGCGTAGGATCTCTAGGGAATTAGGGAGTCAGGGTCACAAAATGCCTAGGAGATATTCATTATACCCTTATCAGTAAGAAAATAATAGGCTATTTAGTTCACAATGGAGACAATAAGCCTGAATGTTATGAGGAAATGATGTTTATTGTTCTCACAATCCTTTCATAATAGTAATTTAACTGAATTCATCCTAGAGAAATTTGTTATTTCTTTTACAGGTTAAAATTTCTCTGGTTGCGTCAGTTTTGAAAATCCTCATGGTTAAAAACTGTAATGGCAAATACTCTGATCCACAACTTCATTTTACTTTTTCTGGTGGGTTCCATGTGGTTCAAGTTTCTGTAAAGACAAGGCATTGTTTAGAGGAAAAGGTGAAATCTAAAATCAATTTGATCCAAAATACTAAACACT
Organism: Potos flavus; assembly: GCA_028534135.1. Classification (NCBI taxonomy): domain Eukaryota; kingdom Metazoa; phylum Chordata; class Mammalia; order Carnivora; family Procyonidae; genus Potos; species Potos flavus. The sequence goes on from CM052896.1 coordinate 48,784,833, forward strand.
AAGGGAGAAAACTAAGACAGCTCCTACTCGCTACTGAGTAGAGATGTAATGAAACAGACTGCAGCCCAGTAAGATCAGTACGCCAGTGGATTCACATAGAACAAACATGTAATACAGAGAAAGGAAAAGGAAAAGCTTTTTGGAGGAAGGGACATTTGAGCTGGGCTTTCAGAGAGAGAATAGGAGTTCTTCAGAACAGTAAAGGAAGGAAGAGAGCTTCAAATGGATGGAAAAGTATTTACAAAGGAGAGGAGCTGTGAAATAACAAGATGTATGTGATGAGGTAATAGTAGTTTGGTATTGTGAACTTGTAAATACAAGGTCATGAGGCTAGAGAGAAAGGAATAAACAGATGAAGACTTTGTGTCTTGTGGATCAGTGCTTAAAACTGTAATCCATAACCTCCAGTCGGGATACAGGATGATCCATTGAGTGTTTAACTTCAAGTCCTATTCTTTTTTTAAGTCTGTTACAAGAAGGTCATAGGTTAGGTGTCACCTGAAATATATGAGGTGATCTTAAAGGAAGAGAGAGTTCCTCAACATAAAGGTGGGGGGAGAGAAACAGGACTCGTAATCATTCTTTTATATTAGGCAATTTATGTAACATTTATTTGCCTGCTTAAGTAGATTTACTGCACAAATATCTAGTTTTAATTAAATACTCCAAACAAAAGTTTTGAAGATAATACATTATTGCATGCACTAATATAAAACAATAAAAGGAAGGAACTGACACATCTTTCTTTCTTTTTTCTTTCTTTCTTTCTTCCTTTCTTTCTTTCTTTCTTTCTTTCTTTCTTTCTAGATTTATTTATTTATTTATTTTAAACAGAGTTCAACTGGGGAAGAGGGAGAGGGAGTGATTCTCAAGCAGACTCCCCACTGAGTGCGGAGACCTATGCAGGGCTTGATGCCAGCACCCTGAGATCATGACCCAGCTGAAATCAAGAGTTGGATGCTTAACCCTCTGAGCCACCCAGGCGCCCCACACATTTTCTAATTCTAGGAAAACTATTTAAAAATAATCTAATCAGATTACACAAAATGTCAGCCTAGAATCAAAAATTACCAATAAAGCTATTTGAAACAGGATTTATGTCTATTATAATAAATAAAGAACCTTGCCAAAAACACAAATTTTTCCCTCAGTTGATTAGGTATTGGATACTATGAAGGCATTATGATAGGCAGCAAAACATTCACAAACTAAGCAGCCAGATCATGACACAACACCTTAATTATTTGTTCAGTAATACTTCAGGTCACTTTATATGCAGGCTGGTATTTACAAAATTCCACTCAACTTTCATAATGAATAGACCTACATATTGTACTGATGCCTATGTCCCAGTTTTGATATTTGTTGTTAGAGTAGAGTTATATAACATGTTACCTTTGGGAAAAGCTGAGTGAAGGCTACATGGGACCTCTCTTGACTATTTTTGAAAATTTCTGTAACTTATAAGTCTATAATTTATATTGTATTAGAGAGTCTAAAATTATTTCAAAGTTAAAAATTTTTTAAACCTCATGATAAATATTTGGAAGTTGATTTTAAGGTTTCCTACTTAACAGCATAAAAAGCAAAAACTAAAAAGCTGTGTACCACTGAGCAAACACAGGTTCTTCCTGATATAGTAAAAGTGGTTGAAATAATACTTTCTGAAAAACAATATGGAAATAAACTAAATGTGTCCTTCTATTAATAAAGATGTTCAGGAGACTCAGAAATATTGCTGAAAGTTTGAAGAAAAAAATTGAAATTATTCAGTGAGCAAGATTTACTATAGAGTTGCAAAAAAAAGTGCAGATGCTTATAACAAGTCTTAGCTTTGGCATTTTTTTACAGTCTGTTTTAATAATTAAATATGTGTAGAACTTTTTTTGGTAAAAAGAAAACATGAGCTAGGGGAAATAAATTCTTAGAAACAATTTTTCTTCAATAGTAATAATAATAGTATATTGTGAAAAACCATTTTTAAGTAACCACCATTGAAGTTGTTGCCTTGATTACATATATATATGTATATGTATACATATATGTGTATACGTGTATGTATGTATATGTATACATTTATGTGTATATGTGTGTATATGTATGCATATATATATATACACATATATATGTATGTATATGATTCTAGGGTATTTTTAAAAATTCAAAAGAAGGGCTTTAGAAATCTTGCCATTTGCAACGACGTGGATGGAACTAGAGGGTATAATGCTAAGTGAAATAAGTCAATCAGAGAAAGACAATTATGATCTCTCTGATATGAAGAATTTGAGAGGCAGGGCAGGGGGTCGTGGGGGGTAGGGAGAAGAAAGTGAAACTAGATGGGATCAGGAGGGAGACAAACCATGAGACTCTTAATATCACGAAACAAACTGATGGTTTCTTGGGGGTAGGGGAGTAGGGATAGTGTGGCTGGGTTTTGGACATCTGGGAGGGTATGTGCTATGGTAAGTGCTGTGAAATATGTAAGCCTGATGATTCACAGACATGTACCCCTGGGGAAAATAATACATTATATGTTAATAAAGAAAATACTTGAAAAAAAAGAAGAGCTTTAAATATACTAGAATCCTTTGAATCCATTTAATATGCTGCCAAGCCTATCTGATATCCCTGATGTCCTGATATCAAAATGACCGTTGTCCTACATCCACCACTGTCTACCTGTATAGTCACTATAGAACTTATAATAGTTACAAGCAGGCCAAACTCAAAAAGACTTGAGCCATAGATCATACTGAGGAAGATATTCACAGTAGGAGAATTGATATGATTTTAGCAAAACAGGTTTAATTGTCACATTAAATTAATGTTGTTAATTTGACTTTTATTGGTTTTGTAGTTGCCTTTGTATTTAATGTGTAAATTTGTCTTGGTTGTATTCACGTATAACAGCTATAAGCAAGTGGAGCATATATCTAGCTTTAGGTTTAGAAATACTTAAGTAATGTTATAAAATGTTATAAAATCATTTCGGCTCATATTCAAGATTCAGGACTACTTTTTTATTCTTTAAAAGGTGATGGGGTGCCTGGATGGCTTAGTCGGTTAAGTGTCTGCCTTTGGCTTAGGTTATGATTTCAGGGGCCTGGGATCTAGCCCCACATTGGGTTCCCTGCTCATCAGGGAGCCTGCTTCTCCCTCTCCCTCTGCTCCTCCCCATGCTTGGCTCATTCTCTCAAATAAATAAATAAAATCTTAAAAAAAAAGATGATATGTATTAATCAAGTTTGAGAAACATAGCCTAGATCCCTGTGAACTCTCTTAAGCCCTAAGTAAGGTTTCCTTGGAATAAACCAACAAACAGCTTCTGTGGAAGCGTAAAGGTAAGTAGGGGTGAGTCCATTAAAAGCAAAAGCAGCCCTAAAAAGGTGAGATGATACTAATGGAAAATTTTACCAACCACATACTTTGGTCTTGTTCCAATGCTGAAGCTATGATGAGTGTTACTGACTCCTATGACTACATTAGTTACATGGATACAGTACACAAAAACAGACAAAACTGTGACTCTTGTATGTCATCTGGTCCAATTCCATCAGAGGTCCACCATGTCTGAAAACTTCTCAGAGAACCGTATTGTATTCCTAAGAAGTAAGACGGTCTCATTTTGTGGCAGATGAAATGGCCACATCTCTGGACACCAAGGCTGCCAGCATTTCTAACACCAACTGTATAAAAATCACACTTCAATCAGTCTCTAAATAAAGATCATAATTATTTCAGGAGGGTAACTGCAGTGAAGATTTGTTACAGCCTGAGACGAGGTCAGGATTAGGATGTCCTGCAGCAGGGACTTCTTCCCTTATGTTCCCACTCTAAGAAAAGAAGGTTATACAAATATTATCATGGAGATATTTATACATAGAAAAGAGTATAGTATCAACCACTACAAAATACCTGGGAAATACTGTATTTCTTAAAACTTCCAAAAGCAAAAACCATATTAAATTAGCTGAGAAGCAATAGAAGATTTTTTTTTTTTATTTGTAAGAGCTTTAATATATATCTTTGCTTTCTTAGTGCTCTTTTTATGGAGTCTCTGTCTTTCTCATGCTCAATATGCTCCCAGTTTTTTTCCCCCCAAAACTAGGTTTCAGGTTTTTTCCAAATGGCATTCCAACATGCTTTTCTGGGTTCCTATCTGCCTTCCAATGACTGGCACCTGGGCAGCAGATGGTGCAAATGGCCTACCATGTATTTCCTGGATTGATGAAGAGAACTGTCAGGAACCTGGCTGCACTGGCCTGATGCCTCATGGCAGAAAAGGCTGCTCAAAAGTGACAGTGACTGGAAATAAATTTGATTAAAATGATCTGGAGCTTGTTGAGTTTCAAATGTTGTTTTTGTCCCTCTTCTTCTTTACACTTACACAACCTTGGATTTTTGCCTCGAAAACATATTGTGAGTAAATTGGACACCCCAGTATTTTAAACCTTGGACATAATCCACTTTTTCTGGGAGTGCATTTTTTTGTGGGACAGAGGCACTTCATAGCTCACCATGTCCTGCTGCCTATCAGACTTGTCTGATCATAGGTGGATGTGGATTTGCACATCTATATCATGGACTTGATTGTTCTGAAGTGGCGAGGACTACCAATCTGCATCTCGGATATGGAGAGTGATTGCAGAGTCAAAGTCTTAGCCTCATGTTTATTTTTTTTTTAAAGATTTTATTTATTTATTTATTTGACAGACAGGAGAGATCACAAGTAGGCAGAGGCAGACAGAGAGAGAGGGGGAAGCAGGCTCCCTGCTGATCAGAGAGCCCGATGTGGGGCTCGATCCCAGGACCCTGAGATCATGACCTGAACCGAAGGCAGAGGCTTTAACCCACTGAGCCACCCAGGCGCCCCTTAGCCTCATGTTTAAAATAGAAAAATACGGAGTTTTTAAAAAAAGGATTTAATTTAAAAACTGTATAATTCACCAACACAGAATTAATTAATTAATTATTCAATCAAATGAATCTACTGTAGGACCCATCAAGGAAATTGTCTGTGCTTACTTATTCAGCCAATAACATTTGTTACATTGCCTACTGAGTGCCAGGGACATTGCTAGACCCTGAGTACTGCCTTCCTCGGGGGCTTTCTATGCCCTTTCCTTTGACCTCTCCCCCCCAGTACTCCAAGGAATTCTGAGGTTCTGAAATCAGTGTTATGCCTCTGCCATGTTCTCTTTGCTCTGTCCCTTCAGAAGATCATTACCCAAGAGAAGTCGATGTTATCTACACCAAAAAGCTATTGAAGTTTAAGCTTCCCAGCTCCGCCTTCCCATAGGCCTTTTTATAAGACCTGGGAGGAGCCTTGCCAATGCGTTCATGTTGTTCAAATGTAAGATGTTTTTGTATTACATTTCCTAAAGAGGAGTAATCAAAATATATGAGACTTAGGCTCCACAAAATCTGTGTCAACCCTACATAACAGAGAATGAGTATGAAAGAGTAAAACATCCACCTCTTACCCCAAGCTGCTGTAGCTAGAATAATGAAAATACCAGAAAGAGGACACCTTTTAGTATAAGGGGCATGTCTTCCTTTTAGCCTACTTAATGTCTCTAGTACTTCAAATAGGAGGGTGATAAGTCCCATGAAGCTAAAACCAAAAAGCATTCCTAGATAGGCAGTTGGACTGTTTTTACTCACACTTCTGACACCTTTTCCAACACTACTTTGCCACTTCTCTGACACCAGCTAAGTGTTCTATAATTCAACTCAGTTCTGTCACTAACTACCTAGAGTTACCTCAGACCCCACTGGTTAAGGGCTCAGGTTCACAAGACTGCCTCCTTTCAGATGCCAGTCACAAATGGGGTGCCCAGGCTACCCACACTTCTACTTGGTCTATTGCAAATTCAGGGGTTTCTCCAACCCTCCCTCCAAGCTGCCTCAGGTTCGATAATTTCCTAGAATGACTCACGGAACTCAGGAAAACACATTACTTACATTCATTGGTTTATTATAAAACACACAACTCAGGAATAGCCAAATGGAAGAGGTACACAGGGGAAGGTATGGGGGAGGGGGCCCAGAGCTCCCATGCTCTCTCTAGGCACATCACCTACCCACCACATCAATGTGTTCACCAATCCAGAAGCTCTCTACACTTCATTGTTTGGAGGTTTTTATGGAGGTTTCACTATATAAATAAGATTGATGAAATCATTGGCCACTGGTGATTAATTCGATATGCACTGTGTGACCTGGCTTTGGTCAGACCAAGTCTCAGTAACATGGTATACCATGTGCCACATTGCAGGTGGACCGAAGTCTAGGTCTCTTTAGCTGTTTAGATGTTTTAGCTCTTTAGGTGCTGTTCTTTGGAGAAGTGGCTGCTGACTTGATAAAAATTCTCTTTCCAATTGAAATGTTATTAAAAACCCAGATACATAAGACAAAATCAGATGTTTTCAAACTTTTTATTTTGAAATAATTTTAGATTCACAGGAATTTTCAAAAATAGTGCAGAGTGATCGTGTGTAAGTTTCACCCAACTTCCTTCAAAGGCAGCACCTTATATAACTCTAATATAACTTCAAATACCAAAATCAGGAAATTGGCATCAGTACAATCTGTAGGACTTACTCATTATTAAGGTTTAGTGAAACCTTGTAAATACGTGCTTGAACAACAGAAAAGATCTCAAACACTGCTGAAAAAAAATATTAAGGTGTGTATCATGTTCTGGTTTCTTAGTTTTGAAATGTTTTGATGCCTATCCTGATGCTTTCTTACTGTTCCTTAGTTAATAATCACCTGAAGGGAAAATGCTCTTGGAACAAGGTTCTTTATTTGTAATAATGGATATAAGTTCATGTTTCAAAGAATATTATTGGTAATTTTGTGTTTGTAGGCTGACATCTTGTACAATCTGATTAGATAATCAGCTTTTTTTTAAATTTATGATCTAACACTTTCCTAGAATTAGAAAACATTTCTAGTCATCTCCTTCTAGTGTTTTACATGAGTACATGCATCATTAATACTACCTTTAACCAGCCAGTGACTTTTACAGAATGCTAGAGGGGAGCTCTCCATGCTGCTGTGTGTGGCACTCTGCACAGGGTGCTCAGCCTTGGACCAGATCTGTCACGACAAATACCTTCCTCCACATTGTGCAGTTTCCTCTCTTTACAAATACCTGGAGGGGTGCTTTTAGCTCAGGCTTTTACAAAACATTAAAAAAAAATTGTTAACATGAATTAATCCTTCACACTGTGGTGTATATTTAGTATGCATAATTTTTACATAAAGTCAACTTAAGCATAAATATATTTAGCAAGTTACAGGAACCACACAGATAGCTAGCTCTACTGTGAGAGATAGAACCTTACAAATGTAATAAACACTCCTTAGGTATTTTCTATGTGCCATACATGATCACATTTAGTCTTCCTGGCCTCTGTATGGGTAGGTATTATAACTTTTCTTTTATAAATGAGGAAATAGAGGCTTTAAGAAATTAAGTTATCCTACATCACAGAGCTAATAAATGGAAGATCCAAGATTTGAACTTAGGTTGAATTTTTTTTTAAAAATCAATGTTTTGTTTTTTGTTTTTGTTTTTTAATTTAATTTTATTTTTTCAGTGTTCCAAGATTCATTGTTCATGCACCACACCCAGTGCTCCATGCACCACACCCAGTGATCCATGCAATACGTGCCCTCCTCAATACCCACCACCAGGCTCACCCAACCCCTCACTCCTCTCCCCTCCAAAACCCTCAGTTTGTTTCTCAGAGTCCACAGTCTCTCATGGTTCATCTCCCCCTCCGATTTCCCCCAATTCACCCTTCCTTTCCTTCTCCCAATGTCCTCCATGTTTTTCCTTATGCTCCACAAGTAAGTGAAACCATATGATAATTGACTCTCTCTGCTTGACTTATTTCACTCAGCATAATCTCTTCCAGTCCCGTCTTTTGTTTCAAAAAATCAGTGTTTTTAACTGGTATGTAATAAATTCCCACAGGATATTGGGGAACCCCTTATTCTGGAGGGGCTAGACAGTCTCCCTGAGACCCAAACAGAATCCTGCTTTTCAGGGGACATCTGAGTGCACATACTGATCTAAGTGCATGTACTGACTGTTTCAAATTCTCAAAGTCTCAAATAATTCTTTTCTTGCAAAAGCTATTCAAAAGCCAGCTTTAATTTCAGAGTCTCCCCCCCAACTGTTACTAACTCCCTTATATTTCTTACTTTGTTCCTAAATGCTACTGCACATAACAAAGGAAAACAAGCATTTTAGAAAATATTATTTCTTTCATGTTTTTTTTTTCCCCAACCGGATTGCCCACTGCAAATATTATTGAGGCATCACAGAAACATATTTGATTTTTATCACCAAGTTAACTGTCACAGAGCTTCTAAAATCCTTGGGACTTCCTGAGTGATAAGGGAGATAGGAGCATTTTTTGGTCTGATGAGGTGATTCTTGGCAGCTCTAGATAGCTTCAGGATGGAGGTTGGCCACCAGCAAGACTAAGCCTTGATTAGAAGTTGGGGACTTTCAGCCCTATGACCCAATATCTGGGGAGGGGAGAGGACTGGGAAAGTTAATCACCAGGGGCCAATGACTTCATCAGTCTTGTTTATATAGTGAAGCCTCCATAAAAACCTCTAAACAAAGAGGTGTAGAGAGCTTCTGGATTGGTGAACACATCGATGTGGTGGGTAGTTGATGTGCCTAGAGAGAGCATGGGAGCTCTGGGCCCCCTCCTCCATACCTTCCCCTGTGCACCTCTTCCATTTGGCTATTCCTGAGTTGTGTGTTTTATAATAAACCAATGAATGTAAGTAATGTGTTTTCCTGAGTTCCGTGAGTCACTCTAGGAAATTATCGAACCTGAGGCAGCTTGGAGGGAGGGTTGGAGAAACCCCTGAATTTGCAATAGACCAAGTAGAAGTGTGGGTAGCCTGGGCACCCCATTTGTGACTGGCATCTGAAAGGAGGCAGTTGTGTGGACCTGAGCTCTTAACCAGTAGGGTCTGAGGTAACTCTAGGTAGTTAGTGACAGAACTGAGTTGAATCATAGAACACTTAGCTGGTGTCAGAGAAGTGGTGAAGTAGTGTTGGAAAAGATGTCAGAGGCGTGAGTAAGGGGCACCTGGGTGGCTCAGTGGATTAGACCTCTGCCTTTGGCTCAGGTCATGATCTCAGGGTCCTGGGATCGAGCCCCTCATTGGGCTCTCTGCTCAGTGGGGAGCCTGCTTCCCCCCTTCCCCCGCACTCCGCCTGCCTCTCTGCCTACTTGTGATCTCTCTCTCTGTCAAATAAATAAATAAAATCTTAAAAAAAAAAAAAAAAAGTGTGAGTAAAAACAGTCCAACTGCCTATCTAGGAATGCTTTTTGGTTTTGGCTTCATGGGACTTACCATCTTCCTATTTGAAGGCCCAAAGTGACATATAAACAGATGATTATGTTTGGGACTATTTGTTTTCAGATACTGTCTTGTCAGATCGGACAACTATAACAAAAATACAACAGACTGGGTGGCTTATCAACTATAGAAATTTATTTCTCACGGTTCTGGAGTTAGGAAGCCAGAGATCAGAGTGCTAACATGGTTAGGTTTTGATGAGAGCCCTCCTATGGGTTGCAGACTTCCAGCTTCTGTAGCCTCACAATATGGAGAATGCAAAGAGAGAGCAAGTTCTCTGGTGACTCTTGTAGGAACACTAATCATGAGAGGTTTATCTTCATGACCTCATCTAAGCCTAACCACCCCCCAAAGGCCCCACCTCCTAATACTATCACATTGGGGAGTAGGGTTTCAACGTAGGAATTTGGGGGTGAGAGGAAACATAAACCTTCAGTCCATTAAATATACCATTTCTTGAAGAAAGCACAGCTACTTGTCTGGTGTGTATAGAGTTTTTGTTTTATTCTTGTCACTACAATAAAATGTTTCGCTATAGCCAAATAACCTCTTACTCCAGGACTACAATACTGACCACATGCAAAATTGTGAGGTAATTAAACCTTTCCTTAGGGCCCCTGTCCTTCCCCAGATACATTATGCTTGCTTGTGCTTGTGCATATGCTGTTGCAGAAGAAGGAAGAAGCAAAGGACATCTGATAAGCCACCATATTCAGTGGCAAAGCTTCAGATGCTCAGTGGCTGGGTGGCAGTGCTTTCTCCCAGTGCTGCGGATTCGGAGCATGGCGGGAATTGCTGCTGTATTTGCTGTCAGTGAAGTTCCTAGGATAGATGTATTTGAAGTGCGGGGGTGGGGATGAACTCCAGTGACTCTCATGTCTTTGACAATCACTGCAAATCAAGGCATCGTAACCTGACAGCGAGAATTAGCCTGTAGGATGTTAGTTCTGCACCATGCTCTCTGCTCTGTGTTTCCTTAAGAAGCTCACAGAACATTTTCCACATGGCATCCTTCTGTGTGGCTTCCTTTCCTGCTGTATCTATAACTGGTTGATACAGCTCGTGCCTTTCAATTTTCAGTTGCTCTTTGCTTTATAATAAAGATTGTTGCTTTCTGCTTGGTTAGGCTCCTGATCTTATGTTATTCCCACAGGCTTTTGGCATCCCTTGATTAAAGCCCACATTTCTTAGACTCTTCCTAGTTAGTTCTGCTCCAAATTCACAGCTAAATAGGTGCTAAACCCCTTCATCTAGTGACAGGCTGCTCCTTTATTAGCAGTACGAAACTACATGGGAAGGACAGGGTTGCTTTGCTGGGATTCAGTAACCGTTGTCACCGTATATCACCCACCCACCCTGCAGCCCAGGATCCCAGATGTCACTCCTGCAGCTTGTCTACGCAAGCCTGCCTTTTGGAGTTGAGGACTATATTTTTGCAGACTCATGCTCTGTTCCCAAACATATTTTTTCTCTAACATTTCAACAAGGTAAATAGGCATATCAGTTCTTATTAAGATTTTGGTGGGTGATTTTGAGGAAATAAGCTATCAGTACTGCAGCAGGTGCCTCCCAAGTTTTCTTACTCTTTCTCTTTCCTCTGGACTCATTTCACATAATCGCTGAGACTGGCATAATCGATTATCTTAGTCAATGAGATGTTTTCTGGAATCCTTCCGATAACATGGCTTGTTCCTTATTAGTGTGGTTCTTTCCCCCAGACAACAGTGTAATAGTGTGACCAGAAAACCTAGCACTGAGAAGAGAAGACAGGACCACGCAGTCTACGATGTCCTTGGTCTCACTTGTGGAACCTGCATTCCTCAAGGCTAGCAAGTTGGGGAGAACTACACACACAAGATTTCTTGTATGGTTAGATTTACTTCACCATTTAATTCCTCATAGGTGAAATAATATAATGAAAGTGAGGGGACACGTGGGGCTGGAACAAAAACAAAACATTTTAGCAGAGCTTTCTCCCACTCCAGAGTCCCCACTGGGGAAGAGGGCTGCAGTGGCATTGCCCACACAAAGTAGGGTCTTACCAGATGTGAGACTATTCTTGCTTTACCAGTGTCTTTCATACTTGAGGCTTACATATCCAGCTAGAAGAAATTATACTAAATGTATTCACTGCAACTTGAATGTTTTTAAACACTGGGCTCTTGCAGTTTTTCGAAGAAGCTCAAAGACAATGAAACCATATCTATAGCTGAGGTGTCAAAGTATATTCAGTGTCCAAATATTTCTGAATATATCTATACCTCTAGGTTTTCAGCATTCTAGAAAATATACTTCCCCCAAGAGAGAAAAAATTTTCCACATCCAAATGGCGGCCATGTTATTTTGTTCTACATCACTGCTGTACTTGCCGAGTTCTCAGAGAAATATACATTCAACCCTATATTTATCTTTACAAAACTGAAAAAAAAAAAAAAGGGGGGATATACCGGTAGTTACTCTATAATCCTCTCAGTGGTGCTAGTGCTAAGGGACTCAGATTAAAATTTAATACTTAAAATCATCGAGGTGGAATGGATGAATAATTCCACAGAAGTAGGATATAAAGTAGAATGGATGATGGATTCTACAGAGAAATATAAATTTGAACTGTGGACCCACCAGAGTCTCAGTTCTATTACTTCTGCATAGATACTCTTGCTTTCTTATCCCTTTCCTCTTTCTCTTCCTGCTTCTATACATTGAAGAGACTATTTGATCAACACTTACTAGTAATTCTCTATAAAAACTTAATAGCCTTTTTTTTTTAAGTAAACTTCTTTCAAAGATGATTCTCTACTTCCTTGAGAGGTATAGCAGTTCCAGTAGGGATTTTCTCCTCCAGTAGGGATTTCTCTCCTCCTCCATTTTCACTGAGAGAAATATCCAATCAGTTCAGAAAAGCAATATTTAGAGCCTCTGGCAATGGCTTATGGATGAATCCTCTTCTCCTCCTTTCTAGCCTCCATTACAATTATGGATGACCGTGGGATCCAATTCTATTCAGTGATTCGTCTGCTGAGGTGGAGGTGGGGTAGTGTTCAGGGAACGTTTCCTTATTCTTTCTTAACTAAAGGGGACAAAATTCCTGACATAAACTTTTTTTTTCCCCATTCCCTTTCTTTCTGCTTGAATGCAGACATAAAATTAACACTATAATGGCCAGATTAATCACACAGTTGCCAGCTCTGATATAATAAGCCACCAAAACAATGCAATCAGCTCTCTCCCTAGGGATATTTTGCATGTACGGACAGCCTTCATTATTTAATGTTAGTAGCCAAATGGCTCCTAAATGATACAGGATGTCTTCTGTTTAAGGGCTACATAGTTAGAATACAAGTCCAGATAATTCAATAATACATACCCTTAGTGGACACCCAGGCTGTATAAGGATAAACTTGATCAGAAGCTGACCAACTCAAGATGCTTTCAAGAAGTTGGAATCTAAATAAATTTAAGGAACGATTATATTACCTGTCTAGAGTTCTCTAGCTCATAAATAACTTGTCTTAGAATGGGCCCTTAAGGACAATTATTGCCTAAAGTAGGCACTTAAATATTCCATTATTTTGGAATTAACCCATGAAGGTCCCACAGTTTTCTAGTGTTTAGGAGAAATAATGGGCAGTATGCCCAGCTTGATACTCCAAAGATGTGTGACCCCCTTCATTTTGATGAACTGAATAAGAGAATGGTTTGCTACTAAGAGGTATATTCTTTTATTTCTTCTGTGTCTCTCTCAGACTACAGATGAAGAGCTGGAGCACTCTTTTCACGCTTCTTACCATGACTTCCTTGAATTGTCATTCCTGCCCTTTCCTAGTTATGTGCAAAAAATCATCAATCAGAGATGAATGTGGCAATAAGATGAACATTCACTGTCTGCCTCCCTGCCTTTTATACTCTTTGCCTAAGAACTGAAAAGGGACAGAGTATGAGGATAAGGGTAAGAAAATACTGAGGACAGGAGATAAACTATACTTTCCAGGGGGCTGTGAAAGTCAGGAAAAATCTGTGTAAAACAGGAAAGAAGAGAAAATGAAGAAGAGGAGGTGAGGGATTATATGGTCTTCTGCATTTAGGGGAGGGATAGTCTCCAGAGAGTTTTATGAAGATAACAAACTGAAAGGATGTTAAGAAATATTTCTGTGAACAATTTGTTTGGAGAATCTCTTAGTCTTGAGGGTTTCAAGAAAATATTTGGTTTACTTTTAAATTCATTTTGGAACCCGGTTTATGTTTTCCTGATGCAACACCATGTGAAATTGGATTACATAGGCTTATAATGATCCATCCACATTTTTAAATCCAATATATAGACAGATACATGAAATGGTAATTAGTGGCCAAGGTCAATGATTAAGTAAACATGGAAGAAACATCTATAAACAACTCAGAAAACAGTGTACAAACTAGCCATTAATAGCAACATCAAGAAGAGCTAGAATCTTAGACTGTCACAGATGAAGAGGTGATATAGGTTACTTGTGCATTTTACCAATAAAGAAGCTCAGGCCAAAACAGGTTAATGGACTTGTCCAAGGTTATTCCCAAGTTTTACCCCCAGTTCTATGTCATGGTCCCCTTGATCTTCAGCTTGCAATAACCTCAGATCAGTCAGCAATTCAGGACTCATGCTTGCATTTTATATACTTTAGGCCAATGGGAGCTACAAGAAACCATGAGTGACATTTACTTCAAGAAGAACAGAGGAAGTAAATTGCAGGGAAAACACAGGTGAATGTGGTTAATGATACCTGCCAACAGCAAAGGGAACATGCACTCATCTGCCATGACACCAGGAAATGAAACTAAAATGAAAGACAAAAGTGTTTTCCAGGTGCTATCATCCAATCTAGTTCTCCAGGGTACATAAATACTGACCCTACAAGTCCATGAATGCAATAGTGGTGCGGAGTGGGCCTCCATCTCTAGCCCTTACAGACTCCCACCCTTGCACCTGGTATAAATCTCTAGCTGCAGTAAAATGTTTGGATGGACTAATAGGAAAATATGGCATTTGTCTGCTGAAAAAGATATTGGCAAATGAGAAGAAAATCCTAGTTCCTTATAATCTGGACATAGAGCACCAAGCTCCACGTGCCTTAACCCCCAAATGAAGAGCAAGTTCAGAAGGAGAACTGAAGACACACAAGCATTAAAACCATATTCCTATAATGCTAGGCAAGATGAATAAGACAAAGCCCTCTCATTCATAATGATCATGTTATGAAACTATCAACATTAAAGAAGGGTAAGATCTCTCTAGCACTGATGACATTATGGAAGCAGATAAATACACTGACTGAAAATGTCTCAACTGCAACACATGCATAAAATAATACAGAATGCAGAAGTGCTAATCAATCATTCAAGAGTAAAGGCAGAGGTGTACACTTCTAAATATGATGGTGTAACAGGAAATAGATTGACCTTCTTAATTTAAGTCATCAGAAAGCTAGAGAAAATAGATAAAACAATGGTTTTCAGACATTGCACAAGAGGCAGCACAGGACGGTAACCCTTGAGAAAAGGGAAGCCGATGAGAGGAGCCCAACAACTGCCAACTTTCTGCCTAGAGGCCATTTCTAAATGACAGTGCAGGGAGGAAGAAGCGGCCTCAAACGGAGCCCGGCAGTATATCTGACTCGAAAAGTCAAGTTTGGAGAGGCCAAAGATACTCATATTGAGGGGCAGGGTGCTGGAGAAGAGAGAACTACACAAACGGCAGTAAGCTCTGGAGGATCTAGAGGGATGGCCCTTTGAGTCTTTGAGTACAGATGTGCGCATTCACAAGAGGAAACTACCCGAGTGCAGGGAAGGAACCACCAATTATTTAGCTAAATGATACTCCCAAATTCTCAGCTACCAGCCAAGAGGAAAAGACTCCTCAGTACAGGAGCATCAGAAGGAATGTTCCTAAAGGCATCACTTTACTAGTGGGACTGAATTAACCTGGAAAAAAAAGTTGCACTTGAACAACTCTAACAGAGCTTAAAGATAAATCTAGGAATGACCCAATGTTTTCAAGCAGTATGCCAGAACACCAGTACTATTTAAAGGAAGACAACAAAGTCTAGCACCTAACATGTAAAATTTTAAATGTGGAATATCCAATGAAAGACTACAAGGCAAGCAAGAAAGCAGAATATGTGGATCAAAAGCAGGAAAAAAATAAGCAATATAAAAGCCTCCCAAATGGTAGCAGCAATGGAATTATTGAAACAGAGACTCTAAATATGGCCCACAAGTTCAACAATATAAAAGATAATATGAAATTAATAAAGAAAGATAAGATATAAAAAAACTTGTACACATGAAAATGGGTGTTTAATTTCTTGAAAAGATAATTGATTATCTGCACTGAAGCAAAATTGAGAACAGTGTATTACAATGTATATCCAAAATTACTCTGGCAAAAATAAAGTATGCTGTGTGTACAAAATTATTCATTGCAACTGAATACAGTCAGTGCTGTCAGTGGATCTCTAAGACTCAAAACTTAAAAAAAAAAAGGCAAAGCTTGTTTAGCTTAAGGCTCAAAATAGGAATTGACTCAACTGACTTAGTCCATGTCCCTTTTTTTTTTTTTAAGGATTTTTATTTATCTATTTGACAGAGAGAGCAGAAGTAGGTAGAGGGAGAGGGAGAAGCAGGCTTCCCGCTGAACAGGGAGCATGATGTGGGACTCGATCCCTGGATCCTGGGATCATGACCTCAGCCGAAGACAGTTGCTTAACCGACTGAGCCACCCAGGCACCCTATGTCCCCTTTTTTCATTAGGTCCATCCAAGTTCTGTTTTTCCCTCTAGATTTTGCCTCTGTAGTGGTTAGAAAAGGAAGACAGGGTCATTTTCTCCAAAGTTATTAAGAGCTGTAATTTAGTGAATGTTTAGAGTGTGCCAATCAAGAGCTTTACATGGGTTATCTCATTTAGTCTTCCCAATCATCCTATCCTCATTTAGGATGCCAAAGCTAAGAAGTGATAAGGCATTTACTCAAGATCTCACGTGTGGTCAGTAAAATATAGGCCTCTCTGGTTCCAGAGCCATGCTTTCCTAACCACTGTGCTACGCTGCCCTTTAAGAGCAGAATGGGCCTAAGCCACTCACTGCCTTCCCCTTCCCTCTTTACCTCAACTTTTACCTGGCTTTCCAGGAATTAGGAAGTATCTAAGAAGCAAGTTTGTCATATCTGGCCATACGGTATGGTCCACAGAATGAAAGGAAAGAATGAACCATAAAGAGGAAGAAAACTTACCACTCTTCCTGGATGCCTCCTTAAAAGTCAGTACTTAAATAAAGCCAAGTTGTGCATCACTTAGGGTTTCATGTAGTCCTTGACGCAGATTGGGAGTTGTCTTGGTGTTAAGTAAGGAGAGAGAGACCATGAATTCAAACTGTGGAACTAACTTTTTTCTGTTTTAAGTGTGTTTTCCCATCTATGTTTTATATTCCATGGAAGCAGTCTGTATCTTGTATTATTTTGAATCATCCAATATGTGCAATATAGAGCTAGTTATATATCACAGAAAAGTCACAAAAATTTTTTAAAATGTGAATACTCTTTGTAAACTATTCAGAGTATTATAAAAGTAGGGCAAAAAAAAATCACGATCAAGAGTAGCCATGAGGAAAATATTACCGGCTGGTTGAGGTAGATTGTAATTGTGGTAATAACGACCTGCCACATTTTCCTAGCACTTTTTAGCTTATGAAATCTGTGACTTATCTCCCCTACCCTTACAGTATGCTGGCAAAATAGATACAAGATATCAATATCTCTGTTGCATAGATGAGTAAACAGACACAAAAGATCAAGTGACCTATCCAAAGTCATAAAACAAGTAAAAGGTTGTTGTCTGACTGGTGTTTAAATCCAAGTCTCTGACTCCACATCCAAGTTTCTCCTATAATACTGCACTGCTCTCTTCATAGCTAAGCTAACATTGGTTTATGAGCTTGTTTAGATTTCCTGATGGTTTGATTGCATTCACATTGGTTAGGCCTCTCACTTTCAACCCTGTTAAATGACTTTTCCTTTGTTGGTAGTATGTTCATTTTCATAAACTTCTTTATGAACCTCAAAAATATTTTAAATTGGTCTCTGCAAGCGATTTCAAAGTAACCAAAATGTCTTCGAGGGATAGTCATAGAAAATGAGGGAAAGCTAATATATTCTAGATAACCTTTTATGTGTTAGTAAAAGAGGTAATTAATGTGATAAGGAAAATCTGTGTTCTGAGGTGGCTGACCAATCCAGCAGGGGAATCCCAGTCCCGGCCCCAGGGCCATTCCAGGCTTTCCCCTAGCCCTACCAGCCGCAGCCGCAAGAGTGGCACAGATACGGAAGTAAAAGTGTATAAACTACCTCCTTTGTGCTTGGGGCTCAGACCTTTGAGAGATTACTCTCTTCTGGGCCCACCAGCATGAAATAAACCTCTGATCCTCCAAGGTCTCCGAGTGCAGATTGGGTTTTTTGGCCAGGATCCAGTCCGCGTTCTCTAACAAATTGTATCCACCCCACCAGGCCCGGGATATGGGTGCTCTCATCCCCACCTCACAGGTGAGATTTTGGAAATCCAGAGCCCTTCAGTAACTGCCCGGGATAATCCCTTTTGTAACCTATGTCTGTGATTCAACATAACTTACCTGATTCCTAAACCCATGTTCTTTTCACTCTACTACTAGAGGGGTTAGGATTTAATTTCTGGTTGACAGATTTGATATTTTGTGGCTATGATGTTCATTTTCTATAAGATAAATATTGTACAGGGCCGCCTGGCTGGCTCAGTCAGTGAAGCATGGAACTCTTGCCCTCCGGGTTGTAAGTTTGAGGCCCAGTTGGGTGTAGAGAGTACTTAACAATAAAATATTTTTTAAAAAGAGGAATACTTTACATAGTCTTTGAATCTTTTAATGTTTTTGGACTTTAGTTCCATTTAAAATGAAACTATTCAGGTTGAATAGTTTCTGCTTATGTGCAGGAGCACTGCAATTATTTTAATATGACCACAGTGTACTTATTTAGCAACTTCAATTATCTGAAATGTTTTTGAGAACAAATAAATTAGCAAAAATGGTACCAAATGTATGAAAGTGCATTATTCATAAGACAGTAAGTTAGTTTGCTATCCAGAACTCATTGACACTTACTTTATGCGTACTTTTAACAAGTATAGTGAGTTTTGACTTCCCAACTCATGGCAGATTAAAAACCTCATATTAGACAATAGAGACAAGAGCCGTTAGAGGTGGATTGAGAATCATATAAGGGTATGAACGATTTCTGCGTGAGAAGGTAAAAAAAATACCAAGATAGACAGAAGTATTTTATGAAGGCTACTATGCGGGTTGCATATTATGGAGGAATGCGTATTCATTTATTCCTTCATTGAAAAGTTTTATTTATTCCACAAACTCCATACCTAAATGTATCACTGTAACAATAACTGAAATAACAGTGGATGTGGTGGCCCACAGGACCATAGGGCTGGAGGGGCATGTGATCCAGAGCGACCGACCAGGAACAACCCAGGAGGGCATTGTCGGCTGTCTGTTCTGATCTCAGGTACCCTCAAGATGACTTCCGGGTTCCATTCCTGACGTGGTGAACACCTCCAGAAAGAAAAAAAAAAAAATGTTATAACAGTAACTGAGGTTTATAATAACAAAAAGATCAAAATTAAACCACAGACTCTCAGAGCTAGAAGAGCTCGTGGAAATGCATCGAGTTAAAGCTCGCATTTTTTAGATGAAACCAACTAGTCTCAGAGAATCGAAGTTAACTGCCCAAAGCTGCACAGCCTCACCTGACGAGGCGGTCAGAGCTAAGAAAATAACTCAGGTAGGCGGAGGGCTCATCACCGCCGCCTTCCTTTTCCAGCTGCCTTACGCATCAAAGCTGCTATTTACTAAGTGCATTACATAATAGTCAGTCTCAGAAAGATCTCATTTGAAAAGAAAAAGAGATTTCTTTTAAATCCTGGAGCTTCAGGTCATGATCTCAGGGTCCTGGGATTGAGCCCTGCATCGGTGCTCTCTGCTCAGCGGGGAGCCTGCTTCCCCCTCTCTCTCTGCCTGCCTCTCTGCCTACTTGTGATCTCTGTCTCTGTCAAATAAATAAATAAAATCTTTAAAAAAATAAATAAATAAATAAATCCTGGAGCTTCAGAAGCAGTAACTTCCTGTTATCTTTAGAGATCACTTCTGTGAAACACCTCAAGCCGTTAGGAAATGAGGTAAATGTGCTGTTGCCGTACGCTAAACTTCTAACCACCACAGACAAAGAGGTCACCCCATTCTTTGCTCCTTGGACTAATCTCGATGGGCCTCTGTTACGGAAGAAGATGAGATGGAAAAATCTGTGGGAAGTACACTTTGATCCTCTGAAATGGATGGAGGTGACTGAATTTTCTCATAGCAGTCTGGGGGTGTCAATTAGAAATGAAGGAAAGGTCAAAATGAGAAAGGAGAAATGATTAAAATATAGGGGAAACTAGCCTGAGTGCCAGAGACTCATCGCTGAAGCTGAAAAGAAAAGTAGGCAAAGTGGGGGAAAAGCAGAATGGGAATCACATTGGTATGAAATAGGAAGAAACTACAGGAGGAGAAGGAACACATCCGTGTGCTGACTCCTCTCTCACTTCTCAAGCCTTCCCAATTGGGTTTCAGCACCGTCACTCAGCTGCTACTGCCTTTGCTTCAGATCAGAGTCTCTTTTCAGACCCTACTCCACCAGCCCCTTCAACAGTGTAATGTGGGAGCAGAAACAAATCCCAAGAAGTGCAAAAATTTAGGAAAGCTTAGATTATTTTCTAAATATCTGTAAGTAGTATAAAGGCATTCATAATTTAAAAAGGGAGGAAGGGAGGGAAGGAAAAGTACATACTGTTCTCTCTTTTGATGGTACATTTTCTAGACTCTCCTCTGAGCATCCTCCCCAAGGAATTCAGTTCTCTTATCTGCTTCTTTCCAAGCCCCAAACCACTTGCCCTGCTTCAACATCTAGATTTCGGGTGTGAGTGAATTGAACCCTAGCCAGAGATGTCATCAGAAGTGGGAGTACCCAAATGCTCCAACTCTGATCAGGGGTCCTGCTTTTTGCCACAAAGCTTACTTTACTAGAGTCACTTAACCTACAACTCGAGCAGGAGCCAGAGCCAAAAACTGCCTTGACAGTGATGAGACTGAGTTAGAGTGTAAAAGCCCTGAAGGAAAGGACCACTGTACTAGTAATGGGGAGTTTAGGAGACAGAAATCGAGAGAGAGAATATATGCAGGAGTAGAAACCCAAATCCCATACCACTTTTGGCCATAGGTAGAATGTTCAAATACAGGAGGTAGATTTGATGAAAATCCATTAGCTGTTCAAAAATAGCTTAATTGTTCAAACCGATGAAAGTTCTATGATACCAATCATATATTCTTTTGCTTTAGATTACAGTTTCTTCTCAGACTTTACCGGACTGGCCCCTTCAACAGTGTAATACTGGCCATGCCCTTTTTCTTCAAGTTTTTCTTTCTTAATTTCTGTAATTGTCCTTTCTTCTGGTCATCTCTTGTGTCTTTGATATTTCTTTACCACCAGATAAAGAGAGTCTGGTCCTTTGCCTTCTTTTTCTCTCATTTCATTCTCAAAATGCTGAACAAATTCTTTGGGATAACTTAAGCCATATGCTGATAGTAAGATGATTCAGAAATTTCAAGATCAGCATTCAGTTAAGACAGTGTTGAAAGGAAAAAGCGAACCATCTTTTCCTGTGGTTCTTTTTAGTGAGTGGATAAACTTTTCCCCAGAAGCTAATTAGTAGATTCTCTGTTCTGTTTAATTGGCCAAAATTGGGTCACATGTCAACAAATTTTTCTTGGACCAATGACAGACAAGAAGGGTGGAATTTCTGTGGTGGCTGAAACTAATCATCTTGAGAAGGGATGATATTTGTCAGGGTCCTAGCAGGAGCGTTTTATAAAGGACGTCTTGCTTAAGTGTGGCTAAAATGTAGAGAACCCACAGGGAATAGTATAGTCCCCTGCATCTAGTTACAGGGTGCCCACGAAGAAGGCAGCGAGGTGTGCCACTCTTAGATGTGAAGGGAAAAAGGGGAGAGAGTTCTGTGGGGAGAATCTCTGAGTACATACATGGTCTTTGGCAGAATTATTTTTGATGCAATTTGTTGATCTTTTGTGTGTTGATTTTTAATGTGATCTTGTATCCAGCATATAAATGGACTCTATTTTTAGTTTTAATAGTTTGTGGATTTTCCTACGTGCGTGTGTGTTTATGTATCTCATTACAGCATCTGTAATCACACACTGTCTCATCCCTTCCAATCTATATACATTATTTCTCTTTTTCTAAAATTATGGAATTCATCAGAATCTCTGTGCTATATTGAAAAGTAGTGGTGATATCAGGTACACATGGCTTATTCCAACTTTAAACAGAATGCATCTAAATTTTCTCCATTATGTTTGCTATTTTCTGAAGGTTTTTATTATATAACCTCATCATCTCCTTTCTATTCCCAGTGGCTCCTCTTAGTTTAATCCCTCATTATCTCTCCCCAGGAACATTGCAATAGCCTCCTAACTAATTCATCTGCCTCTAGCCTCATCCCCCACAGATTCATCTTCTGCATTGTGATCAAGATAATATTTATGAAATGCAAATATGATCATAACTCTACATGCTTACAATTCTTCATTAGCCCTGCGAAATGTGTAAACTCACATGTCCAGGTTCCTGATGGGGAAAAAAGTCAACCCTGTTATATTAAACAGAACTTCAACTTATCTAACTTCCTGTTTGTTAGAAGAGTATATGATTTAGGCAAAATGAGAATGCCTTAATGTTTACCATTCAAGTCTAACTTATCACTACCCTTCATGAATAAAACACTGAGGAGGGCTTTTCATAGGATTTCTCTCCTGTGTTTATCCCAAGAATCCTCCTGCCCCCACATTACAAGTAATACCCCTATCACCTGTGTATCACAGAATCTCCATTCCACTGCTGACAAAATCCAAGTCTCAAATGGATCTTAGGTTGTACTCTTATATAAGGAAAGTCTGGGATGTGAGGGCAATGTGGCTGTGTCATCTGTCACCCCACTGGCCAGGGTTGAGTCTGCTGATGTGGCTGGCTAGGCGGGTATCCCCATCCTCCCTCACCACCATTTGTGTCCCTCCCGAAGCTGCAAAGCTGCGTGCTCCCTGAGTGGAAGAGGAGGACGTTCCCTGATAGAGGAGGACCGTTCTTCCCTCAGGAGTAGCCACACTCTCCTGCTAGACCCTCCAAACAAGCTCTCAAGTTCCATTTGTAGGAAAACATAGGATACTCAGGCTTCCAACACTCCAGACACATCCCAGTGAGGCACTGCATGTGGCAGTCTGCCTTTCTTTAAAAAAAGAATAAAAGAAAGTCTGATTTTTTTCCAGTTTTATTGAGATATAATTGACATACATCACTGTAATCATTTAAGGAGTGGTTTGCACAATGGGTTGACTCACGTATATTGTGAAGTGGTTATCACATAAGTTTTCTTTTTTTTTTTTTTTTCAAAATAGTACAAAGTTATTATCTCACAGTTTCCATGGGTCTGGAGTCTGGTGTGTCATGACTGTGCTTTGGGTCTCATATGGTTGAAACTGAGGTGTCATCGGGCTTATGTTTCATCTGAAGCTCTAGATCCTCTTCCAAGCTCTTTCACAGGATTGGTGTAATTCAATTCCTTACAGATGTCCTTATAGCTATAGGACTGAGGTCCATATTTTCTTTTCTTTTTTAAAATTTTATTTATTTTTTATTACTTATTTTTTTAGTTTTTTTAGTTTTTTATTTTTTTAGTTTCACGTTGTTATTTAAATTCCAGTTAGAATGTACTATACCTTGGCTAATTGAATTTAAATTTAAAAATTAATTAATTAATTCTGGTAATTAACATACAGTGTAATATAATTTCACATGTAGAATTTGTAAACATCCATTATCTTATTTAGATACAATAAAAAGAAAAAAGCAGAAAAAAGAACAAAGTTTCTTTCTCCTTGTGACGAGAACTCTAAGGATTTACGTTTCTTAACATCGCTCATATATCCATAGAGCGGTGTTAACTATAGCCATCATGTTGTACATTACTTATTTATTTTATAACTTTCTTTTGACCAGAAAGCCTGTGATTTCAATCTGCAAAGGAATTGGTGATGAGGAGCCCAGCTACCAGCTGATGAGATTTCCCTCCTTCCTTCCCTGGTAAGCAACATAATTTTAGATTAAATTCTGTGTCTTTGGTCTTACTTTACACAACACCCTCTTCCTAGCTTAAGCTATTTTCACAATCCCTTTCTATTTGTCAAACTTTTATAATATCAACATATGGACATTTCTATAACAGGATATGCCAGACGAGGCCTCCTATATTTTCATATGTATGTTTCCCATGCCTGAACTTCTTTTCCCTCAGAAAGCCTTTTCTTTTTCAAACCTCGGTTCTTGTGTAGTTTCTTCCAAGATCTTCCAACCCTAGAGAGAAGAGATTCCTTTCTCTGTATAATTTCTCTGAAACTGTGTCACACAACTTAGCCCAGAGGTGGCTTGCAATGGTTTTTGTTGAATAAATGAATGAGTGCATGGGCGAATGCATCAACATTTCAGTGAGTGTTTTTGAGGACCAGGCCTGACACAGTTCTTGGCACACGATCAATATTGTGTACATGATTCTTTCCTCTTGACTCACTGGGCAATTGCATTAGGCCTTTGTCATCCAAAGCCATCCCAAGAAGATCACCAAGGGAACTGTTAAAGGGAAAGCAGATTCAATTACTCAGGAACATACCAAACTGGGTCATGGAAACATCTAATTCCTCATTAGTCTGTGAATTACTGGCACCTTCATCATTCTGAGGGATGATAATAAGGCAGTTCAGTTTATGTCTGATGCCTCACCAATGCTGAAAAACTCTCATTTCAGAATCATCCAGTTGGAGAAGGTAAGAGCTCATAGGAAACATTGTTCCCTGGCCTGAATGCCTCAGTGTGGGGCTGGAGAGTATCCTAGACAGAAGGTACAGGGGCCCAAGAAAGCTGTCAAGAGCTAAGAGATGAAATTTCTAACTCTGAACTGGCTTTGACACAAGAGAAGCTACAGCCAGGCATTTTACTAGATGAAGTGTGCTAATGTGCCTCATTTTAATTATCACAACAGGCCTGCAAAGTCAATATTATTCCCATTTTATAGATGAAGACCCTAGGGCTGAGTGAAATTAACTCATTTAATGAAGGTTATATAGATAGTAACTTTCTAGGCCACTGTTACAAAATTAGGTCTGGTCTTCCTCCAAAGAATTCACTGTTTTATAGTTGTTATTTTCTTAACCCTATATTACAACACACTTTTGAAAGGAAAAGTAGCTTCAGCTCACACCATCCTCAAAGCAACTCCACTTGCCAGTATCCCTTAACTAGCAGCATATTACAGTGCAATATATCAAACTATTTCTTTAAAAGACGGAACTCAGCAAGTATTTAATGCCAGATGTCATACAAACTGACCACCCACCTTTCACACACCAAGAAGCAAGGAACGAGAGCAATTAGGTTGGTGACTGATGTCAGGCTAAAGAAAAGAGGGAAGAAGGTGGTACAATAGTCTTAAAAGAGGGTAGCTTTAGTTTAAAAACAACATGAATCAGAATTTAAGCTAAACTATAATTTCTGTAACTCAGTGAATAAAGAAGAAATTAAATTTCTATTCACATCTAGTTCAAAAAGTTTTTGATTTCATATTATATTTTTATGTTGTATAGAAATACAAAATTGGGAATTCATTCCAAATTTGCAACAGTAATTCAGGACTGTCGTGTGAAAGAGATACTTGATGTGTTCTGCTTGACCCCAGTGGCAGAACTAAGACCATTGCTGGAAGCCTCAGGGAGGATAATAAAAGAAAACATTCTGCAATAGATAGCGTTGTCCAAAGATGGAATTAGTTGCTTCCAGCCTCCTCAGAGATATTCAAGAGTAAGTGGTACAGCTAGGGTGTTTCAAGAAGATCAGAATTCCAGTGAGATTAAATCCAGTGATATCTGCAGGTCTTTCTCAACCTGTACTTCTTTGGTTCCAGATCAGTTGAAAAGATTTCTACTTCCTTTGGTATTGGCAAAACATCTTACATTTATTTGGAAATATAGTACTATTATATTAGTAATTTATCATTGCATATATCCAAGTATTTTGTTTGCAACTACAGTCTCGATTTTGCCCACATTAATATAAAATGTACCAACTAGCTGCAGTTGATTTATTCTGTACTATGGTGAGCTTTAATCATCTTGATGAACAAGTCTACTGCTAGGCTTAACTAAATATTTATAAAATACAAAGACTTGAAGAACACAGTCATTAATTTAAAAAAAAAGTCATGGTATTTCTAATAATGGTTT
The DNA here is from genome assembly GCA_028534135.1 of Potos flavus. Lineage (NCBI taxonomy): Eukaryota > Metazoa > Chordata > Mammalia > Carnivora > Procyonidae > Potos > Potos flavus. The sequence continues at coordinate 48,810,674 of CM052896.1, forward strand.
TTGATAGAAATTTGAAGTCCACTTGTACTCCCCTATTATTGGACATCACCCAAACCTTACTTTATTTTTGAAAATCTCTGTTTACAACATTTGGCAGTTGATAAGCCTTAGATTTATCGCCATTGTTTATTTTTATAGATTGACATAATCTTAAATCTGAAGAGACATAAAACTTTTCCTCATCCTCATATTTGTACAGGTGATAAAACTGAAGCCCAAAGTATTTGGATGTCATGCATAAGGCCACACTCTGCTTTTCAAGGACAAAATTTTCATGTAGAACTCTATTTCCTAGTTCTTAGTCTGTTGCGTGTGTGTGTGTGTGTGTGTGTGTACACACAGTAGTCTTCCTTATCCACAATTTCACTTGCTGTGGTTTCAGTTACCTGTGGTCAACCACAGTCTGGAAGCAGGTGATCCTCTTTCTGAGGAATCATCAGAAGGTTGATAGTAGCCGAATGCTATGTAACAGCGTCTGCATCATTCACCTCACTTTCTCTCACTGTGTAGGCATTTTATCATCTCACAGCATCACAGAAAGAAGGGTGAGCACAGTATCTCAAAATATCTCAAAATGAGATATTTTGAGAGAGGCAGAGAGAGACTACATTCACATAACTTTTATTTCAGTATATTGTTGTAATTGTTCCATTTTATTATTAGTTATTATTGTTAATCTCTTACTATGCCTATTTTATAAATTAAATTTATTATAGGTATGTATATATAGGAAAAAACAGTATATATAGGTCTCACTGTATGTAGGTATTCATAGTATATGAAACCCATGGTTTCAGGCATGCACTGGGAGGGCGTCTTAGAACATACCTCCTGTGGTTAAGGGGAGACAACTGCAAATAATATGAATAGATATATAACATAGACAGCATATAAATATAATTATATTTTATACATATTATATAATACGTATTTATATTTTTATAATGATTTATATCAATTTATATAATAATTGATATCTAAATTGGCATAAGTGAAGATATGTCATAATGAATACAAAATTGAGAATTTTGGCCTCTGTTTTTTGGTTTATGTTTGCTAGATAATTTTTAAAATATTCAATTCTACTAATATGTATTTAACTTTTATTGTGATTCTTTAGGCTCAGTTACTGACAAGGCAAACATTTCTTCTGTCTACTGAAACTTACAATATAGAAGTGGTGACAGAAGATTAAGGGTCCAATTGTAATACCTTATCAGCACTGTGATAGAGGAAGTAGAAGCACATCACAGCTTTACCTAATGTGGGCTTGGAGAGGTTGGGAATGGCACAGAGAAGGCTTCCAGGGGAATTGATGGCTAGGTGGGAAACTGAAAACTGAGCCAAGGAAAGAGGACTAGAGGGAGGGAGAAGAGCACTAAAGTAAGAAAGACATTTGCAAAGTCACCGAGGTGAGATAGGGCAAGAAACATTCAAGGAGCTAAAAGAAGCTAAATGTAAGTGTGTTAGGGGGTGGAGAAAGTAAAGCAAGCAGGCAAGAAATTGTACAGAAAGAAGGCTGGAAAGAGTCACGTAGAATATTAAACAAACAAAAAACATGGGGTCGCAAGTATGTATTACAGTTTAAGATTTCTGTTGGGTTTCACGTGTATCCCTTGCTGGCTCTACTTTTTTACTCCAAATTACTCCCAACCCAGCTAGCAACTTTTTCTGTCTTTCTAGCTCTATGAACAATGCTGTTGTCTGCCCAGTTGCTCAGGCAAGAATTCTGTTTAATTCCCATACCCAATTAGGTCACCAAGACCTTTCAATTCTGCCTCCTGAATTGTTCTTGTATCTTCAACTTTTTCACATCTCCATAATCACTACTTGCTTGGTTTATCCTGGTTTATTGCAATGGCCAGGAAGTTTTCTTGCCTTTGATATATCCTTTCCCTTGCCAATCCATTTTCAACATGGCATTTGCCTCAGCTGGAGGCAGAATGGTGAGTGGGGGGAACACTGGGATCCAAGACGGGAAAGCGAGAGAGATTCCCCACCAAATTCTGACATGGTTGCCAGAAGTAATAAATATGGAGAGTGTACCCAGCCGAGTACTAATGAGAAAACATGAAGACACTGTCTTCTCAGTGTCCCTTTTCTCCCTTTAACACCTCCCCCCAAGACACACATACACACACACACACGTTCTTGTTTCTAGAAATAACTGTTGCTAGGACACAGCTCTGATAAGAAGCCCTAGAAGGGTGACTTTGGGCACTGAGTTTAGCAGCAGGCACAACCTAGATCCTCTCTGTCAGATCTTTCCTGTACTGCTGCCAAACTATCCTAATTGGCTGTAAACACTGTTAGGAAACCGTCAGCAGCTTGGAATTGCTAGCTTCCTGTAAGTGAGGATATACTAAAATCCCATTTTCCCCATTGCCTTCTACAACTCTGGTACAAAAAATGATAACTCAGAGCTTAAAAAATATGAGAAATTACTGACCTGAATTCTCAGGAATACTACTAAGATACCTTTTGAATTTTTCATCCTTAAAACAATTAAAAAAAAAAGCATTGTGGGTAAGTTGACCACTAGTCAAATGATGGCCTTTTTTAGCTTCATTTGTCTCTCAATATAGACGAGTTATTTCTGTGCCTCATTTTCACCCATTCAGATATCAACAACTGAGCTATTTCTCCTTCTCTGACTCAGAAGGAAGACAGAAAACTGTGAAATAGCACTATGAAACAACTTCTTGCAGAAGCACTTTGATACCATAAGGTACCGTCAGCAAGTAGGAAGTTGGCCTTAGAATTGATTTGGGAACTGTGTATTTAAAGCCACACAGTCCATTAGCAATTTCAGTGCAAGAAGGTTTTACTATGACTGAATCATAAGACTGAGTTTAAGCAGATGTGTTTCCTGAGACTTTTAGTGCTTGTAACAAACTATAAGCCCAGTTTCCATTCTTCATCTTCATGTTTTGTGGGTTTTATACTGCTGTAGTTTCTATGATCACACTTGTCGTTTTGTCAGAATCAGTACTAGGGAGAAAATTAAACTTCCCACGGAAGATAGATTCTGAGTATGTTAAAATACAGTCTCATTACCTTTTTTTCAATATGCAAAATCTGCCCTTTTAAAGTATCTGATTTTATGCATTTTTTCACATACATAGCTACAGTGTGGCTTCTGCAATCACGATACAAAGTCTCTCTTTCATCCCAACAAGTTCTCACTACTCCCTTGCAGCCAATTTCCTCCTCCCACCTACTGAACCCTGGCAATCGCTGATCCTCTTTCCATCACTAGATTATTTTTCCTTTCATAGAATTTCATATGAACGGAATTACAGAATGTGGAGTATTTTGTTTCTGGCTTCCTTTACTTAATACAGGGCTACTGAGATTCAGCCATGATGTAAATATCATTAGTTTCTTCCTTCTTATTGCTGAATTGCATTCCATTGTATGAGTATTCCAAAATTTGTTTACCTATTCTCCAGTTGATAAATATTTGAGTCGGTACCAATTTTTTATTATAATGAGTAAAACTGCTATGAACATCCTTTTGCAGGTTGTGTGGACATATGTTCCTATTTTCCTTGTGTGAATATCTAGGAGTGAAATTGCTAGGTAATTTGAAAAGTACATTTAACTTTGCATTCCCACTGATTTTTCCATACCTTTGTCAGCACTTGGTATTGTCGGTGTTTCTCATTTTAGCTATTTTGGTCAGTGTGATCAGATAGTGATATCTCATTGTGATTTTAATTTGCATTTCCCTAATGACTAATAATGTTGAGCATATTTTCACATACTTACTGGCCATCTGTGTTTTAGTGAAGTTTCTGTTCAAATTTTGCCTCTGTTTAATTGGGTTGTTTGTCTTCTTATTATTGATTTGTTCCAATTGTTTTTTTAAGTTTAAAAAATCTTTTATACATAAGCAATTAGATTAATTTTTTAGATAAAATATAATGAGGATTTGCATTTTAAATTATTACTGGATAACCCCTTTTCCAATCATTGTCGTGTTTCATCTTACTGTTTGTATTACATATCAAATTATTTTAATTTTTTATTTTAGGAAATTTAAAAGTTATTAAAAAGTAGATAAAATAATATACTGAAACCCCATGGACCTATTATCTAGATTCTACAGTTATCAATATTCCTCCATTCTTATTTTCAGTATACTTTCATTCATTTTCTATCTACCAATCGATTATTGTTATTATTAATATTAGTGGTATATTAATTTCTCTTTTCTTAGGTAAAATTCATTTACCAAAATATAGTATCTCCCCGCTTATCCATGGGGGAATACTTTCCAAGACCTGTAGTGGATGCATGAAACCATGGGTAGTACTGAACACTATGCTATGTTTTGTTTTTCCCTATGCATACATACCTATGATTAAGTTTAATTTATAAACTAGGCACAGTAACAGATTAATAATAACAAATAATAAAATAGAACAATTATAACAAAATACTATAATAAAAGTTATTTGAATAACTTTTATTAACAACTCTCTCAGCCTCTCTCAAAATATCGTATTGTACTGTATTCACCCTTCTTCTTGTAATGACGTGAGATGATAAAATGCCTATGTGATGAGAAGAAGTGAGATGACTGGTAGGCACTGTGATGTAGCATCGGGCCTCCCCTGAGGTAGCTGTTATGCAAAATAATGCTAATTCTCCTTGGGATGCACCCCACCACCCTTCTTTGCTTCTAGACCTAATTACACTCAAGTCCCAGCGGGTCCCTAAAGGTGAGGTACAAAGTGTGACCTGTGAGGAGGTACACTACACTCCAAAAGGACTACTTGAGTTTTCTAACTTAAACAGACAAAAATTGGAGAACATGTATGGGACTGGATATTAAGGGTGTGGAATACTGGTAGAAGGAACATAAAGTTGGACCGGGCAGAATTCATTGATGTAGGCTCAATAAGCAGAGATTCTACATCTAATGTTGCATCTCAGGGAATTAGAAAGGGCTCTAACAGTTTGGTTGGTTGATTGGTTTGCTGATACACGGACTAAAAAGTACCCATAGTGAACAAATTAGAAATGCCAGACTTGCCTTGATTTAATGTAGACGTAGAGATTCAAAAGCTTAGGGATATTGGAATGTTAGAGTGGATTTGTCATTTAAAACCTATTCATCCACACTGGGAGGGTCTAGAAGACAAACCTTTTACAAGACTATGAGAAATAAATTTGGGAAGGAGTCCCAGCATCTTTGAAGAGTTCTGTGATTCATCTTCTCCATACAATGCCAATTGCAGTTAGTGAATTGTGAAGCTTAAATGCAGTGGGACTAAGTGGATCATGGGTGGCCACACTCAAACACAAAAAGCAAGGTGGGTGTGCTTATATAAATTCTTACTAGATGTGAATAAGTAGAAAAGTTCTAGGTCAAGTGAACAAAAGTCTAAACTGAATCATAAAAATACAGAGTTGTAGTCTTTCAATCAATTCCAAGACTTGAGCCTTGAATGAAAGAGGCTACATTCCCTTAAGAATGAATTCAGGTACATTGCCAAAAATTTCTCCAGTCTTTCCCAAAGGCACCTACAGTCTCTCTCTGGGGTAACTGTACATTTGAGAAAAGGAGTTAAGCAGGCCCTTTAGGGACTATTGGACATTAGTTCTGAACTGACATTAATTCCAGGAGACCCAAAACATTACTATGAACTTCCAGTCAGAGTAAGAACTCTGTCAGGTAATCAGTGGACTTTTAGCTCAGGTCCACTTCACAGTGAGCTCATCCTGCAGTTAATTTCCCAGTTCCAGAGTGCATAATTGGAATAGATATGCTCATCAGATGGCAAAAATCCCCACATTGGCCCCTAACTTGTGGAATAGGGGCTATCGTGGGAAAGGCCAAGTGGAAACTACCAGAATGCCTCTACCTAGGAAAATAGTACACCAAAAGCAATAGTCTATTTCTAGAAGGATTGCAGAGATTTGTGCCATCATTACTGTAGGGGTGGTATTTCCCACTGCATCCTCATTCAGTTCGCCTGTTTGGCCTGTGCAGAAGACAGATGCATTTTGGAGAATAACTGTAGATTTTCGTAAGCTTAATCAGATGGTGACTCCACTTACAGCTGCTGCACCAGATGTGGTTTTATTTCTTGAACAAATTGACACATCCCCTAGTACCTGACATGTAGCTAATGATCTAGCAAATGCTTTTTTAACCTCATACCTGTTAGTAAGGACCACCAGAAGCAGTTTGCTTTCAGCTAGCAAGACCAGCAATACACATTTACTCTTCTACCTCATGGGTATATCAACTCTTCAGTTCTATATCATAATTTAATTCACAAGAATTTTGATTGCTTTTCCCTTCCACAAGATATCACACTGATCCATTACTTTGATTTGAGTGAGTGAGCAAGAAGTAGCAATGACTCTAGACTTATTGATAAGATATTTGCATGTCAGAGAGTTGGGACATAAACCCAACAAAAATTTAGGGGCCTTATACCTCAGTGAAATTTCTTGCTTTAGGGCATGTCCAAGAAACTCCTCTTAAGAAGAAGGATAATTTGTTGCATCTGGTCCCTCCAATAACCACAAAACAAAGTACAATGCCTAGTGGGCCCCTTTGGATTTTGGAGGGAAACCCTCATTTAAGTGTTACTCCAGCCCATCTACTGAGTGGATCCATGCTCCAAACACTGGTGTTACATGTTCCCCACCATCTTGAAGCAGCCTGGCTTGATAGCATGATGGAATGGTCTATTGCAGACTCATTTACAGCACAAGCCAGATGGCAATACCTTGCAGGGGTGGGGTAATGTTCTCCAGAAGGCCGTATGTGTTTGAATCAGCAACCAATATATGGTCCTGTCTCTCCCATAGCAGGATTCATGGGTCCAAGAATCAAGTTGGTGATATTTGTAAGGAATTGGCTCATGCTATTCTGGAGACTGGTATATCTCAACATCTGGAGCATAAATTGTCAAGTGGAAACTCAGGAGAGCTAATGGTTTAGTTCTAGTCCAAGTCAGAGGCCTGAAAACCAGGAGAGTTGATGGTTGTAGTTCCTTTCTGAAGGGTAGCAGGCTGAAATACCAGGTAAGAGCTGGTATTTCAGTTAAAGTCTGAAGTCAGGAAAATGGCTAAGATATGAAGGCAGTTAGGCAGGGAGAATTCTCTCTTATTCAGGGGAGGGTCAATCTTTTTGTTCTAGTTAAGCCTTCAGTTGATTGGATGAGGCCCACACACATTAGGAGGACAATCTGCTTCATTCATTCTACAGATTTCAATATTGATATCATCCAAAAGTACTCTCATAGAAACATCCAGAATAATGTTTGACCAATTTTGGTCTAACTAAGCTATCACAATCACAAGAATCACAAGCGTCACTAATATTTAACAAAATATTCTTAGCAAGTTATTTAAAACATATTTAACAAAACAAGAACAACACAGGGAGAGTCCTAAGGATTTGGTCATCTCTTTCTCATGAGTTTCCTTTAATCAAAAACAGAAGATATTTTATCGATTATTCTGTGTATTTTTCCCTAGACATTTTACTAAAAAATTAGGACAAATCTGATGAGGACAAATTTTGATTGAAAAGGATGATTATGGGCAATGTTTGAAATCCTGCCAAACACCAGTTTTTTCCCATTTCTCTATTTCCCAGGTATAGGGAGCTAAAAGAATCAAAGTTATATAAAATTCAAGTCTGCTATTGTAATTGACAGGCATGACCTATTTCACCACTTTAAGTCCCCTAATATATGAAAACCTGACATAAAAAGAATTGGGACCCGCTGTTCCTTCTTTGTACTGAGAACCTAAAAGGAAGAAATAGATAAACTGCTGTATTGGAGATTAAGATCAGCTATATAAGAAAATATTTCTCAATGTTGAAAGTGATTAAACTCCCCAATGGGTAACCAACTGTGGTATTTGAGGGAGTGTTTGTGTGAGAGTGTGTGTGTGTGTGCATGTATGTGTGTGTATGCGCGCACATGCACGCGTGTGTGAACAGGTGATTGACTGTATCTCTTCTGTGTTTAAAAATGACGGCATATGCTTTTATCTTTTGTGAGCTTTTAATCAAGGCACTGTCATAAAAGGTTGTGTCAAATATTTAAAAGATACCATTTAAAAATAGGCCTCATTTTCCAGGATGCGTAAGGAGTATCCAGCATAATAATGTAGCAAGATGACGCATTTCGGTAATTTTGGACTCTGGAGCCTTTCAGACAAAAAAAAAAAAAAAAAAACACAAAAAACAGTAAATCAGCCAAGTGTCAATACTATTTCAGATCCTTCTCCTCCTACCCCAAAGTACAATACTTCCTAGTCGTGTGAATATTTAGTAAATACTCGAATGCCAGAATTTTCTAAAATTGGTTAAGCCTGTGCAGTGAAAAAGTGGGCATCAGGAGAGCTTATTTCAAGATCCAACTCTGCCATAGAAAGGCAGGGCTATTTAAAGGTTATTCTTCATGCTATTACTTCTCTGAGCCACACCATGGATGGACCCAGAGGTGTCCATGGCCATGGGATGCTACTATATTTAGTAGTTCCTAGGATTGAAGAACGCTGAATGCCATGCAGGCAGGTCTGTAAAAATCACCTTTCTCCTGCTAGACACTCGCCATAGGCTTTCAGTCTTTTTATTAAATTATATGTGGAAAGGGGGTCAACGTCTAGGACTTTTACCGCTTTCAAGACATGTGTCATAAGGGCATATTAAGACCTGTTTTTATCTTCGATGCAAATTTATTTGAGCCAAGTAAAGGTGAAATGGCTAAATGGAAAATAGCTGAATTTTCGCTCTGTGGCACTTGTTTGGGCTTCATAACAATACCACAGATTGGGTGGCTTACACAACTGCAACTAATTTTCCAATACTATAGGCTGGAAGTCCAAGATCAAAGTGCCAGCGGGCTTACTTTCTTCTGAGGTCACTCTCTTTGGCTTTTGTAGATGGCTACTCACTGCCTCTTCACATGGTTTTTCCTCTGTGCAGGTTCATCTGCCTTTAGGGTCTGTCTCCGTGTTCAAATTTCCTCTTCCTATAAGGATATCAGTTAGGTTGGATGGGGGCCCAACCTCAGGTCCTCACTTTAACTTCGTCACATCTTTGAAGACTCTGTCTCTGTATACAGTCCTATCCTGAGGTTGAGGGTTAGCAGGCCGACATATGAATTTGGTGGAGTTGAGGGGGCACAATATAGCCCATAACAGATGCCAAACCAACCCTTGCCATTTTGGCATAATCACAAACATAACTAAAGACCTACCAAAGAAAAAGCACTTATGCAATTGAAACTGCTGAGAAACTACACAATAAAATCTATACTTATCTTACCTATCCCCTGCTACATATTCTGAATTTTCTCTGCTCTTTCTTTACGAAGCGGAATTTCCAAGTCAAGTCTGCAATACTGGAATGAATGGACAAAGTCACAGCTGACCTAAATGACAGGATGTCATTATCTTTTAAAAATCAAATTTAAAAAAATGTTGTAGGAAAATGAAAGCCAAACACTATCAAGTAAAATAGATATGAGAGAAAACTTTTTACATATTTCAGTCCTATTAACTACCCTATAAGGTTTATATTAGGATTACATTTGTTAATGTAGAAGATTTTGTAGTATCAGGTAAATGTTCAGTACATGATAACTTTTATTATTTCTTGTATTATCATGTAAAAGAATTTAAGATTTTTACTGTGAACCTGGTTGTCTTCCTCTGCACAGCAGTACATGACCTTTTGCTGTCATTCATACTCAGATTCCCTTGTATCAGCTTCCTCTTTGGTATTCAACATCTCTATTGAGGCAAGAGTGTCACAGGTGAATCTGATGTTTTAAGTCTAGCCTACTTACTGGACTTGAGAACTTCCTTAGAGGTTCTTTGTGATTGAAAGTGAGAGAAATACTTTTTTTCAGCAGGCACTATTGACCAGTCTGTCAAAAAACACACTAGATACAAAGGACTTGAATTACACAATTGTTAGGGAAAGGCTACTGCAGCCTGTACTATCATTAGTCAAGAGGAAGTGGTTCTTGTATTAATCAGGCCCCCTAAAGAGGTTGACAAGGATAATAATTCTTTCCCAAAGCGCTGATATAACTCTCAATTGTTTCATATTAAAACAAGAGAGGAAAAAGGCTTTGGGAAAGAATACACATTTTTAATAGGAGCTATAATTCTGTATGAAGGGTTATCTGAATAGTTTGCACAAGAAATGAAATTATAGCACTTACTCCACCAGATATAGCTATTGAGGGAATGAAGCCAAAGTCCCATCATCCTTTGCAACAGAGGTTTTTAAGGACTCAGTTAACCCTGTGAAACTTCTGTCCATAAGTTCATGGTCTTTTGCTTTGCTCTGAAAAGAACAAACTGGTATTATTAACCTTTGCTTAATCTGGCTACATAGCCTTATAAAAAATAAGAAACATTAAAAAGCATTATAGTAAAAAAAAAAAAAAAAAGCATTGTAGTCACTGAATCCTTCCAGGTATTAATATATATTTAAAATAAATGACAAGTCGCAAACATAAAAAGTATATAGCCTCATGGATAACCTTAGCTGTACTGGGTACAGATGGTTAATGATACATCTTCATATATAGTTAATACAATTTACTTAGCATCATCTGGACTCTATGAGATATATAAAATTCTGCCCTAGTTTATTTAAACGTATCAGCAATGTCCAACTTGCCTGGATAATTTTTGGTCTCTCCATCCTCTAGAAAATTACCAGAGGCTTGAGCAGGGCTGAGGCTTGTTCTAGTTAGAGCCCTCCAGGGAGCAGAACTATATCTCCTTGTTTAACTATAACTTCTTTTGAGTACCTAGCCATTGCTGGATCTCATAGGGAAAGTGTAAAATCCCCAATCAATTTAGAAGCAGATTTAGACCCAGAAGATAGCCAATTAATGCATCTCAACTTTTCAGGAAGCCTGAGTACAAGCAAAGAGCCCCCAAGGCCCCAAGTAATGATTGCTATTTCCATCTTCGTCCAGGAGAAAAAAAAAAAAGCTGAAAACAGCTCTCATTCCAATATGTTTTGGGCCACTGATTTTTATCACCCAGGTAGGATCATTTGCAATTAACATATAGAATCATGGTCTCTTAGAGCTATAAGGATCCATAGAGAAAACCTAATCTAATGCTCTCATTTTACAGATGAACAGACTGAGGCCTATAGAGGTTTAGGAGATTGTCTGAGGTCACATGCTTGTTAATAGCTCTGCTGGGATATTGATCAAGTGTACTATTTCTAAAAGACTTAATGGTGCTTGAAAAACAGTTGAGTCTCCTAAATAGCATAAACCTTTTCCCTTCAAAGGTACTTATGCTGTTGTATGTAGGAAGCACACATATATTTCAGCCCAACTCCCACTTGAAATAAATGAAAATTAAAATTTAAGCCCAAATATTTTTGTTTAGAATTTGATTCTACTTGAAGCAAAGCAGGGCTTAAAACATCTCTGTTGATGAGTGTCTTATTGCTTACTTCTTGGAGCAAGAAGGGTAGGAGTGGGCAGAAAGATGCTTGCCGAGTTTATGGATAAAAGAGATTGCTGGGTCTTGAGTGTGTTTCCCTCAAAGGCAGAGGGAGCCCCTTTCTCATTTTGATGAGCATTACTGTTACTTGGCTTCTTGGACATGGGGGGACTTTCTCCCTACTCTTCTGACTGGCAGATTTGGGAGACTGTGGCTGTCACCCAGCATTCCAGTCACTTCTTGTTTGTACTCCTGTTTACATTAGAGAATAGGAAAGAAGCAGCTGGATAGAAAAAAAAAATGATGACTTGTCTGTTACCACTTAATAAATTACTATGGTATCTGGAGTCATACTAATAAAATATTCAGGCAAAATTAAATATATGTAGATAGAGATTGTAAAAACCAGCTTCTCTGACGCAGAGCAGAGTTATAAATTAGTTGAGCCATTTTGATTACTGGAGTCATGTTAGTAATAAGACTCGCAGGATATTCTACAGATTCAGAGGGTGTCGATGAAGTGGGAACCTTGTAGAAAATCAATGTGCTGCAGAGTAATAGAGGTCTTGGCTTCTCTGTACCATCCTTAATTGAATTAGGAATTTCATTTGAGAAGGGAGGGTTAGTCACAGTCTCACATTTGGTCTCAAGTAAGCATGGAAGCTGGAATATTTGGCAGGATTTTACCATCATTGTGGCCATTGTCCACTGTCCCTGGAGCACACACAGTCATAGGCCAGAGGGAGAGAAGCTTTTCTATGGTGAGAGGTCAGCAGTTTGCGGGGCATGGGTCTGTGTACAGGAGGTGAGAAATTACTACAGCTGTTCCATTGCATTGCTTTTTCGGCTGTAAATGAGGCTTCTCATTAATGAATCATGCATACAGACTGCCAGGGTCTCAGCATTAATTGACACTAATGGGAACATCTTATGGTTGAAGGGAGAGCTATGGGAGCCATTTTCAGTCTGATTCGATTTGGAAAGGAGCTTGGACAATTTACATTTTTCATGAAATGCTAAGACAGCCTTACACACCACATTTATACCCCAAACCACAAACAGGTTGCTGAGTATCTGCAGAAAAGTCTATCAGATTCTTCATGAGAGAGAAGCAATATCAGCAAGTGCTTCAATGAGATTTTTCTTTTTCTGCAAGGCATGGCACCTATGAAGAGTGTTTGAATCTTCTTTTGACTTGTAGCCTGCATGCTATGGCCTAATTCAACATATGTAATTTGCTTTAGTCCTTTGAGATCATTCAGTGGGGATTCAGTGCAAGTTAGCCCTAAGGAAATTTCGATCAATAATTTTTGTTTAAAAAATGTGTCCTCCATGATAATGTACTACATTCCAACAAAACAAGTGGATGCAAAGTTTAATCTGAGCTGCCTGGAATGTTTTGCCCCTGAAGTGGAACTGATATGATCATTTCTTTGTTAGCCCCAAAGAGAAAATTCCCTGTAATTAGTTTTTGATACATGTTCAGCATTGGGAAATGGCTGTTCATAGTATTGGTATAGTTCAGGCCTTTTCAGATCATGGAACAAAAGGGTGAATCCCACCTCCCAGAACACCTGAAGCCCATACTGCACCTTAGAGTGAATTAGTAAAAGATATGCCTGCTTTCAGGTGGATGCATCCACACAAAGGCACACTGCTTGCAGCCCCCACTTGCTACTTTGGTTGGGTACTTTTGTGCAGTGCACAACCTGTACGAGGTACATAATAGCCTTGGTATTATTACAGTGAATGCTGTCATTTCTCTAACCCAACAATAAGTCTGTGGGAAGGTCCTAGAATAAGCACGTTGATCATATAAAGAAAAATACAGGGCTTAGGGAAGAAGATATTGAACAGGCCTATGGGGAAGACACAATAATGATATAATTTTTAGTAGAGGAGAATATAATAGCTTGAGATCCACATTCCTAAAAACTGTTTTTATTTTTAGTCAATATGACCTTAGGGTAACTTCTGATCCAGTGTCAGAAGTAAATATTTTCTTTAGCATCAGGTAATTTGTTCCTGGAAAAGAATGTAGGAATCATTGACTCTTTCTCCCTCATTTTAAAGATTTTATTTATTTATTTATTTATTTATTAAATATTTTATTTATTTATTTATTTGACAGAGAGAGAGATCACAAGTAGGCAGAGAGGCAGGCAGAGAGAGAAGGGGAAGCAGGCTCCCTGCTGAGCAGAGAGCCCGAGGCGGGGCTCGATCCCAGGACCCTGAGATCATGACCTGAGCCAAAGACAGAGGCTTTAACCCACTGAGCCCCCGAGGTGCCCCTATTTATTTATTTTATCTGAGAGAGAGAGAGAAAGAGCAGGGGGAGGGGCAGAGGGAGAGACTCTCAAGCACACTCCATGCTCAGCAGGGCTTGGTCTCATGACCCTGAGATCATGACCTGAGCTGAAACCAGGAGTTGGACACCTAACTGGCTGAGCCACCCAGGCACCCCACGCCCCTTCATTTTATAGATGAGAAGTCACACATGCAGCCCAGTGCTACATAACTAGCTAGTAATAGAGCCTGGATTTAAATGCAGATCTCATGACAAGAAATTCAGTTCACATTCCATCACTGCCAGCCTAATGCTACAAGCACACACACATCTCTTGGGTTCAGGAGGTCCGTAAATCTGATATTCTGCTCTCAGGTGACTGCATCCATGTTTACCATATCCATACCCTTCCCCTGTTAATAGTATATATTCCTTTCCTCTTGGTCTTCATCTTTGAAAAATGAGGAATAATAATCTTCTTCTTTTTTTAAAGGAAGTTAGGTTTTATTTATTTATTCGACAGAGAGAGAGGGAGAGAGAGCACAAGCAGGCAGAGCAGCAGACAGAGGGAGACGGAGAAGCAGGCTCTTCGCTGAGCAGGGAGCCCGATGCAGGGCTTGATCCCAGAACCCTGGGATCATGATCTGGGCTGAAGGCAAACGCTTAACTGACTGAGCCACCCAGGCGCCACAAAATGAGGAATAATAATCTTCTGATCTAGCCTTTTGATGATAGTTGATACTCCCTGAGAATGATGGAAGTGGCAATCCATGTGGGTTAGAGAGTTGTATTTGCTGACCCCTAAATTTCCTTCCATCTCAGGATCTAGTTTTATTAGTATGACAACCTCTTTCTGTTTTGCTTATTTAGTTACCCTGCCCTTTCTCTACTCTTATGTCTTTCTTAAAAGGCAGCACCAAGACCTGTCTGTTATGGTATGAAAGCAAGATTAAAATAATGTTTCCAGCCCACCACTCTGCTTCCACATCCCTGACCCTACCCCACTATACACATCACACACACACACATACATGCACACATTTTTGGTTACGTGTAACATTGTGCTGATATTTTGGATGTAACAGTACATTGGAATTGGTCTACTATGACTCCTTAAATTAAGTCTAGTAGATCCAATTAGAATTTAGTAAGATTGTGATTAAAATTACTCTACTGATGAAGGTCTCATACTTACCTCTGGGAGAATGTTCTGTGTATAACTGGGCCACTCATGAAATTTTGAACAATTGCCAGATCCACAGGTCCCTTCTGGGAAAAGCTGCCAAGGCAGGTCCTTAGACAAAGATATCTAAGCTTTCTAAAATGTAACTCTAACAATCTGGTCACAGTTGACTGGACCAAGGATTGTTAGTCAAAGCAATATATTTATAGACTTAACATTGGACTGCCAGCCTACAAGATGGCCAATAGGTTTCTCTATATTTGTAAATGAATCGTGAGGTCTTCTATCTAGAAGGGACAGGGAGAAGGTGTTAGATGCAGGTATTAGAGAAAAAAAAAGAAAGAGGCAAAGTCACATAAATAACCTATATGCCACAACCACTTTGTATCCTAGTCATTGTGGTAAAGTAGGAAATATTTGGGTTTTAGAGTTAGATGGATCTGGATTGAAATCTTTCATATCTTCTTTGAGCCTCAACTTCCTTATTTTAAAAAATGTAGTAGTAATACCTGCTTCACAGGACCATTAACAATATTAAATGAGAAGATGTTTTAAAATATAAGGCAGTGTATGTTACATAGGTAAATAACTGACAAATGGTAGCGAAAAGAGAATAGTTCATGAATTTCTTGAAAGGATTAAATGATCCAGACGCAGCATAGGCATCTATTTATAATAAATGTTCCCTCTGTCCTATATGATTCCAGGAAATATAAATACTTCCTTTAAATATCTGAAGTAGATTTGAATTTGCTGGTCTTCATTTGTTCGTGTACTCAAGAAATATTTAGTAAGCATCTGCTGAATGCCAGTTAAAAAAAGAAAGATAAATCAGAGTCACTGATAACTGGGGGTGTATAGTATGGTTTTCAGAGAGACAAAAAAGTGGATAAATGGTATTTTAGTGTGGTGAGTACTGTTACAGGGTGTTCTGATAGCATGCATGATAATCCAAATCCTTGAAGATTTTAATAGATCAAGCAGCATAATTTCCCCTCCCAATCAGCAGGGCATACAATGCCTAGAAATGCCAAACCATCTACTACATCTAAGAAGTGCATGAATGAAGGCCACAGTGTCTGTGAATACAGAGAAGAGAGAAAATGTGTCTCACTAGCAAAATTCAAAGGAGATGCCCATCAAGAAGAAAACAAAAAGCTTTCCTCTGACACCATCTGGCATAAGAAAGATCTGACTTAATAGTAAAATAGCATCTTGTGCATTTTAGCTTCCATTCTGATATCTCCTATGTTTCCCCTCTTTTTAGATGAGACTGAAATGAGAATATTAGCTGCATTCATCTCTCCATTCATCCAAATCCTCACTCCCTGTAAAGCATGCCATATGTGAAAGAAAAGCTTTAAAAATACATAATGCTTCTATTTTCATCTACTTCCATAAATAAGCACTATAAATTATGCCCAGCCACCAAGTAATATTATTGAGCATCTGTTCATGGCATTTAAATGTCTAAAGGGGCTAAGGTTGTTTAGCCGAGAAAGGAGAAAACCAGAAGTGGCATTTGTGACAGTCTATTATTCAAAGGGCAGTAAACAACTATTTATCATACCCTCTTAGGATTGAATAAGAGAAAAGAAGCTTGCCAGTATAAGATTTCTCGAATATGAAGTTTCCAATAAAACAGTGAAATAGCTATTTCAACATCCATAGATTTATATCTGTATGCCTATATACATATAAAATTATAGAACCAGGATGCCCCAAATTTTACGACAAGGCAAAAATTTGGGGAGGACAACCAGAAACCTGTCTGAGAATATGTTACTTTATAGACATACATATTTAAAAGTTATCTAAAAAACCATTCTCCTCGATCAGAAAGTATTCATTGAATAAATAACATGTTATCAGGCCAAGTGCTTTGAAGAATTACAGAAAGTCTGAATTGTAATTCTGCACTGGAGTTTATAGTCTGGTTGGGAGACGAAATGAGTGGATAAAGCAGTGGACAGTACAAAGTTATTCATCATGATATCCCATATTGCTTGTCATAATGTATGTGGAAATACTGCAGGTGTTCTAAAGATGACGGGCTTAGACTACTTTGGAAGTCTTAAATTAGCCTGGAGGCAGAGAAACTTGAATTGATCCTTGAAGAATCAGATTTTTTAGGAATAAGGAAGGGGAAAAGAAAAAAAAAAGAGAGAAACATTGTGAGAAGAGGCAGTGAAGTAGAAAGTAATAAGGTTTTTCATGGAGTCAATAAAAATATAGACCTAACCCAAGGAGAAGGAATGTATTAGAAGGTTAGTAGGGAATAAGTTCCAGCAGGTAGAGTGGGATAACCCACCAAATTGCTTTCCATTTATGGCCAGGAGCATGCCTACCTACACTACTTATCATGTGCCTTCTAGTCATTTGCAGTCCACCTGACACCCTATCCTAACCAACCTTATTACTTACTTTCACTTTTACAGAACAGTAGACATACCCAGTCAGATGGTCCACATAAGATGGCACTAGAACAAAATCAATGCAATTTTCTGATAACATTATGCTTTGTATTCTCAAAGCAAGTGCAGATGAGCTCTTTCCAATAGTACATTCCTTCTCACCGTTATTGCTTCTCATCTCTCCTTTCTATTTCTTTTCATTGTTGTTCATTCATTCATTTTTAACTCAACACACATTATTGAGCTTCTACTCTGCCTCATGCTAGACACTGGGGATACAGAAAAATGCAACACATTCTTTTTACCTGCAAGAAGCTCTTAGTCTAGAGAGAGGTACAGACAAGTCCAGCAGAATTGAATGCATGATGTGTTGTAACGCCTCACCCAATTCCTTAAGGAAGGTCACCTAAACTGAACATTCGGCAGGACATGCAGGTGAAGGTAGGTGGAGAAAGAGGTTGGCTCCAATCAGAAAGAACAGTGTGTGAAGCCTCAAGTGAGAAAACACAGCACACAGGCAGGACCACAAGAAGTATGACGTGGGCTACCACTCGATAGAGGGGAACAGATCAGTGACAGACAGGAAAACCCTGAAATCTGAGCTCCATTATCATAAGTCCTTGATAATCTCATTCCATCACTGATTTATTGGGAACACACTTATGAGCACTCATGTATTGGGAATTGTGCTGGCAACTAGACACAGAACGTACAAGGCATAGAGCTGTGTCAAAGGAGCTTCAGTTTAGCTGAGCTGTTACGGTGGTAAACTGACAGTTTATGACGGTTGGGATGGATGTGGAGGGGCACGTGATTCATCCCAGATTCATTCTGTAACATTCTCTCTGCTTCTGATCTCCTTTACTTCTCTTCCAGACTGATATTTTTTTTAAGTATGTGTGAGGTTTGTTCAATTCTGCTGCTTTACTCTTTATTTCATTCTTATTCCTTTCATTGCTTAAACAATTAAAATAGACATCTTTCCATTAATATTCAAAAACATGTTCTCCCAAATAAATCACATGGAGGCATGTACGGAGAATCATTTTATTCTTAAATTTGCTGAGAAATCTGTATTTTAGCCTTGTTTTTATTTAAACCTTTTATATTTTTGAGTAAAATAGAAGAACTGGAAATAAATGTAAAAAATTATATAGGTATTATTCCCCTTCTGTCTATATCTCTTCATCTAGCCAAAGTAAAATGTAGAAATAAAAAATAAATATGGAATTAAGAAAATAAACAATAATAGAAAAAATTAGAAGAGCACAAAAGAGTTTATCTCTATGATTTAATTCAACATTTCTTCAAGGAAGCAGGAATTTGTCAATAAGCAAAGTGTCGCTAACAGTAAGTTCCTAGAGAAGGATGAAGAGCTGACTGAAACAAATAAAACAGTAATTACACGACTGAGAAGAGGTAAATAGGATGCTGGAGCAAACAGTAAAAAGGCATAAGATAGAGAAGAATAAATAATAGAAATGCTGAGAAAGCAATGTTTAGGGATTGAATGTAACAAGAAAATTAAACTCAGAGAAAGATAGGACATAAGAGAGAGAATAAGCATAGTTTTCTATCTCCTGCTTTTCCATCCAAGAGAAATAACTGTCAGATACAGGTCATAAAACTTTATAGACTGATGACCTCTGACCTCTGGCCCTGTGATTTATTTCCTCTGAGCAGACGTGCAACCCCTCCTGCTTCTCAGAAAAATTAGGCAACATGATTGGACGGCTTCTCCTATCCATCAGGCAATGAAATGTGTCTCTGGGTCTCAATTTTCCATCAACACTCTTGCTCCAGGCCAACTCAAGACTGGTTTACAGACCAGTACAAAGAGTAAGCAGACACATTTTATAAAAAGAGAACTACAGACAGACATACACACACACTCAACTTATAAATCCTTTCTACTGAACCACAAAAAGCAAGTAGTTCCCAATTTAATTAGACAAATTACCAAGAGTCAGCAGAACCAGTTCATAATTGGCCAGAGCTGATCTGCCCAATTTGAGAAAAAAAAAAAAAAATCTATTCAATGTAAAGGAAGAAGAATTCTATCATTTGCATTGGCCTCCTCTACTTGGCAAGTAGAGGTGTCCATTTATAAATGAGCACATTTCCACACCCAGAACATCAAAAGGTATTTCCAGAAGCACAGTGATAATTAAACAGAGTACACACACCCTCTTTGATGCGATTTGAAGCAACAAGGAGACCGATTGGAGTCAGGGAGGGGACCTGGGGTAAGTTGTTCTTTTGTGAAGCCAAGACTGCTGGTAGCCAGAGTTGGCTCTGGCCTTTGGGGGCAAAGGAGACTGAGTCATCTCCCTTCATAGAACAGATTTGTTGAAAGGGCATGAGAAGTTCCCATGGATTTCATGCTGCTTTGAAGCAACCTGAATTTCAAATGGGTGTGAAAGGGGTGGGGGAAGTGGGTTTTGTTGCTAGGTCTCCCAAAGCCTTGCCAAAATTTTGTCTGTTTCTTTGTGAACCTGGTAACCACCCCAGCTGGATACCCCATGTCTCTAAACAGGAAATAGATGAATATGCCCATCCTTTTCAGCTTGCAAATGTGCCCTAGTAAGGGCAAACATGGCCTTGTTTGTTCTCCCTGGGGAACAACTCAGGCATGAAGTCCCTTTTGTTCAGGCTCAGAACAACCTCCCCTCTTTCCCAAGTCCCAGGGAGGCTAGCAACTTAATCTGGAAATGTGAACACAAACCTTACCTGAGAAGAGCTGGACTCTTGGGAGTTGCCCAGGAGTTAGGATCTGTCTGAAGCCCCGGGGGACATAGAGAGAAAGATGATTCCTGGAAGAGGCCCCCTTTAATAGGTGTACAGTTCTATAAAGGGCATCTCCCCAATATACAGGAGAGTATAGAGCTGATCCAATGGGATCTCTAGTCTTAGTTTACGAAAGGATTATGAGCTGAGTGAGACATGTCTTAGATGACATAGGAATATAAAAGTATAGCCATCGGGCGCCTGGGTAACTCGGTCAGTTAAACGTCTGCCTTCAGCTCAGGTCATGATCCCAGGGTCCTGGGATCAAGTTCCTCATCAGGCTCAGCAGGGAGGCTGCTCCCTCTGCTGCTCCCTCTGCTTGTGTTCTCTCTCTCTCTGTGTCTGTCAAGTAAATAAAATATTTAAAAAAAAAGTTTTAAGTATAGCCATAATTAGTGTATTAGTGTATGTTTCCTGATAAATATATGCAAAAAAAGAGAACAGAGGATTGGGCATTTCTCTTCATGGAGTTAGTGAATGCATAAGACCTTATGAATTCTGGCATATATATAATGCCATGTACAAAGGGAGCAATAGTTGGTGCTGGGGTAAGATGATAACAAAAATAAGCCGTCACCCTTATCCTCAATGAATTTATAGGAAGAGATAAAAAGTTTTAGAGTCATATGATTATAATAAAGGATGAGTACTGATATGGTACCGATGCATACCATATGAGAGAAACAAGAAACTCTGGGGATTTAAAAGTAGGAAAGATCATATTTCACAAGCAAAATTAGGAAAAGCTTTATGGTGGAGGCAGCCTCTATGATGAATCTTGATGCATGGGAAGGCTTCCAATATCTGAAGAAAAAGGATGAAAAGGAGGACATTCACTAATGGGGAAGTATGTAATCAAAAGAGCTCAGGAAGAAAAATATAGGACTTACTGGTAGAATAGTGTGGTTTGAATGAAACATCACATTTTTATAGAAAAACCATAAGAAATAAGGATGAAAAGCTAGATTACACCTTAAATGCTAGGCTGAGCCTTTGGTTTTTAACTAAATAGGGAATAGGATATCTTTGATATTGTGAACAAGGAAGTGATATAATTGGAACTATACAGAAATTAATCTAATAATGGGATAGGTTGGAAGGAGATTGGAGACAAACCCACGAGACTATTTTAGTCATCTAGTCAAAATGTAACAGATCTTTTATATCAGGTTTGTGGAAGTGGGAATAGTAAAAGAGAGAGAATGGAGAGACTTTGAAAAAGTAGAATCTACAGGCTTGACAACTCACTGATGTGGCTGGCAAGGGAAAGAGAGGAGTCAGAGATGATGCCAGGGTTTGGATCCCAAGGAACTGGAATAATAGTGTTGCCATGGAAAGAAAAAAAAATCCTGGAGTTTTGAAGGAAGTGGAGTTCCATTTGGGGTGTATTGAAGTGAGGGTACTACCTAGAAAGTGAGTTAGAAATTCTCAGCAAGCAGCTAAATTATAGGATATAGGCCAGGTTTAAGACAGAATTGGCATTTATCAATTTAGCAGATTGTTATGGAGAACCTAATAAGTGCCATGCACTGTATGAGGTATTGGAGTTTCAGAGATAAATAAAGTCAATGTCTTCTGATATCAGAATCTATAGTCCAGTGAGGAATACAGACAGGTAAATGCACAAGTCCCCTGCAAAATGAGAACTGTTATGGGGAAGGTGGGGAAGCAAAAGATGTTAATGGCACCCAGAAAAGTTCCAAACCACTTTCCCTAGACTTTGGGGGTCAGGGTAAGATTCTAGCAGAAAGTAACCTCTAAATGGCAGGAGACTGGGGGGTAGGGAATCAGGATGAGCATTTCCATGCAACAGGAAAGTCCAACTTAGACTGAGAGCAAGGTCCATTAGAGCAGAAAACACAAGATGAAGAACAGCAAGAGAGGAGGCTGGAAAAATAAGGTCAAGTATTTTGAGCGTGAGGGTCACATTAAGGAGTCTAGACTATCCAGAGAGTCATAGGAAGCAGCTGATGGGTTTTAAGCTGGGGAACTATCAGATTTTAATTTTATAAAAATCACTCTAGCAGTCATGTGGGAATAGAGAAGAAAGGAGAAAATAGGGCAATGAGATTCAGGAGACCTGTTCCTAAACAGTATCCATGTGGATTGAGAAATGTAAATGGACTCAAAAGGTAGAGGTAGAAGATTTATTGAATGTTTTGATGGGCTAGAGGAGTGGGAAAGAAGAGTCAAGAAAAATACCTAGTTTTTTCTTGGCCGTGAAGCAGTTGGTATTACCATTCACTAAGTGAAAAACACAAAGGGGCCTAAAATAGTTCCCTGAATAATATCAATATTTAAGGGGTAGGTGGGAGAAGAAACAACAAGGAAGGCTGGGAAACATTTGCCAAAGAAGTAGGAAGAAAAACCAGAAAAGATCCGTGTTTTAGAAAACAGGGGAAGAGTGTATCAGCTACGAAGAGAGGTCAACTAATTATACTGAAGACCAAACACCAAACACCACCAAGAAGTCAACTGAGAAAGCATTATTGGATATCATAGAAGGTAATGATTGGTGTCTCAGGAAAGAGCAATTTTAGTGGAAAGGGGGAACAGAGGTCAAAATGTAGTGGGTTAAAAGGTATGAGCTGACTAAACAAGTCAGTGCAATTGGTCTTTTGGCTATGCTAGAGAGTGGAGTGGTGGGAACAGAGGCCAGACAGCAAGGTTGAGGAATGAGCAAGGAGATGGGGTAGAAGAAGGAGTAGAGGCCACTCAGTCCAGAAATTTGTTGAGGAATACAAGGACAAAAACCTACAGCAAAGAGGCAAAGAAGGAAGGTTTAATGAGAACCCTATTCCCTGTTCCCTCATCCTCACAAAACTACTGGGACAAAAGAGTCAAGGCCAAAATGCGGTGATGCCCTAGGAGATATCTCTTATTTTTATCTTCTAAATAAATTTTCAGAGAAAAACAAGCAGCAGTGTTCTATGAAGTAGACAGGAAATAGCAGAACTGAGCCTAAAATATGCTAGCATAATATACCAGCTGGAAAAGCATTAGCAAACACTTCTTTGAGAATGCAAATGTTTCTTTGAAGGGTTAAGATCCTTGCACTCTGAATTATTTACTTTTTCATTTAAATAACGTCAGCTCCTAAGAAAGAAATTCTTTGGTATCTTAGTCTGTTTGGGCAGCTATAACAATACCATAGCTTGAGTAGTTTATAAACACCAGAAGTTTATTTCTTGCAGTCAGAAGACTGGAAATAGATCGGCTTTGCAGCCTAGTCAAGTTCCAATGAGGACCCTTAATTCTGGTTGCCAGCTGCCAACTTTTCCTTACAATCTCACAACATGGTGTGACTCTTATGAAAACACTAATCCCAGTTGTGAAGGAACCACCCTCAGTACTTTACCTAATCCTAATCACCTCCCAAAGGCTCTTCTAATACCGTCACATTGTGGGGGAGGGTTTCATGAGATGAATTTGGGGAGGAGCCCAAACATTCAGTTCATAATACTGGGTCATTGTTGTGGGAATGGGGGCTATGGGAGACGGAAGGGGGATTTAGGAGAACGGGGAGAAGAATAAGAATGGAAGTAATGGATCAGTGCAGTTCAGGACTCCACCCTCCGTCTCAAACTCCTCATGCCTTCTAGTAATAGTTTTTCTGCCCATTTTCATTGTTGTTAACTGACAAGCACTTAGATCCTTAGAAACAGTAACTATTCACAAGTTTTAAACAGCCTAGTAGCAGAAGGTAGTCTCCCAGCCACAACCATAAATAGGATCTAAGATTCAGATAAGCACCCTGAAAGTAGGTAGGACAAGACATAGTTTACGTAGATCATGGCAGAGCAACCAGCAAGATGCATAGCTCCAAGCTCGGCTCACAGAGTAACAGCAGAGCTTCAGTATGGATTTATAGCGGATAAGGAACTTAAATACCCTGATTTTTTTTTTTTTTCCTGTAAAAAAGGAGGGGGGGTTGTCTTTCCTTTAAGTATAAATAAATATCTAATTAGTTCAAATGGTGTCTTTTTCTCTTGTGATTAGTTCCAGGGACAAAAAGCAAGGTATCTTAGTTTTCAGAACCTTTCACAGTTTGAATACTCAGTAAATACTAAGAAAGCAATCCAATATGTGAAAATAAAAAGCCAGAATAAATCTGCCTCCTTTCTTGAATGCTGAACCTTTAAGCACTCAACAGGGAGGAAGCATTTTTCCTAATATAGAGATAGAGAGCTGTTTGCTACAGAAAGGGGAAAAATCCAATTAAAAAGTGGGATTTGTGAGGCCTCTGCTTTGGCATGGACCACAGCAGAGTCAATACATCAGCTCTGATGCCAAAGGTGTAGATGCCTGATATTGGAGATCATAAGCCAGTTTCCAGTCTGTTGGCTTTCTCATCATAGGAGGTAGTTTAATGTTCTGATTTCAGTAATAAATATTACTGAATAAACTTAATAAGACCTAAACTTCTTTTGCCTTAAATGCTTACACAAAAATGTCTAAAACTTCCCAGAGTGTTCAACCAAAAAGTGAAAAATTAAGTCATACCAGTTGTTTTATATCTTGCAAAACAAAAACGATCATTTGACTAAATGATCTACACTTTAAGCCAAAAACCGAATTATTGGATTCAGTAAGACCATTTCCAGTGACATCCATGTTGCTCTTTAAGGAAAATGAAATAATGTAGTGAATGCTTTTGGAACAGGTGTCCTAGGTGCTCTGCCCAAAACCCTTCTGATCCATTTTGCTATTCTCATGTATACCTACTGCTAGAGGGCTCAGGCTCCTGATATCTAGAACCTGCCTCTCTTTGTTTGAGAGCTTCCCTGAGGCTGCTGGATCCTGCTTTGCCTGAAGAAACTGAGACCTCTAAGTGCCCTACTAATAATGCATAATGTTTTCAGAGTACTTACTGTACGCTGGTCCCTATATTAAGCACTTTATCTGAATTACCCCATTAAATTCTCACAGTAACTGTACAAAAGTATAAATGAAGAAATTATTGCTTCAATAATTTCCCTTCTATGAAGTTGTTACATTAGTATGACTATACTATGATGTATGTACAAAGGTATCCACTAAAGTTTTTTATTTTTAGTTTTTATTATGAAATATTTTTATCACTTAAATTCCATTAATTAACATATTGTGTATTATTAGATTCAAAGGTAGAGTTCAGTGATTCATCAGTCTTATATAATACCCAGTGCTCATTATATCACATGTCCTCCTTAATGTCCATCACTCAGTTACCCCAGCCCTCACCCCTCTCCTCTCCAACAACCCTCAGTTTGTTTCCTATGGTTAAGAGTTTCCCTCTCTAATTTCATCTTGTTTTATTTTTCCCTCCCTTCTTCCATGATCCTCTGTTTTGTTTCTTAAATTCCACCTATGAGTGAGATCATATGATAATTCTCTCTGATTGATTTATTTCACTTAGCATAATACCCGCTAGTTCCATCCACATCATTGCAAATGGCAAGATTTCAGGTTTTTTGATGGCTGAGTAGTATTCATATTATATATATGAATACTATTCACATATGTATGAATATATATGAATACTATATACTATATACTATATATATATACACACCACATCTTCTTTATCCACTCATCTGTCAGTGGACATCTGGGTTCTTTCCATAGTTTGGCTATTGTGGACATTGCTGCTATAAACATTCGGGTGCGCGTGCCCTTTCAGATCACTACATTTGTATCTGTGGGGTACATACCCAGTAGTGCAATTACTGGGTCATAGGGTAGCTCTGTTTTCAACTTTCTGAGGAACCTCCATACTGTTTTCCAGAGTGGCTGCACCAGCTTGCATTCCCACCAACAGTGTAGGAGGATTCCCCTTTCTCTACATCCTCTCCAACATGCCCTTTCCTGATTTGTTAATTTTAGCCATTCTTACTGAAGTAGGGTGGTATCTCCTTATGGTTTTGATTTGTGTTTCCCTGATGCCAAGTGATGTTGAGCATTTTTTTCATGTATCTGTTGGCCATTTGGATGTCTTCTTTGGAGAAATGTCTGTTCATGTCTTCTACCCATTTCTTGATTGTAGTATTTGTTCTTTGGGTGTGGAGTTTGATAAGTTCTTTATATCATGAATACTAGTGCTCTATCTGCTAAGACATTTGCAAATATCTTCTCCCATTCTATCAGTTGTCTTTTAGTTTTGTCAATTTTTTCCTTTGCTTTGCAAGACCTTTTTATCTTGATGATGTCCCAATAGTTCATTTTTGCCTTTGTTTCCCTTGCCTTTGGAGATGTGTCTAGCAAGAAGTTGCTGTGGCTGAGGTCACAGAGGTTGCTGCCTGTATTCTCCTCTAGGTTTTTAATGGATTCTTGTCTCACATTTAGGTCTTTCATCTACTTTGAGTTTGTTTTTCTGTATGGTGTAAGAAAATGATCCAGTTTCATTCTTCTGTATGTGGCTGTCCAATTTTCCCAACATCATTTGTTGAAGAGACTGTCTTTTTTCTATTGGGTATTCTTTCCTTCTTTGTCAAAGATTAGTTGGCCATAGAGCTGAGGGTCCATTTCTGGGTTTTCTATTCTGTTCCATTGATCTCTGTGTCTGTTTTTGTGCCATTACAATACGGTTTTGATGATTACAGCTTTGTATTATAGCTTGAAGTCCAGAATTGTGATGCCACAGCTTTAGTTTTATTTTTCCACCTTCCTTTGGCTATTTGGGGTCTTTTCTGGTTCCATACAGATTTTAGGATTATTTGTTCCAGCTCTGTGAAGATAGTTGGTGGTATATTGATAGGGATTGCTTTGAATGTATAGATTGCTCTAGGTAGCATAGACATTTTAACAATATTTGTTCTTCCAATCCATGAAGATGGAATGTTTTTCCATTTCTTTGTGTCTTCCTCAATTTCTTTCATGACTGTTCTATAGTTTTCTGAGTACTGATCCTTTGCCTCTGTGGCTAGGTTTATTCCTAGGTATCTTATGGTTTTTGCTGCAGTTATAAATGGGATCAGCTCCTTAATTTCTCTTTCTTCTGTCTTGTTGTTAATGTATAAAAATGCAACTGATTTTTGTGCATTGATTTTATACCCTGCCACTTTGCTGTATTCCTATATGAGTTCTGTCAATTTTGGGGTGGAGTCCTTTGGGTTTTCCACATAGAGTAACATGTCATCTGAGAAAAGTGAGAGTTTGACTTCTTTGCCAATTTGGATGGCTTTTATTTCTTTTTGTTGTCTGATTACTGAGGGTAGGACTTCTAGTACCAAGATGAACAAAAGTGGTGAGAGTGGGCATCTCTATCATGTTCCTGACCTTAGAGGGGAAAGTTCTGTTTTTCCACATTGAGAATGATATTCACGGTGGGCTTTTCATAGGTGGCTTTTATGATATTGAGGTATGTTCCCTCTATCTTTACACTGCAGAGAGTTTTAATCAAGAGGAGATGCTATATTTTGTCAAATGCTTTTCCTGCATCTATTGAGAGTATTATATGGTTCTTGTCCTTTCTTTTATTTAATTTTTTTTTTAGATTTTTTATTTATTTATTTGTCAGAGAGAAAGAGAGCACAAGCAGGGGGAGAGGCAGGCAGAGCAGGCAGAGGGAGAAGCAGGCTCCCTGCCGAGCAAGGAGCCTGATGCAGGACTCGATCCCAGAACCCTGCGATCATGACCTGAGCAGAAGGCAGCCACTTACCTGACTGAGCCACCCAGGCATCCCCCTTTCTTTTATTTATGTAGTGTATCACACTGATTGATTTGAGGATGTTGAACCACCCTTGCAGCCAGGAATAAATCTCACTGGTCATGATGAATAATTCTTTTAATGTACTGTTGGATCCTATTGGCTAGTATCTTGGTAAGAATTTTGGCATCTGTGTTCACCAGGGAAATTGGTCTAATTTGATGGAGTCTTTGTCTGGTTTGGGAATCAAGGTAATGCTGGCCTCAGAGAAGGAGTTTGGAAGTTTTCCTTCCATTTCTATTTTTTTGAAACAGCTTCAGAAGAACAGGTATTAATTCTTCTTTAAATGTTTGGTAGAATTCCCCTGGGAAGCCATCTGGCCCTGGACTCTTGTTTGTTGGGAGATTTTTGATTACTGCTTCAATTTCCTTATTGGTTATGGGTCTGTTCAGGTCTTCTATTTCTTCCTGTTTCAGTTTTGGTACTTTATATGTCTCTCAGAATCATCCATTTCTTCCAGATTGCCTACATTGTTGGCATATAGTTGCTCATAATATATTTTGGTAAGTATTTGTATTTATTTTGTGTTGGTTATGATCTTTTCTCTTTCATTCATGATTTTATTCACTTGGGTCCTTTCACTTTTCTTTTTGATAAGTCTGGCCAGGGGTTTATCAATCTTATTAATTCTTTCAAAGAAATAGCTCCTAGTTTCATTGATCTGTTCTACTATTCTACTGTTCTTTTAGTTTCTATTTCATTGATTTCTCCTCTAACGTTTATTTATTCTTTTCTGCTGGGTTTAGGCTTTATCTGCTGTTCTTTCTCCAACACCTTTAAGTGTGAGGTTGTATATTTGAGACCTTTCTTGTTTCTTGAGAAAAGATTGTATTGCTGTATACTTCCCTCTTAGGACCACTTTTGCTACATCCCAAAAGTTTCAAACAGTTGTGTTTTCATTTTCATTTGTTTCCATGAATTTTTTTAATTCTTTAATTTCCTGGTTGACTCATTCATTCTTTAGTAGGATACTCTTTTTTTTTTTTAAGGATTTATTTATTGATTTGACACAGAGAGAGAGATCACAAGTAGGCAGAGAGGCAGGCAGAGAGAGAGGGGAAAGCAGGCTCCCCGCTGAGCAGAGAGCCCGATGCGGGGCTCGATCCCAGGACCCTGAGATCATGACCTGAGCTGAAGGCAGAGGCTTTAACCCACTGAGCCACCTAGGCACCCCTTTAGTAGGATACTCTTTAACCTCCATGTAGGTGAGTTCTTTCCAACTTTTTCTTGTGATTGAGTTCAAGTTTCAAAGCACTGTGGCTTGAAAATATGCAGAGAATGATCTCAATCTTTTGGTACCAGTTGAGACCTGATTTGTGACCCAGTATGTGATCTATTCTGGAGAATGTTCCATGTGCACTTAAGAAGAATGTGCATTCTGTTGCTTTAGGATGAAATGCTCTGGAAAAAAAAAAAAAAAAAAAGGATGGAATGCTCTGAATATATCTGTGAAGTCCATCTGGTCCAGCGTGTCATTCAAAGCCCTTGTTTCCTTGTGAGTCTTCTGCTTAGATGATCTGTCCATTGCAATGAGCGGGGTGTTAAAATCCCCTGCTATTATTGTATTATTATCAATGTGTTTCTTTAATTTTGTTATTAATTGGTTTATATAATTGGCTGCTCCCATCTTAGGGGCATAAATATTTACAATTATTATATATTCTTGTTGGATATACCCTTTAAGCATGATATAGTGTCCCTTTTCATCTCTTATTACATTCTTTGGTTTAAAATCTAATTTGTCTGATATAAGGATTGCTACCCCAGCTTTCTTTTGATGTCCATTAGCATGATAAATCATTTTCCACCCCCTCACTTTCTATCTGGAGGTGTCTTTGGGTCTATAATGAGTCTCTTGCAGACAGCATATCAATGGGTCTTGCTTTTTTTATCCAATCTGATACTCTGTGTCTCTTCATTGGGGCATTTAGCCCATTTATGTTCAGAGTAAGTATTGAAGGATATGAATTTAGTCTCATTACATTACCTGTAAAGTCACTATTTATGTATATTGTCTCTGTTCCTTTCTGGTCTATGTTACTTTTGGGCAGTCTTCGTTTAAAGGGTCCCCTTTAATATTTCTTGTAGTACTTTTTAGTGATCACAAGTTCTTTTAGTTTCTGTTTGTCCTGGAAGCTCTTTATCTCTCCCATTTTGAATGACAGCCTTGCTGGATAAAGTTTTCTTGGCTGCATATTTTTTCTCATTTCATGAATATAACATGCCAGTTTTTTCTGGCCTTCTAGGTCTCTGTGGATAGGTTTTCTGCCAGTCTACTGTTTCTACCCTTGTAGGTTACAGACCTCTTGTTCCAAACTGCTTTCAGGATTTTCTCTTTGTCTCTGAGATTTGCAAGCTTCAGTATTATATGTCGAACTTTGACTTATTTTTATTGATTTTGAGAGGGGTTCTTTGTGCCTCCTGGACTTCAATGCCTGTTTCCTTCCCCAGATTAAAGAAGTTCTCTTTTATAATTTGCTCCAATATACCTTCTGCCCTTCTCTCTGTCTCTCTTTCCTCTTCTTCTAGATCTCAATTCTAATATTGTTTCACTTTATGTTATCACTTATCTCTTGAATTCTCCCTCATAATCCAGTAGTTATTTATCTCTCTTTTTCTCGGCTTCTTTATTCTCTATGATTTTGCCTTCTGTATCACTAATTCTCTCTTCTTCCTCATTTATCATAGCAGTTGATCCTCCATTTTTTATTGCATCTCATTAATAGCCTTTTTGATTTCAACTTGATTAAATTTAGTTCTTTTATTTCTCCAGTAAGGTATTCTCTAGGGTCTACATTTTTTTCAAACCCAGCTAGTATCTTTATAATCGTTATTCTGAACTCTAGTTCTGACATCTTACTTAT
This sequence comes from Potos flavus, assembly GCA_028534135.1. NCBI lineage: Eukaryota > Metazoa > Chordata > Mammalia > Carnivora > Procyonidae > Potos > Potos flavus. Next base: position 48,841,359 of record CM052896.1, read on the forward strand.
ATTCATACTGATTAGGTCCCTGTCATTAGGTATTGCCTCTTGCTGTCTTTCGTTCTTTTTTTGAGGTAAGTTTTTCAGTCTTGTCATTCTGTCCAAAGAAGAATAGATGAACAAGAACAAAATACTAAAATGGCAACAATGTCTCTGAGAGAAATATACACTAAGTAAACCAGAAGAGACCCAAACCTGAAAATAAATAAATAAAAATTAAAAATTAAAAAAATAAAAACAAAAAGAGAGAGAGAGTAAGAATATAATCAGACAATTGAATAAACAGAGCAATACACTGTATCCTGTGTGTATTTTGGTCTGTTTTTTAAAAAACTAGATTCCAAAATTGTAAGGAAAGAAAAACTTATATATATACAAAAATAAAATTAAATACAGTGAAAGGTAGTACTGTAACTGTAAAAATGAAATTTAAAAGACAAAAATAAAAAGAAAGAAAGAAATATAAACAGATAGGTGAATAGAACAGAGTAATACACTATATCCAGGATGTATTTGATCTGTTTGTTAGAAGAAGCTACATCCCAAAATTTTAGAGAAAGGAAAACTTATATATATACAAAAATAAAATTAAATATATTGAAAGGATAGAATGTTACTGCAAAGATGAAAATTTTAAAAAGACTTTAAAAAAAGAGAACATAATCAGATGAAAAGAACAGAGCGATACACTAGATTCTGTATGTACTTTGGTCTGTTTTTTAGAAGAAACTACATCCCAAAATTATAAGGAAAGAAATACTTATGTGTATACAAAAATTAAATTAAATATAATGAAAGGATCAAATGTAAGTGTAAAAATGAAAATGAAAAAAGACTTAAAAATGAGTTGAGAAAATAACAAATTGGTTTAAAAAGGAGAAAAAAAATTAAAATTAAATGACTAAAGAATCATGAGAAAAAAACCCCATGAATTCTATATACTATCTTCCCCTAGGGCTGGAGTTTTGCAGTTCTGTGTGATCGATAAACTTGGTCCTAGCCAAATGTTCTTGCTAATTTTCTGGGGGAGGGACCCGTTGTACTGATTCTCTGGTGTCTTTGCCCTGAGTGGAATTGCACTGCCCTTGCCAGGGGGCCAGGTTAAATAAGCAGTTCCAGATTGCTCTCCATGGCTTTTGTTCCCTGAAGGCTTTCCATGGCGCTTTACAGGATGAGCATGAAAATGGAAGCCTCCCATATCCATCCCTAGAGCTGAAAGCTCAGGGCCCCACTCCTCAGTGCTCCCTCAGGGAAAAGCAGTCAATCACTCCTGTCTCCCTGCTTCCCATCCACACTCTGTGTTTACCCAGCCCGTGACCCAGCATCTCTATCTTGGTACATGACCCTGTTTAGAGTCTCCAAACCCTGCAGACTCCTGCAGCATGCACCTGCACTGTTCCTTCTGAGGGAGGTAGGAGAGTCTTGCCACCGTTCTGCTGCTTGCTGGGCCCCTGCTCAGAGAGCCATTGCCTGACCATGCCAGGGTTCGTGGTTTATGTCAACATCAATCTGAGAGCCTACTCCTGGGCTTGCTGATTGCAGCAGCTTCCTCTCCAATGCCTGAGAACTGTGCTGCACTCAGACACCCCCGTTCTTTCTGTAACCCCAAGGATCCTGAGGCCACCCACCTAGGTTTCCGCCCAGTTCGCACACCTTAGCGCCTTTCAGGCAAGGACATCCCTCATGGGAGCGGACTTCTAAAAGTTTCAATTTTGTGCTCTGCTGCTATACCACTTTCTGGTAGCCAGCTTACAGAGGCTCCCTCCCCAACCCCCCATGATTTATCTTTGATCTATCTCCTGGGATTCACTTCTCCACACCTCTTACCTTGTAGAAAGTGGTCACTTTTTATTTGTAGAATTGTAGCAATTATTTTCTTAGGTCTCTGGTTGTGTTCTCGGGTGTTCAGAATGATTTGATAGCTGTCTAGCTGAATTACTGGGAATAGACAAACCTAAGGTCTGTGCCATCTTGGACTCTTCTTTATAATAATGTGTTGGGTTTTTTTTGTTTTTTTTTTAAACCACTGTAAACCTAAATTTTTATCAACAAAGGACTGGTCAAATAAATGTTGGCACATCCCTAGAGTCCTATGCAGCCAGGCAAAACAATGAGGCAGCTCTGTGTGTACTTTAATGGGACAGTTGCTAGGAGATACTGTTATGTAAAAAACGAAGATACTGAATAATCATACATACATAGATGTGTATGAGTGCACATTGATTATTTCTGGTAAAGAGAATAAGAAATTGGAAGAATTTAACCCCACTGAGCTACCCAGGTGCCCCAAAATTGGAAGAATTTAGTAGAAAGATGTACCTTTGGAGAGTAGGACTGGGGATTTGGGGAAGGAGGCAGATTTATTTTTGTTTTACCCACCTCAGTGGTGGGTATTGAGGAAGGCACGTATTGCATGGAGCACTGGGTGTGGTGAATGAATGAATCTTGGAACACCGAAAAAATAAAATAAAATAAAAAAATACACAGCCTTAAAAAAATTAATAATAAAAATAAAATAAAATAAACAAATGTGTGCTTATAATGCCTTTTTCATTTTTAAAGTAAATAAGTGTAAAAGTAAGTGCAGAATTTCAGAGAGAGAAAGTCTGATAAGCTCTCTCAGCATTTGTTCAGAGATCAAATGTTTCAAAGGCATATGTTTATCAATCTTATCTACACAATCTCAAAAGTAGGTGTTATTATTCCCATTTGAAGGAAAAGGAACTTAGAGAATGAACTAAATTGTTCAAGTGCACACAGCTAGTGAATAGTAGAGCCAGGATTTGAATTCAAGACAGTTTGATTTCTAAGCCCTTAGTTTTTACTCTAAATCATTTTCCTTTCAAAATCCAAAATGGAATAGTTAAAATATTTTAGTAACTTTATAAAAATGAAGTAAATTTGTTCAACAAAGAATTTCAATTTTAATTTTTCTTTTTAATTATAAAATTTGCTTGCTTCAAGCAAAGACTTAATAGGGATACAAATTCAGCCACGGAAAAAATTTTCTCTTTAAGTACTAGTAAAATTACAAATAACCTCAAATGAAAATATATCATAAATTGACCATAAAGTCAATTGGGATATTAATAGAATGATAGCCAAAACAAAACAAAACAAAAAAAGTATATATATATATATATGTGTATATATATACACATATATATGTATATATGTGTGTGTGTATATATATATATACATATATATATACATATATATATATAAAAATCTATTTTCCCAAAAGACATAGGAAACTTATTTACCAGATAAAAGAATAATTTCCCTGAAAACCCAACTATTATGTTTCACTTAGAAACTGTTTAGAAAGTCAAGTAATAAAACCAAAGAGATACAGAAAGACCTAACTAGTGATGCGCTGCAGACACTCATATTAGCTCATGAGAGCAAATTACTAAGTTGATTGCTAAAGGCAGCCATTAATTAACAAGTAGTTATATAAACCTACAGGTAATTAAATTATATTAAAAACAAAGGTAAAATACACTCAAAACTCATCACTTCCTAATTAATTTAATATTACCTATGTTCTTGAGGTTATTTACATCTAATGAATCTGTGTGATAGAAATACATATAATGATGCACTGCCGTGACTCTCTTCCCAGCTCCCTCTTTGTTGACATCACACTGATGGCTTGAAATCAGCCTTGGAGGGAGTATTACACTGTAGAATCAGCAAATGCTAAAAATGGGGCTTTTACCTTTCATAAAGCCCAATTTTTAAAAATTATGAGCCCACAATAATGAACTCAATCCTCGTTATTGGCATAATTATATAAAATTTGCCATTTATAACCTTTAGGAGGAAACATGACTTTTACAGAAAAGATGATCATTAAAACATTTAATGAAAATTGGCCATTCACATGGCTGAACCTAGAAACCATATTTCCAACTCTCATTTATGAAATGTACATATCTAGGTTCTTAAAATATATATATATTTATACATATAAATATATATATATGAAGATAGTAAAAGGCAAAATATTTCCTTTTTTTGTAGGAATTTCAGTTCTAGATTCATAATCTCTTCTTTAGAAATTATATGGGATCCACAGAATGGATGGATTTATTCTGTGTTATCCATGTTTATAGATTTTTAAAAAGTAAATGGTTTTCTAGTCAAAATAAAGGCATTTTTTCGTATTTTCTGGAACACAATGATAGACAAAGACGCCAAAGATTAAAATAATTTGAAACCCATGAAACTGTAATAATGGAAATCAATCTAAATGGAATTGAAATGAATGAATCTACAAAGACACTGCTGTAAAAGATGCTGTAATGCATGACTATCACATTTGCAAGGGATATGGGGAAGATTTCTAACGGTCTATTAGGTAAAGATTTGAGATCTTTAAATATCTTTTAAAAAAAAATGCCTAAAACTTGCTAAAAAAAATCAGTATAGCATAAGTACATAAGATAAATGGTCTTATTGATACCCATCAAGTTTGAACTTTATTTGTAGTTAGAATAAAAACAAAGTATGGTCAGTGGAAAGGCCTGGTTTCTCCTCCATAGAACTAGCTTGCAACTCTCTGCCACTAAGTTATTTGTTTTAAGAGGGGAGTGTTAACATATACATACTTACATATATTTCAAACCATTCTGACCTTACACACACACACACACACACACACACACACACAAAGAAGATTCTAGTTAAGGTATTTTGTTGCTCTCCAAGGACAATAATATGTACTGAGAAGCATAATTAGAAGATACTGGATTAAGCTGATAGTATCTAAGGATAATTCCCTTATCACACACTTTCCAGATGTTGTTCCACTGACTAGGGCTCAATGATTTCCTTATTAAACAGAATTTTAACTTCTTTATTTATAAGACAACCTAAAGGGAGCAGAGCTGAAGCTTCTTAATTGAAAAAAAACACTTGTTCACTGTTACAGCATACCAGCATAAACACAATTAACTTTGTCCTATGTATGCAAAACCTGCCTCCACCATCTTGGCAGTCTGGGTAGCCAACGATATTATGTGACTACAATGAATCCAAAAGAATGCCCTTGTTTTAAAAAACTGTTACATACTTTCACCTGTAGTTCCTAAAACCCCCACTGCATAAATGACAGTATTGGATGAATCATTGTCTCCAGGGGAAAGTTTTGAGGACCAAGGAAAGAAAAGCCTTAAATGCATATTTAAAGAAAGAAAAAATAAAGGAAGCCTGGAAAAAATGAGTTAAGATTTCACCTTAAGAATCTGGAGAACATGGACAAAAGGGTAAACACAAAGAAAACAGATAGCCACATTACAAATAGAATAGCAAAAATTAATGGGCGGAAAAGATTAGAGAGACACTACCACCAAAGCCTAAAAAGGCAAATGGTAAACTGGAAAAATATTTGGAACTCATGTCACAGTGGGCTTATTGACAATAAGCAAAGTGCAAATTAAAACAAAATTCAAGTTACCATTTCACATCTTTCATATTGGCAAAATTAAAAAGCCTGATAATGAGAAGTTTTGGTGAGGATGTGGGATAATATGAAATTTCATATACCACAATTTAAGTTGTACAAACACAGTGGAAAGCATTTGATGATCTCATGAAGTCGAAGATGCCCTTCCCAGAACTTCAACAATCCTAACTCTAGTCAGGTTCCAGAGTATATTTCTTGCAAGTAATAATCACTGTCCGATTGATTAAAAGAACAACAAATTTAGAGATAAGTGAAATGTCTTATCAATTTGAGGATCGACAAAAATAATGTTTTATACTTTTAGTGAATCCTACAGAGCTGTTAAAATGAATTCACTAGAGCTAGCAATATAAATATGTATCAGTTTAAATCTCAAAAACATAACCTTAAGGAAAGAAAGATAAATATGGAATGACATTTACAATAGGACATTATTTCCATAAAGTATAAAAGTATACAGATAATGTGTTATATGCTTAACATGATTAAATAGTAAAATATAAAATAATGAATAGAAAGGATATAAGTCTTCAGGATAGTGATTACTTGTGGGAGGCAAGGAAGGAAATGAGTTTGTAAAAGAATCTCTACTAAAAAAGTAACATTATATTTTTTAAGTTAATGTAGCCAATTGGTAGATTTAACTATCTGGTGGTAGTACAAGGCACTTGTTTTATTTTCTCTAGATATTTTGTGAGCTTTAAATAGAGAATTTTAAAAATTAACAAAATAATAAAATGTACTCTGTAGAGACTCTTCTAAAGTTAGAAATCTCTTCTTGCTACTTTGAAAAAAATGAGAGAATTTAATCTGATTTTGTCTTGAATTTCTACATATTGTTAAATTCCTATTTTTATTTTTTTAAAGATTTATTTATTTATTTGAGAGAGAGAGAGAGTGAGCAGGGGGAGAGGCAGAGGGAGAGAATCTCAAACAGACTCCCCACTGAGTGGAGAGCTCCACTCTGGGCTCAGTCTCATGACCCATGAGATCACAACCTGAGCCGAAACCAAGAATCGGAAGCTTAACTGACTGAGCCACCCAGACGCCCCTGTTAAATTCCTATTTTTAAAACAAAATGTTTGCTGTTGTAACAGATCCCACTTTTGTCCTTAAAAAATTTTTAAAGAGGGGCACCTGGGTGGCTCAGTCAGTGTCTGCCTTCGGCTCAGATCATAATCCCAGGGTCCTGGGATCGAGCCCCACATTGGGCTCCCTGCTCAGTGGAGAGTCTTCTCCCTCTCTCACTCCCCCTGCTTGTGTTCCCTCTCTTGGTGTTTCTCTCTCTGTCAAATAAATAAAATCTTTAAAAAATAAATAAAATCTTTAAAAAAAATTTTATTTAAGGAACAAGAGCACACTTGAAAACTCACATTCGTACAATAAGCCTCACACTAAATAAAAACCAGAAACATATACACACATAGGCATGCACACATGCTCATTCATACACATATTCATTCACATACATGTACATACTTCTAATTTCCCATATCTATGTGTTGTTACTGTACAAGATTTTAATAAAATTGAATATCACTCTTATTTTTATACTTATCTGAGTTTCCTCTTATTTAGCCAAAAATCACATTGTAAGAAAGTACCATGAGGTCTGTGTCTGGCATTGCTGGCTTATGTAGTCACAGTTAAAACAGCATTGGCTTCTTTCATAATTCTACATATGTTTATGTACTTTGTATTGAATCTATAATCTCTTGGATCTGAAAGTTTTGGAGGTCATCTGAGTGGCAACTTCTGATAAGTGCTTTCTCTTCTAATCAATTTATTTCCTTTTAGCCATTTCTATAATCTACACTTAATTTTTTATCATTGACATGCAGTTCCTTTTTAGAGTGGAAGTAAACTACCCCCAATGATTTATGACTTAGAAATTTGCATATGCTGCATTGGGAATCAGTTGTAATAACAATCTTCATGACACTGTTCCATTTATGGTTCATATAAAATATGGCAATAGTTCAATGTCTGTATGTAAACACAATTTGAAACTTAGCAGAAAATTAAAGTATTGGGAAATGAGCTTTACTCTTTTAAAATGGCCATCTAATAAGATCCATTTGTAGAACTTATATTGTTTCTAGTGATTAAGTTAAGTTTTAGTGTTGCCTGAAGTGTTTCTGTTGTGGCAAATGATTGAGAAAATAATTATAATGGTCTATGTCTTTGACAGAGTCTATAAACACTGGGATGGCAGCACATGATTAAATTTATATTTAGATTGTAGAAATCGTTGCTGCTTAAGAAGAGAACAAGCATATTGATCTTAAAGAGTGAAATAAGGCAAGATGAAAGGAATAATTAAATCTGGCAGTATTGGTGTTCCCATCCATAGCACTACAATTATACAAATTACATCTTTCCTCACCTTGCCCCTCCTTCCTCTAGTCTTTAGGTTTAAATTCAAGACCTCCTGCGCAGATGCCATGAAAAGGATTTTGTTTTCTTTTGCCTTGCTAAAGCCTGTTTTCAATAGAGAAAGGCTCTAGACTGGTTCCTAAATAAGGTTATTTTGTAATCCCTGTTTGGGATGGGAAGGTGTACAGTCCTTAAACCTATTTCAGTCTTGAGCATAAATACTCTTTCGCCCTAAAACCCTATGAGTAATCCAAGTGTTTGGGAAGGTAATAATGAATTCATTTGGGCCAGAAGGGAGTAATTTAATACCAAGGCAGTCATTGAGCTACTATAAGGTAGGGAGGAAACAAATGGAGCTATGATCCTTCAAGATGGAAAAACTAAATCCTTATGGGTCCAAGCCAAGTCTTGTTTGAGATGAAAAACTCAGCATCCCTTTTCAGCAACCCTTATCTATAGGATTTCACCTAAATTATCTGGGAGGGACTTAGAATGAATGTAGAAGGAGTTCTGAGAGCTCAATACTTTCTTTCCTAGAATTTGTTTTAATTGGAAAAATAACTAAATTTAGAGAGAATTCCTCCTAGAGCATGTGTATTTGAATCCTTCTGTTTGAATACCGTGATCTCAGCTGCAAGACTGTACCTGGTGTGCCCTTCAGGCTCTTGCTCTGATCACTGCTTACCCCCTTGTATTTGCTGACATGTTGCATTCTCACGTTCCTTCCACCTTCCACCATCATGGCAATCCAGCTGATTGTCTGTCTACTCCTGCATATAGGTCAATACACTAGCTGTGATATCTGCGTTATGCTAAGTTAATATTCACAGTAGCCACTAAGGCTTTATATTCACTCAAATTTCATAGCTTAATGACATTTTCCCTTTCCTCATTCTTCTCTCGCATCTGGTGATAACTCCATTAGTCTCCTCCATAAATGAGTGTTTCTCAAAATGAAATATAATCCCTTAACATGTTCCATGAAAACTAATCCATAGAAAAGCAAATTTGAGCAGTACTGCATAGTCTAGCCCTGTACTATGAAATGTGGTAGGCACTCACTATACAGGTCTGTTGAGCTCTTGAAATGTGGTTAGTCTAAATTGTGATGTGCTACGAGTTGAAAATATACACTAGATTTCAAACACATATTATGGGGGGAAACAATGTAAAATAGCTCATTAATAATTTTATATTGGTTGTAAAAATGATATCATTTTGGATATATTGGATTAAAAATATATGGTTAAAATTATTTTTACCTCTTTCATTTTAATGTGACTTCTGGAAAGTTAAAAAATACATATGTGGCTCACATTGTATTGCTATTGGATAGCACTGCTCTACCCCCTCTTAGAAATCTACAATTTGGAGGCGTGTTTCCGGGACCTTTGATGTGGTTGGGGGCATCTGGCGTGGATCTGGGGCTTGGGGTAGCGCAGATCCCTGATACACAAGCCACGCAGCACGATGTTGGAGACCCCTTCCTGGAAGCCAAACCGGATGTCTCTCCTGCCCACTGCAGCCCCCTGCGCTGCTCTGCCTGGTCTGTCCCAGGGACCGCATCCTCTGCACTTAGGCTACTGCTTTCCTGAAGACCATATGGAGAAAGAAATTCCTCTCAGGCTACTCCTCCAGGGCCACACTCTCTAACATGCACTCCAGCTGCTGCTCCTGGCTGCGCCAAGCAGGTGGCTGCACCCCTTTCTCCCCATCCCCAGCTGATCCTCTGCCTCCGGGAAATACACATCCACCTGGGGGCTGTCCCCAGCCCTGGCCACAGGCTCAGACCACCGCATCTCTCTACTAGGATCTCCAGGGCAGTGAGATGCTTGGGCTGACTGGGTTTTTCCATCTACCACATGGAGACTTTTTCATTGAGCCCATCAGAAAGCATCCACTGGCTGAGGGAGAGTACCACCCACACATCATTTACAGGAAGCCCAGACAGAGACCTCCAGAGCAGGAGGAACCAACCTGTGGATTAAAGGAAGAAGAGGATATTTGGACACAGATACACACAGGGAAGACTATGTGAAGACATGGAAGAACAGCCATATACAAGCCAAAAAGAAAGTCCTCAGAAAGAAAGCAGGCTGCTAATACCCTGATCTTGGTCTTCTAGGCTTCAGGATTGTGAGGAAATAAATTTCTGCTGTTTAAGCTACTAAGCCCATGGTACTTTGTTCTGGTGGCCCTAGCAGATTAATACAGCAATGACTTGTTAGCTTACCTGCACGGTGATCCTCTAGTTCTTTCAAGCTGTGATGAGTTGGTTATGCTGCATGAGGAACAGAAGCCTGTACACACGACAATAAGGTTTAGTCAGGACTGGCTTTAAGGTGTGTGACTGGTGCAGCCACGCAGGGCCTACTCAGAAGAGTGGCGCTCCATGGTAGCCATCTTGAAATTCTTAGTGATTTTATCTTTATCTTTTGTGCTTTGCAGGTGAAGTCTAATCAGACAATGGAGCATGGGCTATGGGCCTGGAGCCTCAGCCTCTACATGATCTTGCCTCTTGCCATCTCCCTGCCTTCCCAGGATGGGTTCTTAGCCACCTTTACTTTCTACTATGACCGCTACCACTATGAGCCTCTGTGGGCAGTGATCAGGGCACACCAGTATGGGGAGGCCTGCTCCCATGGCTGTCTTCCACCCCCAGGGGAGCCTGCGCACACAGGAGGAGGTTCAGGAGTGAATGTCCTACTGTGTCTTGGGATGAGGCATGGCAGCAGTCCCCTCCATCCTAAGCTGGAATTTGATAGGTGACCTGGAAGGGACCATTTATCCACTTCCCATTCAGGTATTGAACTTCTCCCGTTGTGGTGTGTGCAATCCCATGGAGTCATCCACCTGCGTGGCTTGAGGTCACAGGCCATAAAGGAAAGATTGACTTCTCTGCCCCTGCCCAGGGCCCTATATTTTCCTTTTGTGTTACACTCTGCAAATCACGACCCTGGGTTTAGAGTTGCTTTGCTGGCAAAAAATTAAAGTGAATCTGACACATATTAATGATATGCCCGAGATTGCTGCAGATGATATGATACTTTATGTAGAAAACCAAAAAACTCCACCCTAAAACTGCTAGAACTCATAAAGGAATTCAGTAAAGTGTTAGGATATAAAATCAATGCATAGAAATTAGTTGAATTCCTATATACCAACAATAAGACAGAAGAAAGAGATTAAGGAGTTGATCCCATTTACAATTGCAACCAAAACCATAAGATACCTAGGAATAAATCTAACCAAAGAGACAAAGAATCTGTACTCAAAAAACTATAGAGTAGTCATAAAAGAAATTAAGGAAGATACCACAAAATGGAAAAAACATTCCATGTTTATGGATTGGAAGAACAAATATTGTGAAAATGTCTATGCTACCTAGACATTTTCTAGACATTACCTAGACATTAAATCTACACATTTAATGCAATCCCTATCAAAATACCATCAACTTTTTTCAAAGAAATGGAAAAAATAATCCTAAAATTTGCATGGACCCAAAAAAGACCCTGAATATCCAGAGGAATGTTGAAAAAGAAAACCAAAGCTGGTGGCATCACAATTCCGGACTTCAAGCTCTATTACAGAGCTGTAATCATCAAGACAGTATGGTACTGGCACAAAAACAGACACATGGATCAATGGAACAGAACAGAGAGCCCAGAAATGGACCCTCAACTCTATCGTCAACTAATCTTTGACAAAGCAGGAAAGAATGTCCAATGGAAAAAGACAGTTTCTTCAGCAAATGGTGTTGGGAAAATTGGGCAGCCACATGCAGAAGAATGAAACTGGACCATTTCCTTACACTGAACAAAAAAAATAGACTCAAAATGGATGAAAGACCTCAATGTGAGATAGGAATCCATCAAAATCCTTGAGGAGAACACAGGCAGCAACGTCTTCAACCTCAGCCGCAGCAACTTCTTCCTAGAAACATCACCAAAGGCAAGGGAAGCAAGGGCAAAAATGAACGATTGGGACTTCATCAAGATCAAAAGCTTTTTGCACAGCAAAGGAAATGGTCAACAAAACCAAAAGACAGCCAACAGAATGGGAGAAGATATTCACAAATGACATGTCAGAAAAAGGGCTAGTACCAAAATCTATAAAGAACTTCTCAAACTCAACACCCAAAGAACAAATAATCCAATCAAGAAATGGGCAAAAGACATGAACAGAAATTTCTGCAAAGAAGACATCCAAGTGGCCAACAGACACATGAAAAATGTTCAACGTCACTCGGCATCAGGGCAGTATAAATCAAAACCACAGGTAGATACCACCTCACACCAGTCAGAATGGCTAAAATTAACAAGGTAGGAAACGACAGATGTTGGTGAGGATGTGGAGAAAGGGGAACCATCCTACACTGTTGGTGAGAATGCAAGCTGGTGCAGCCACTCTGGAAAACAGTATGGAGGTTCCTCAAAAAGTTGAAAATAGAGCTACCCTATGACCTAGCAATTGTACTACTGGGTATTTACCCTAAAGATACAAATGTAGTGATCTGAAGGGGCACGTGCTCCCGAATGTTTATAGCAGCAATGTCCACAATAGCCAAACTATGGAAAGAGCCTAGATGTCCATCAACAGATGAATGGATAAAGAAAATGTGTTATATATGTATTGTGTATGTATTATGGTGCGTGCTGTGTGTTGTGTACGACTGATGAATCACAAATCTATACCCCTGGAACAAATAATACATTATATGTTAATTTAAAAAATAATAAAAAGAAGGAAAAATAATAAAAAACATTTTTAAAAAAGAAATCTACAATTTATAAGTACATAGTAAAATTTATGGGAGGTTTATAGTAGGGAATCCTGTTTAGCTTTGTTAAAACCTTCCAACAGGTATATGAAGAAATATTCAACATCATTAATCATCAAAATAAAATCAAAACCACAATGAGATAACATCTGACACCTGTTGGAATGGCTATTATCAGGAAGACAAGAGATATATGTTGGCAAGGTGGTGGAGAAAAGGAAACCCTTGTATACATTGGTAGGAATATAAATTGGTACAGCCATTATAGAAAACATTATGGTAGTTCCTCAAAAAATTAAAAAACAAAACTACCATTGGCTCCAGGCAACCCTACTTCTGGGTATGTAGCTGAAAGAAATAAAATAATTTTCTCAAAGAGATATGTGCCACCCCCATGTTCATTGCAGCATTATTCACAATAGCCAAGACATGGAAACAACCTAAGTGTCCATTGACAAGTGAGTGAATAAAAATGTTATATATATATAATGGAATATTATTCAGTCATAAAGAAGGAGATCTTGCCATTTGTGACAACATGGATGGACCTTGAGTGCTAAGTGAAATAAGTCAGACAACGAAAGAGAAATATTGGACAATCTCACTTAAAGGTGAAATCTAAACATGGTGAACTTGTAGAAACAGTATATTGGTGGTTTCCAGGAGCTGAGGAGTGGGAGAAATGGGAAGGTCTTGGTCAAAGGGTACAAAATTCCAATTATAAGATGAATAGGTTCTGGGGATTTAGTTTACAGCATGGTAACTAGAGGTAACAATACTGTATTGTATATTTGAAAATTGACAAGAGAGTGGATCCTAAATGTTCTCTCAACACACACGCACACACACACAGGTAATTATGTGAGGTGCTAGGTGTGTTAACTAACCTTATTGTGGTAATCATTTCACAATATAAACACGTATCAAATTATCACATTATACACCTAAAGTTTACACAGTGTTATATGTCAATTATATCTCAACAAAGCAGAATAAAACCCTGTATTTCTTGAGCCTCTTTGACTATGGAGCCCATTTTCACATAGGAACTATTTATGATCTCCAAAAACTAGTTTTCAAAACCCACTTTGGAAAATGTAGCATGAGGTACAAGATGTGGGAAACTTTGATCCTTTTCTTTTTTTATGTAGGGTATTCTTCCTGATTCTTAGTAAGAAATATAAAGTATAGATTAAATAGGACAAATGTCTATTTCATCCAGATATCACAAATATCCCTGGCATCCCTGACATTAATATAAATTAATTACTTGCATTTCCAGTGATTATTTTTGTCAATAAAGCTAACTGGAATTCAAATTCTTTAATTTTCAAATGTTCTCTGCCATGAACATTAACCTTCATTCGGGATTTGGCAATGTTAAATATATACATAAATGTAATGATTTGATAGCATCAGAGAATAGGTTTCCTATTATCTCCATAATCATGAACAAGAACTTAAAACTTGGTCTGTAGCCCTCCTGAATCATGGGAAAGAAGTCAGAGTCAAGATCATAGTACAGAGGACTACAGAGAGAATCAAAACAAGCCCACCATCCTATTATGCTTATCTAAAGTATCTGATATTTAGAGGGTATCATACAAATATTTCAAGTAATAATAATGAAAAATAGCTAATTTTGGAGCATTTTTTCATACCCCTGCACTGAGCACTTTACTGCTCTCACCTCACTCAATCCTCCTTGCAATAACTTCATTAGTTAGAGACGTATTCCCTCCATTTTACGCACAAGGAAATTGAAGTTTAGAAAGGGTAAGTAAGTTGCACAGGGTTTCATAACCAATAACTTCTGGAGCTCTGAACCTAGAGCCTACATTATTAACCACTATGACATATTGTAAGGTGATATACACATGCATAAACCTCTTTCCATGGCATAACCCCAAGAACTGAAAGAGGACAAGAAGGAAAGAGTTTTTACAATTTCTTTTTCACCTTTGTGAAATTTGTGCAATATTGCCACAAATCTCTATCCATGCAGTGAGTAGGAGAGAATAAAAATATTTATTTGTAACCCTTGGACATTTTTCCGGAGCTTTTCCTCCTAATATTAAACAATAAATATCTCCACAGTTTGCCTTTTCCCCAGATAGACCAGAGTTCTTGAAAATTAGATGAGATACAAGGTTGATTTCATAACTTGTAGTACTATGAATATGCCTTGCACTCTCTCACCTTACTGCTTTGGTAAATGCTGATCCCTTGGCTGAGAATGCCATTGCAAGATTTGTTTTTGTTTTTGTTTTTGTTTTTTGTCCCTTTATTCAGGCTCATTGCTCAAATCCCATCCCAGATGTCACTGTCTTCAGGGATCCTCACTTGAATCATCCCCCATCCCAGGCTGGCTTAAATGAGTCACCATCACCACATTAACCCAATATATTTTGCTCTATTTCAAAGCCTATTTTACTCTTCTGAAATGCAATAATTAGGTCTAGTAGTGATCATTTGCTGCCTGTAAATAAGCTCTCTTTCAATATTTAGGAAATGCTTCATTTTATAAGACTTGGTAGAAATTAGAGCTCTTTTCTATCATGTAGTAAATCAGCTGTGCTCATAATGTCTCTGGAAGATTTGGGTGTCCCTAGAGCAAGTTTCCCTGAAAATAAAATTTTAGGAAAAGTTCTCGGGATTTGAGAATGAAGCTACACCTATTTGGGAAAGGTAGTAGACTCTATTAGAGTTAGCTATTACTCTTGTAACTACACACCTGATGATGGATTAGTAAACTGGGTTATATATAATACACTAGCCACAAAATCAGGCAGGCCGAATCACTCAGTCATCGAGTAGCAGTGGTACCTAGAAGTTCTGGCTTAAGAAAGTCCTAAAAACACAATTATTCTACCCGAGCATGAAGTTTTCATTTCAGTTCAGCTAAT
This sequence comes from Potos flavus, assembly GCA_028534135.1. Lineage (NCBI taxonomy): Eukaryota > Metazoa > Chordata > Mammalia > Carnivora > Procyonidae > Potos > Potos flavus. The sequence goes on from CM052896.1 coordinate 48,856,885, forward strand.
CTTGCCACGTAGTCAAACCTCCTTCAACCCCTACCTATGGATCAATTCCTAGACTAGTTGGCTGAGAAGGAAAAAATTCCATCCAGATTTGTACATAGTGTCATAGGGTAGGTTCTCCAGAAATAGATGCAGATGGAGTTTGAAATGGAGAACATTTATTAGGAATCAACACCGGAGAAAGGAATAGAAGGAAAGCAGCATTGATCAGAGGAAGAAGTTGGATGTTGTTGGTGGACGAATAAAACTTGGTCAACCCCATGGAGAACTCTAGAGCACATTCACCAGCATTGTCCTCAAGGTCCCAAGTGGCCAGGCCCTTATACTTCCACCTCAATCAGTCATTGGGTATGTGGTGCCTTGGAAAAGTTATGCCCTTGGGCAAGGTGGCTTTTGCAACTGAAGCAGACCCTGTAGGAGCTGATAGTTGGACACTGTCTGATGACAAATGAGTTAACTAATCCTTCCTTAAAGCATTAAAAAAAATCCTCCAGGTGTGGCAGAACTTTAAGTTGTGTATCTGATTGTTTACTTTTCCTTGAAGGAAACATGACCTGAGTGAAGGCTGTTTATTCTGAGTTAACAAAATTGGAATATTGGTGTCAAGGAGGTTTGATGATGCATGGATAGGCCTTCTGGAATAGACTTAAAAGATGAGAACCTTGTTTTTAGGGTGAACATTTATCAAAAGTCCTCCTTAGTAAGAAAGGTTTTCAGTAATGAAATGGACAAGATGACTCTCTTTGTTAATTAATGTTGGCAAGCCTCTTTCCATAGTCACTCCAACCCCTGCTCAATAGGCTCAAAAACAAAGTAGCCTTGGTGTCAAGGATGAAGTTTTGTAGGAACTCAACATTACGGACCACACCTCTCCAAGGCTGACCTATTTACATCCATTGATGAGTGATCAGTCAATATGCAGCAGGAACCAACACCGAATGACACTGCCTCTCAATATGGGATAATATCTCAGGGGAACCAGCCATCCAATTGAATTTCAATAACACTGGATCCTTACCATCATGGAAGAAATGACAATTGGATATTTTTATATCTGGTGACAGTTTTGCATTTTCTGCTCACCATGGTATATCAGCATCACCATCTGAGGAATCACAGAATGCCTTATTAAACATTGCAGTGCACAACAAACATGTTCCTAACCAAAGAATACTCACTTTATAGGAAAAGAGGTAAAGACAATGGACTTAGAACCACATTCTTTAAAAGCTCTGGACGTGTAAAATGATGGGATGATGGGATGACCTATTAGACTCAGGCTCTGCACCAGCAGCAAATTCTCTAAACTATTGCCCAAGATATAATGCTAACTTTCCCATCACCCAAACAAACATATGGGTCTTGGAAGCAGAGGTTGGAAGGGGGAGAGCCTCTTGTTAGTATTAAACCTAGTGTCTATTGATCCACTTGAAAATGTTTGCTTCTCTTGCCCTGTGACATTGGTTTACAGTTCCCGATCTCTAATGAAGGGATGTTTCCATCAGCACATGGAGTGCTTATCTTGGTTTGCTGCTATAAAAGGGGAAGGGAGAAAGAATGGATAGCACCTATAGAATGCCCCATAATTCTCTTCCTAGTGGTAAAATTTAATGGAAGATAATAGCAAATCTGTACAGGAATATCATAAAGCACCCAGATCCTTCCGTGATAGCAGCTTGGTCAGAGAACCCTATCCAAGAGAGCTGGTGGCTGAAAGCAAAGGGCACAAGGAATTGTTACTACAAGAGGGAAATCATGACCAATTATTGCCTCTGAACCAGCTTCAGGGATAAAAACTATGGCTCTTACCCATTCTTCTTTTTTTGTTCTGTGTTTTTTGCAATTATAAATTTTAACGTATTTTCTTCTTATTTTTATCTCCCTTTCCCCACTATCTTGTATAGCTGTGTTAGGTGGTGGTGAGCCTTCCAGTCTAGCCCATACATTACAGCGGGACTTGTGACAGAACTAAAGGGATTTTACCAGCACGAAAAATTGTGAATTTAACTCCTCTTGGGCAGGAGGTAAGAGTGCTTGTGGTAGTATAAGAGATTTTTGCATCATGTTAATAAAAGCACTTTTTCTTTAAAGTTTAAGTGTTTCTACTAAAACTGGTCTACATGTTCCTGGAAACCCATGTCCTAGAAAATCGTTTACAAATAATTACAGGGCTTACCAGAAATAGTAGATTGAGACAAACACTCAAAACCCATGCAATTTTGTAACCAGAGCAATAACAAGTACAATAACTATTCTGGCTCAGTTTTTTTAAGAGGTTAAAATTCTTAATAAATACTACAGAGTATCTTGAACTTTATTTTTCAAGTGGGTTGTATATAAAAAAAAAAGAGTTGAGGCTGCTGATCTATGGAGATAGAGGCAAAATACACAGAGATTGGGTAGAGTCACGCACACTTGTTGAGCAGAGCACATGCCCAAAATAAAACAGGAAGGAGAGTGTGAATGGGCACCACATGCAGTCCTGTGCTCCTCCTCAGCTTACTGTGTACAGCGGTGTAAACATTCACTTGTTACTTGATGGCATAAACGGACCAACACAACTTCTGTGTTATATTGACATCATTCGCTTACCAGTAAATCATGTAAGCTCATTTCTTTATAGACACACGTTATCAGAATAGGCTGTGTAAGTAAGGAAAGAAGAGTACACTTCAATTTGAGGTAACCAAAAGTAGGGACTCTAGAGAACATTCGTCACTGTGGTTGTCCTGTATGCCCATACTATTCTTAAATTTGGAGAATTCCACTACAGAAGCTGGAAATGTCAGAAATTCACTTTCCTGGCTTCTCTTTTAGCCTAGGCTTGGCACCTAACCTAGGCTCACCAGTTTACAGACCCATAGGAGCTTTTAAACCAAGACTACTAATGGAAAGAGGCAGAGGCTAGGAGTTAGTCTTCCGGGGGATGATGATAGCCTCTGCAGGAAGATGGGGTCTCCTGGAGTAGGCGACAGGGCAGAGGTGAAAGTGGTGGCCTCCAGGACCCACTACCAGGTGTGTCTCCAGGGCCAGATGCCCTCAATGCTTCCACGGTGCTGTCATTTTGGACATTGTTTCCGACTATGTAGACTTGAATCTGATTCTCTTGCTTACTGGCTGATTTTTTGAGCTACATCTCTCATGAAATTCTATTCCTGCTTAACGTAGCGTAACTTCTGTAGCTTGTAACTAAGAGTCCTGACTGTCACAGACAACTAGACTGTGAACAAATTAAGAGGAAGGACTCTCTGCCTCTTATCACTGAATCCAGAGTGCATAACCTTGGACCTGGAAGGCAGGAGTGCTCAATAAATGCTTGTTGTGTGAATAAGTGAAGAGATATGGTTGTGAGAAATGTATTTGCCCTAAAAGCAATGAGATCCAAGTAATTAAAATAATAACAAATACATTAAAAATAGAATAGCATTAAGATACTAATATGATCTTAATAGTAAATATTATAAATATTATAATTATTAGAATATTATAAAATTATAAATGGAGGTAATAAATATTATAAATGGGAATACTGCTATTTTATTTTAGATAATCATTTCATGTTAGACTTCTATTAAGAAAAGAAAACATACCTATTTATTTATGGGTTTTTTTCCCCCTGCCTGGTGCTAAGATAGTTAGTTACCTTCATTATGCTTTCAGCTGCCTAGTGTTTCCTGCTGCCAACACTGAGAATTTTTACTAATTATTCAGACTATAACCTCCATCAACTAAAGAACGGCAATTCACCCCAAACTGTATAGCATTCAGTGCAAAATATAGCTGGCATCTAAAACCCATTATACTTCAACCTTACTTCTTATATTTTCAGAAAAGTAAAATAACTTTAAAAAAAATACAGGAATTCATGATAGTAACAGAATGAAAAGGAAGTAAAGAAATTATAGATTATTGAGAGTTGATATTTACATGCATGATTTCCTTGTTTTTTAAGTTTAATGATTGATAATTAAGCACATTTCATCTAAAATATCTAATGGCTCCAGGAGCCTTTCCTAAGTATTCCTATCAGAAAAACTTGGATATGCATTTAGAAGCCAGCCTCTCAGATCTCTAGCTCAGAAGAGGTTAAGATAAGAACACAAAGTTAGAAGGGAATGTGAATAGAGTTGGGCTATGGCATAAATGCTGACCTGCTCTTCTGCACTGCAGCGAACCCAACATCAAATGCCTAGGTAGCCATTGATCAGCTTTTTGTTTCACAAAAAGGAAGTTGTTATTGTTACTGCTTTAATCCACAGCAGACAAAAGGGAAATTATACATATTAGCAACACACTTTTCTCTAAGCTCTTTTTCTTTCCCCTCAAAAAAAAAAAAAAGGTAAAAGTGATATAAAGGAGGAAATACATGTATAAATACAATGTATTCATTTTGGATTTGGATTCAAAATTTGAGCATCACTTTGTTTCTACCAGCCTAAGCTGAAAGGTGTTTTAGTTAAGCAATTTCCCAGGCCTCTTTCTACATGTAAATGTCTTAGATTGCTATCCATCTATGAAAAATAGAGAAACAAAAGCAGGAAAGTCCTACTGTCTCTTCAAATGGCTAGCAATTTTCTACTATACTTTTCATTTTAAAATGTTCTTATAGAGCCAGTTTCCATGCATTAACCTGGGAGAGCTATTACATTTGAATGGGTTCCATGCTGGCAAACTGCATTTTGGAGTCACCAAGGGTCTCTTGATGCTTTATCATCAGCTGACTAAATTAGTCTCTATGCCTCTGGTTTTACATTTGGATTGATGGATGCATTACCTCACACTCTTGAACTCTAGGACTGTTATAGACTGAGGAATAGCGTGGTACTCACCCTAGGAGTGAAATAGTCTCCCAGACCCACTTATGCAGATACTCGTACTGAGGATCTTCCTTGTTCTTTGGTTGGTTCTTCAGATATGAAGGAATCTCAAGGAGGTGAATTGTTTTGATATTCTTCCTAGACATCCAAGATCCAAACTCCAGATTTTGAGTGTTTTACTTCTAATAGTTTCAACCTGCATCTGTCTTTGGAGAACCAGCCTTGGGCTATGGGGGCAGCTTTGCCCCAGTGGTTTTACACTGCCAACACCTTTCTGGAAGAAGCCAAGAGCCAATGATTGATGGTGTGAGAGTATGGAAGTCTAATCTCCTATAAACAGAATAAACTTGAAGTACAGTTTGTACTCCAGAACTCCTCAGAGGATTGAACTGAAGCTTGAATCCTTGTTTGACCTCTTCTTCTTTGTCCTGCTTCCCCTACTCCTTACATTCTTTCCTGGGAACACTTCTTAATAAACCACGTGATTGTGAATCCTTGTCACAGGACTTGCTGCTGAAGACTCTGACCTAATACACCTCATTGAGGAGTCAGGACTTGTTTGTGCCTGAAGGAGAGAGTATATTGAATTCGGAAGTGAAGAGGGAGAAGTTCTCTTCCCTAAGCAGTAAAAAAGAACAACTTGAGAAGAGGACCAGGCCAGAGGCAGGGACTGGCATGGTGTGTTGGAGTACAGTGAAGGAGAATATTATGGCTGGATTAAAATACTGTTTAAGGAAAAAAGAGGAAGTGTCCTTCTCTTCAGTTCATTTTTACACTTCCTATAAGAGTGAGCTTTTTTTTTTTTAAGAGTGAGCTTTTTAAAAACAAAATTTCCCTATCCCGAAGTCACAATTTATTTTTTTCCTCCCAGAAAACCTGAGAGATAATCATAAGTACTCATCTCAAGTTTAAAGATGTGCAAAATTAATCATCTTAGGAGACAAAGAGAAGAGAATTTCTTTTTGGCCCTTATTGCAATGTGGATTGCTCTATACAGATGCACAGAGTGGATGGGTAAAAGGAATTCTAGAGGATCAGGGTGGAGCAAAGACCGCTTCTGGCAGAATAAGGCATTCCGTTCCTCCTGCAGCCAGATCAGTTTGTTCTCTAAGATTCTTCAGGAGTTATTTGTCTGCCACTCAGACAGTGAATTTGTGCTTTTAGATGTCCCTTGGTGCCTAGCCTACCACTCTGCACAAAAAAAGAAAAGAAAAGAAAACAAACAAACAAAAAACCACATTTTTTTCCCAAGTGATCTTGGACTTAGACAAATTAAAACTCCAGATTTTTTGTCATGCACACAGTAAATGTTAAAAAACAAAGTCAATTAAAAAAAAAACAACCCACAATTACTGTTTAATCCTTAACATGGCTTGCAAAAACCTTCATAATATGGCCCCATGCTGCATTTCAAGCCTTCTGCTACTTCATACTCCTATGCTTTGTTCTGCTGCTCCTTGAAATATCCTTCTACTTTTTCTCTGCCCAATAAATTTCTGCTCATATCAATACCTAGCTCAAATTTCACATTCTTTATAAATTTATCCTACCTTTTCCGGAAATTTATCATTTTTGACTCTGTTTTGATTATACTTGGAATATACCTTAATATAATGTTTAGAATATTACCTTTTAATGCAAACAAGTCCATGGGATGCTGGAGAAATATGCTTATTTAATCTTTGTTTCTCCTCTCCACTGTAGTGCCTGGCACACTTACAGCTCTCCATAAATATCTGTGGATTTTAAAATGAATTGAATAAATTTGGATTAATAAGGAAAAATCAAATTACAAAAACTCTTGGATGATAAACTGACTTGAACTGTAGCTTAAATATAGGGTGTAACATTTGGAATGATTTGAGTAAGAGAATGAAAAACTGTTAAATGTCTGGTGAGATAATAAAACCACCACTATTTGCTGTCGCCTCCAGCCTCTCTGAATGCCCAACCAGGCCGTGCATTGTGTTTCCAGCAGCATGAGCCAAGTGAGAGAACACCCAAACTGGTCAATGTAATTGTGATCAGTTTAAACATTTCTTATTTCATATATTCAGCAACATATTTGAGAAGAGACGGGGTTTCCTAAGAGCATAATGGTCAAGAACAAGGAGCTTAAAACTGAGAGATTTGGATAAAAATACTGACATTGCCAATTACAACTGTGTGACTTTTGGCAAGTTATTTTTCATTAGTGAAATAAGGATAAAGGCACTGACCTCATACAGTTATTGTAAAGAATAGTGCTCTGCCTCACAAATTACGTATTAAAAATACTAAAATTACTGAAGTTTTCTCTGACAGTTATTCCCCTTTTCATTAGGGAGTTTCCCCCCCCAGGATGCCCCATTCAAAATATGCCAGCATTAAGTTATTCCATAGGTAGTCAAGAGGAGAAGGGAAATTCCAGATTGAGGGACCAGCCACGTGGAGGCATAAGAGCACCTGACATGTTTAGGCAGTGAGCATCATAGCTGTTTTCTAATCCCACCCTCACTCATCTTCTCATAGACTGAAGCACTGGCTAACCTCGGTTGGTACTCCTCAAACCTCAGTGTCTCTTTGAAATATAATGGGCTTTCTGGGCCTGGCTTAGCTATCAGAAATGTCTCAAGACACTGACTGGTTTTCATTTCTCTCTCTACTTTCTGCTGCACAGACCTGGCTGAGGAACTCAGGTTCCCCTAGGCAGCAACATCCCTTCTGGGTCCCTTTGCAACTTAGGTAACATCTAGATGTTTATGACCACCGTAGGATCATACGGATTTGTTTTCAAAAGACTATTCTCTCAGTACAGAGTCTCATCTCTTCTGTTTTGAATTTTGATTATCTACAGGGACTAATACTACAGAGCATAGCCAGGAATCTTAAAATGTGTGGGAATCTCTTGATTTGAACCATATTTTGTTAAAGTGAGGAACAGAGGTCCCAGATTTGCCCTGGAGGTTTATCTATTTCTCAGACTCTTTCACATTAGGAGAGAAACTCTAGCAGAGCCTAAAGTTTTAGGTTCTTCTCTCCTTTTTTTCATATATTTTCCATTAATCTAAGGCTAAAGTTCTTGGCTGATGAGAAAACAGTCTTTTTCCGGTTCTTGAGGCTCTCCTTTTTACTTCATGCAAAATATGTTTTCTATAAAAGCCCAGCAACATGGTAGGGTGGTTTCACCTACTTCTGATCATGGGAATTCTCTTGGATTCATGGAAGTCTATGTCAATTACTTCAACTCTTCTTCAGCATGCCCATTCTATACCACTGGGTTTGTACTTCTCATTGCTAAAGAGGCCAACTTTACCTCCTAGACTCCCCATCTAGACTCCAGCTTCTCCTGAACAACATTGACAGCAACCCACTCTCCTCAGTAAATGGCCCCTCTGGACACTCATTTCCTAATCATTGTTTCTCTTTCCCTCTCCCTCTTCCTCTCTCAAACACACACACACACATACCCCTACACCTTCATACAAACACAAATATCAACCACATGGATTGACCCCCTGTATAGCATGTTTCCCATTCTTTCATATTCATAGAGCAAGATTCTTAATACTTTTTTATTCATACAAATAAACTCCGTATCATGTGGGGTAATAATACATATTCAATATCCATAGGGGTTCTGGGGATACATATGGAATAGTTGTATTATAATACGTATGCAGCACTTTACCAAAAATTTTATCATTAGATGTTTCTATGTCTAGCCCCAAGGTCCCTTACTTGCCATACTATGATTACTTCTCTGTCTCACAATAGCTTCCATAGCTTCATAGCTCCCCGGACCACAGTCCTATGCACCTTCCTTCCTCCCTGGCCTCTCTATAGCACATACCATTTCTTACTCCTATGTTTTCTTCCTCCAAACATCCATCCTCAAGCCCTCTTTTATTTTTTTCTTTTTATTTTTTTTTAACATTTTAATTTTATTTTATTTTTTCAGTGTTCCAAGATTTATCATTTATGTACCACACCCAGTGCTCCATGCAATATGTGCCCTCCTTAATACTCACCACCAGGCTCACCCATCCCCCACCCCCTCCCCTCCAAAACCCTTGGTTTGTTTCTCGAGTCCACAGTCTCTCCTGGTTCATCTCCCCCTCCGATTTACCCCAATTCACATTTCCTTTCCTTCTCCTAATGTCCTC